>OZ026530.1:26468789-26486084 GCA_964019695.1 Loripinus fragilis | reverse complement strand
GAATAGAAAAACACCCTTTTAGTAGGGTTTTGGTTAGAATATGGGCAAAATAGAGAAAAACACTCTTTGTGACAGGGCTTTGGTTAAGATTAAAGCAAAAATAGAAAAATACACCTTTTTTGGTAGGGCTTGGCTATAATAAAGGCAGGTCTTTGGTTCGAATAAGAGCAAAAAAGGAAAACAACGTCCTTTTTGGTAGGGCTTTGGTTAGAATAAGAGAAAAAAATAGTAAAAACACCCTTTTGGGATGGGCTTTGATTAGAATAAGGGCATTAATAGAGTAAAACACTCTTTGTGGTAGAGCTTAGGTTAGAATAAGGGCAAAAATAGTGAAAAACACACTTTATGGCAGGGCTTTGGCTATGGTTAGAGCAACAATATAGAAAAGCATCCTTTTTGGTAGAGCTTTGGCTAGAACAAGAACAGAAATAGAGAAAAAACACAATTTTTGGTAGGGTTTTGATTAGAATAAGGACAAAATAGAGAAAAACACATTTTTTTAGGGCTTTGTTTATGATAAGGGCAAAAATAGAGAAAAACACCGTTTTTAGAATATGGGCAAAAAACACTATTTGTGGCAAGGCTTTGATAAGAATAAGGGCGAAAATAGAGATAACACATTTTTGGCTGGGCTTTGGTAAGAATAAGGGCCAAATAAGAATAAAACACCCTTTGTGGTAGAGCTTTGGTTAGAATAATGGCAACTATAGAGAAAAATACCCTTTTTGGTAGGGCTTCGGTTAAAATAGAGCAAAAATTAAGAAATACACACTTTTTGGTAGAGCTTTGGTTAGAAGAAGGTAAAAATAGATTAAACACTCTTTGTGGTTAGGCTTTGGTTAGAATAAGGGTAAAAAAATAAAAAAAAATACCACTTTTGGTAGGGCTTTAGTTAGAATAAGGGCAAAAATAGAAAAACACACACTTCCTTTCAGGGCTTTGGCTAGGATTAGAGCAAAAATAGAGAAAACTCTCTTTTTGGCAGGGCTTGTAGATATCATAAAATTCGAAAAGCTTTTTTTTAATTCTACCACAGACACTCAGAGTTAATTGTGAAATACAACATTGGGTTAAAAACTCTTCTGCAACAAGGCATTTCAGAACCTATATTTTATGGTGATTTAGTTTATAAATTTAAAGGAATTTTTGGAAAACCTAATTTTAGTGATCAATTCAAAAAGATAGTAAAACGTTATATAAGGGTTGGATATAACTTGGATATCATGCGACAGTCTGCATGCCTAGTTTTAAACCCAATCACGGCTTATAGATATGGTTTTCTCTTTAATTGCACGACGGTGGGTCATGCCTCAGACTCTATGACGGCTCTGATGTAAAGCTTCAATCGGTGGGTTGGTGCCTGATGCTTATCTGTAGCTGGACCCACCGTGGCACAACTTGAGGTTTTCTTTAGCTCTGACTATCAGTGAGTCATGAGCCCTTTTCTTTGTTTCATCATGGTGTGTTACTTTGATTAGAGTGTTTTCCATGATGATACATTGCATTAGTTAGATGGCCTCCATGCGAGCTGAACATTTCTTGTACTTCAACAACAGCAGAATCTAGGGATAAGATTTGGTACCAGAAAACGCATTTAAGCCCCCCGTGGCTTAGGCTGCTGTCCGTTCTAAGGCGGTGGTTCTATTGTTGTTGACTTATTGTTTATAGTTACTCCCACTGTGGGAGTCTGTAATTGTTCTATGTTGTGTTGTATGTTACTTTATGTCCATCCTAGTATTGCAATCATCTTGATGGGGAAAAGAGAGCTGGCTGCTTTGCTTAATTTGTCTTCCTGGTGTCTCGTGATAGTTGAGCGGCGCTTCCTCATGGTGCCTTGGGGTTGTCTGCGGTTCATGATTGTGGTATTTCCTGATCATACTCACTTACTATTTTTGTAAATTACGGGCAAAATTAGAGAAAAACACTATTTTTGTTTGGTCTTTGGTAAAGGCAAAAAAAAGAAAACATCCTGTTTGGTAGGGCTTTGGTTAGAATAAGAGCAAAAATAGAGAAAACAGACTTTTTGGTAGGGATTTTATTAGAATAAGGGCAATAATAGAGCAAAACACCCTGTTTGGTAAGCTTTGGTTAGAATAAGGGCAAAATAGAGAAAACACCCTTTTTGTGAGGGCTTTGGTTAGAATACGTGCACAAATAGAGAAAATTACCCTTTTTGAGAGGGCTTTGGTTAGGATTAGAGCAAAAATAGAGAAAAATACCCTTTTTGGTAGGGCTTTGGTTAGAATAAGGCCAAAAATCGAAAAAAACCTTTATGGCAAAGCCTTTGTTAAAGTAAGGGCAAAACTAGAGAAAATACATTTTTCGCTGGGCTTCATTGTGGAACTTTGAAACTATAAGAGGATCATTGATGAAGCCTAAATGGCAGAAACTAGCAAGTCTGGCCCAGAAAATATGCACACTCTAGTTTCATTTCTTTGGTGCAGTCTTTGCTTCCAAAGGATACCCTTTTAAGAACATATTTGGTAAGCATAAGGGGTAAAATCGATGGCCTTGGTTAGAATAAGGGCAAGAAATAGAGAAAACACCTCTTTGGTAGGGCTTTGGTTAAAATAAGAGCAAAAATTAAGAAAAACAACGTTTTGGTAGAGCTTTGGCTATAAAATGAGCAAAAATATAGAAAAAACACCCTTTTTTGGTAATGTTTGGCTAGAATAAGAGCAAAAATAGACTTAAACACTCTCTTTTTTTACGCTTTGGTTAAAATAAGGGCAAATATAGAAAAAAAACACTCTTTTTGGTATGGCTCTGATAAGAATAAGGGCCAAAAAGAATAAAACACCTTTTGCCAGGGCTTAAGTTAGAAATAGAGCAAAAAAAAAGTAAACACCTTTTTTGGTAGGGCTTTGGTAAGGATAAGGGCAAAAATAGAGAAATACACCCTTTGTGGCAGGGCTTAAGTTAGAGTTAGAGCAAAAAAAAGTAAACACCCTTATTGGCAATGCTTTGGTTAGAATAAGGGCAAAAATAAAGAGAAACACACTTTTTTTGGTAGGGCTTTGCTTAAAAAAGGACAAAATAGAGAAATCACCCTTTTGGGTAGGGCTTTGGTTAGTGTAAGGGCACAAATAGAGAAAAAACACTCTTTGTGGTAGAGCTAAGGTTAGAATAAGGCCAAAAATAGAGAAAAACACGCTTTTTGGTAGGGCTTTGGTTAGAATTAGGGCAGGAATAGAGAAAACACCCTTTTTGGTAGGGATTTGGTTAGAATGATGGCAAAAAAGAGAAAACCACCCTTTTTGGTAGGGCTTTGGTTAGAATAATGGCAGAAAAGAGAAAAAAACACCTTTTTGGTAGGGTTTTGGTTGGAATAAGTGCAAAATAAAGAAAAACATTTTTGGTATAGCTTTGTTTAGAATAAGGCCAAAAATATAGAAAAACATCCCTTTTGGTAGGGCTTTGGTTAGAATAAGAGCAAAAATAGAGCAAAACACCCTTTTTGATAGAGCTTTGGTTAGAATAAGGGCAAAAATAGAGAAAAACACCTTTTTTGGCAGGGCTTTGGTTAGAGTTAGAGCAAAAATAGGGAATAAACACACATTTTGGTAGGGCTTTGGTTAGAATAAGGGCAAAAATAGAGAAAAACACTCTTTTTGAGAGGGTTTTGGTTAGAATAAGAGCAATAATAAAGACAAAAACCCTATTTGGAAAGGCTTTGATTAGAATAAGGGCAATAATAGAGCCAAACATGCATGCACGCAGTCTGATCGGGGCCTTTGCTTGTCGCTTGAGTTTTATGTGACTATTGGGCTGCTGCCTGAATGTCGTTTGGGTTCTGAGCCTGGGGGGCTGTGCTGGCTCGTCTGGGTCTACGCGTGTCGGAATGCCACATTGTTGGAGGTCACATGCCACGGCTCTAGATTTCTATTATCCCATCCTTTTGTACATTTGTGCCTTAGAAATTTTCGCTGTCAAGACTACCTCATTGAGTAAAGTCTTGCTTTTATTTTTCGCCTTTTCGTTTTTAGGGCCCCTACATGTCAACAGGATGTGATTACTTTGCAACTTAGACTCTGCCGCACTGTTTTCTTCCCTTGATTATTTAAGGGAAGAATTTATTTTACCCTTTGAGTGCTACTTGCTTTTAGAGCTACTTGCTTTTACTCTAGTATACTAGTCTCTTAATCCCCTATTTAACCTTTTTATAGGGATATAACTTTTTAAATAATTTTGTTTTTTAACCCAAGTTTATTTTCAGTCTTAAAATGTATATATATGTTTAAAATATTACTCTGCATGCTCTGTGATATATTCTATGTTTTTTTCTCTTTAAATTTGTTTGTCGAAGGGCTTATGTTACTTGTTATATGTATATTCGACGTAAAATAAATCTTCTATGTCTATGTCTTCTACATTGCATTAGTTAGATGACCTCCATGCGAGCTGAACATTTCTTGTACTTCAACAATAGCAGAATCTAGAGCGAAGATTTGGTACGCGTATAATGCATTTAAGGCCCCCGTTGGCTTAGGCTGCTGTCCGTTCTAAGACGGTAGTTCTGTTTTTGTTGACTTCTTGTTTATTGTTACTCCCCTTGAGGGAGTCTGTAATTGTTCTGTGTTTTGTTGTACGTTACTTTATGTCCATTCTAGTATTGCAATCATCTTGACGGGGAAGAGAGAGTTAGTTGCTTTGCTTAATTTGTCTTCCTGGTGTCTCGTGATGGTTGAGTGGCTCTTCCTCACGGTGCCTCGGGGTTGTCTGCGGTTTGTGATTGTGGTATTTCCTGATCATACTCACTTACTATTTTTGGTAAGAATAAGGCTAAAAATCGAGAAAAAAACCTTTATGGCAAGGCCTTGGTTAAAATAAGGGCAAAAAGAGCGAAAACACATTTTTGGCTTGAATAAGGGAAAAAATAGAGTAAAACACTCTTTGGTTAAAATAAGAGCAAAAATCGAGAAAAAAAACCCTTTATGGCAAGGAATGGGTTAGAATAAGGGCAATAAATCGAGAAAAACACCCTCTTTGGGTTTTTTGCTTAGAAAAAGAGCAAAAAATTAGAAAAACGCCCTTTTGGTAGGGTTTTGGTTAGAATAAGAGCAAAAATAGAGGAAAACACTCTTTGTGATAGGACTTTCGTTAAAATAAGGGCACAAAGGAGAAAAAACACCCTTTTGGCAGGGCTTTAGTTGGAGTTAGAGCAAAAACAGACTAAAACACCCTTTTTGGTAGGGCTTCAGTTAGAAAAAGTGCAAAAAATAGAGAGAAAAAAGCCTTTGTAGCAGGGCTTTGGTTAGGGCTAGGGCAGAAATTGAGAAAAACACACTTATTGGCAAAGCTTTGGTTAGAATAAGGGCAAAAATAGAGAGAAACACCCTTTTTGGTAGGGCTTTGCTTAGAAAAAGGACAAAATAGAGAAAACACCCTTTTTGGGTAGAGCTTTTGTTAGTATAAGGACAAAAAAAGAGTTAAACACCCTTGGTGGTAGGGCGTTGGTTAGAATAAGGACATAAATAGAGTTAAAGACTTTTTGTGGTAAGGCTTAGGTTAGAATAAGGGCCAAATTAGAGAAAAACAAACTTTGTGGCAGTACTTTGGCTACAGTTAGAGAAAAAATAGAGAAAAATACGCTTTTTGGCAGGTTTTGGTTAGAGTTATACCAAAAATAGAGAAAAACAACCCTTTTTGGTAGGGTTTTGGTTAGAACAATGGCAAATAGAGAAAAACACCATTTTTGGTAGGGCTTCGGTTAGAAAAAGGGCAGAAATAGAGAAAAACATCCTTTTTACTAGGGTTTGGTTAGAATAAGGGCAAAATAGAAAAAAAAACACCATTTTCGGTAGGGCTTCGGTTAGAATGAGGGCAAAAACAGAGAAAAACATCCTTTTTGGTAGGCCTTTGGTTAGAATAAGAGCAATAATAGAGCAAAACACCCTTTTTTGGTAGAGCTTTGGTTAGAATAAGGGCAAAAAAGGAAAATGCCCTTTTTGGCAGGGCTTTGGTTAAAGTTAGAGCAGAAATAGAGAAAAAAACACTTTTTGGTAGGGCTTTGTTCAGAATAAGGGCAAAAATATAGAAAAACACCCTTTTAGAGAGGGCTTTGGTTAGATTAAGAGCAAAAATAGAGAAAACACCCTTTTTTGGTAGGGCTTTGGTTAGAGTTAGAGCAAACATAAAGAAAAAAACATTTTTTGTAGGGCAAATATAGAGAAAAAACCTTTTGGCAGGGCTTTGGTTAGAATAAGGGCAGAATAGAGAAAAAACATCCTTTGTGGAAGACCTTTGTTTAGGGTTAGGGCAAAGATAGAGAGAAACACCCTTTTTTGGCAAAACTTTGGCTAGAATAAGGGTAAAACTAGAGAAAAAACACACTTTTTGGTAAGGTTTTGCCTAGAATAAGGGCAAAAATAGAGAAACCCTCTTTGTGGCAGGGCTTTGGTAAGAATAAGGGCAAAAATAGATAAAAACACATTTTGTCGAAAGGCTTTGGTTAGGGTTAGAGGAAAAATAGATAAAAAATCCTCTTTGGTAGAGCTTTGGTTAGAATAAGTGCAGAAATAGAGAAAACACCCGTCTTGGTAGGGTTTATGTTAGAATAATGGCGAAATAGAGAAAACACCCTTTTTGGTAGGGCTTTAGTTTGAGTAAGAGCAAAAATAGAGGAAAACATCCTTTAAGATAGGGCTTTGGTTAAAATAAGTGCAAAAATAGTGAAAAATACCGTTTTGGGTAGAGCTTTGTTTAGAATAAGGGAAAAATAGAGAAAACTCATTTTTAGCTGGACTTTGGTAAGAATTAGGCCAAGAATTGAGAAAAAACTTTATTGCAAGGCCTTGGTTAGAATAATGGTAAAAATAGAGAAAACACATTTTTGGCTGGGCTTTGGTTAGAATGAGGGCAAAAATCGAGAAAAACACCCTTTATGGCAAGGCCTTTGTTAGAATAAGGGCACAAATAGAGAAAACACCCTTTTTGGAAGATTTGGTTAAAATAAGAGCAAAAATTAAGAATAAACCCGTTTTTGGGTACGGCTTTTGTTAGAATAAGAGCAAAAATATAGAAAAAAAACCTTTTTGGTAGCTCTTTGCTTAGAATAAGAGCAAAAGAGCGAAAAACACCCTTTTAGCAGGGCTTTAGTCACAGTTAGAGCAAAAAATAGAGAAAAACACCCTTTTTGGTAAGTCCTTGGTTATACTATGGGCAAAAATAGAAAAATACACCCTTTGTGACAGGGCTTTAGTTAGGGTAGAAATTGGGAAAAACACCCTTATTGGCAAAGCTTTGGTTAGAATAAGGGCAAAATAGAGAGAAACATCCTTTTCGGTAGGACTTTGCTTAGAAAAAGGGCAAAAAAGAGAAAACACCCTCTTTGGGCAGGGCTTTGTTTAGTATAACGGCAAAAATAGAGAAAAACACCCTTCGTGGCAGGCTTTGGTTAGGGTTAGGGTAGAAATTGAGAAAAACACCCTGATTGGCAAAGCTTCGAGTAGAATAAGGGCAAAATAGAGAGAAACACTCTTTTTGGTAGGGCTTGGCTTAGAAAAAGGACAAAAAAGAGAAAACACCCTTTTTGGATAGGGCTCTGGTTAATATATGGGCAAAAATAGAGAAAAAACACCCTTTGTGACAGGACTATGGCTTGACTAAGGGCACAAATAGAGTAAAACACTCTTTGTGGTAGGTCTTAGGTTAGAATAAGGGCAAAAATATAGAAAGAACACCCTTTTTGGTAGCTTTTTGCTAAGAATAAGGGCAAAAGAGGGAAAAACACCCCTTGGGCAGGGCTTTAGTTACAGTTAGAGCAAAAATAGAGAAAAACACCCTTTTCGGTATGTATTTGGTTAGGATATGGGCAAAAATAGAAAAATACACCTTTTGTGGCAGGGCTTTGGTTAGGGTAGAAATTGAGAAAACACCCTTATTGGCAAAGCTTTGGTTAGAATAAGGGGAAAATAGAGAGAAACACCCTTTTTGGTAGGACTTTGTTTAGAAAAAGGACAAAAAAGAGAAAACACCCTTTTTGGGGAGGGCTTTGTAAGTATAACGGCAAAAATAGAGAAAAACACCGTTTGTGGCAGGGCTTTGGTTAGGCTAAGGGCACAAATAGCGTGAAACACTCTTTAAGGGCAAAAATAGATAGAAAAACACTTTGCAGCAGGACTTTGGTCAGGGTAAGATAAAAAAAAAAATAGAAAAAAAACACCCATTCTGGTAGGAATTTGATTAGTATAAAGGCAGGAATAGATAAAAAAAAACACACCCTTTTTAGTAGGGTTTTGGTTGAATAAGGGCAACATAGAGACAAACACCCTTTTGGTAAGGCTTTGGTTAGAATAAGGGCAAAAAAAGAGAAAAACACCCTTTAAGGTAGGGCTTTGGTTAGAATAAGAGCAAAAATAGAGAAAAAAAACACCCTTTTGGTATGTCTTTGGTTAGAATATGGGCAAAAATAGAAAAATACACCCTTTGTGACAGGGCTTTGGTTAGGGTAGAAATAGAGAAAATACCCTTATTGACAAAGCTTTGGTTAGAATAAGGGCTGAATAGAAAAAAAAACCCTCTTTGGTAGGACTTTGCTTAGAAAAAGGACAAAAAAGAGAAAACACCCTTTTTGGTAGAGCTTTGGTTAGAATAAGTGTAGAAATAGAGAAAAACACCCTTTTTGGTAGGGTTTTGGTTAGAATAATGGCAAAATAGAGAAAACGCCCATTTTGGTAGGGCTTTAGTTTGAATAAGAGCAAAAATAGAGGAAAACACCCTTTAAGGTAGGACTTTGGTTAAAATAAGTGCAAAAATAGAAAAAAACACCGTTTTGGGTAGAGCTTTGTTAAAAATAAGGGGAAAATAGAGAAACCTCATTTTTGGCTGAACTTTGGTTAGAATAAGGCCAAGAATTGAGAAGAAAAAAACTTTTCGCATGGCCTTGGTTAGAATAAGGGTAAAAATAGAGAAAACACATTTTTGCCTAGGCTTTAGTTAGAATAAGGGCAAAAATCGAGAAAACACCCTTTATATTAAGGCCTTTGTTAGAATAAGGGCAAAAATAGAGAAAAACATCCTTTTTGGAAGGGGTTTGGTTAAAATAAGAGCAAAAATTAAGAAAAACCCCGTTTTATGGTAGGGCTTTTGTTAGAATAAGAGCAAAAATATATGAAAAAAAAACACACCCTTTTTGGTAGCGCTTTGCTTAGAATAAGAGCGAAAGATAGGAAAACACCCTTTTGGCAGGGCTTTATGTACAGTTAGAGCAAAAAAAGAGAAAAAACATCCTTTTTAGTATGTGTTTGGTTAGAATATGGGCAATAATAGAAAAATATGTCCTTTGTGACAGGGCTTGGGTTAGGGTAGAAATTGAGGAAAAACACCCGTATTGGCAAAGCTTTGGTTAGAATAAGGGCAAAATAGAGAAAAACACCCTTTTTGGTAGGACTTTGCTTAGAAAAAGGACAAAAAAAGAGAAAACACCCTTTTTGGGTAGGGCTTTGGTTAGTATAACGGCAAAAATAGAGAAAAACACTCTTTTTGGTAGGGCTAAGGTTAGAATAAGACCAAAAATAGAGAAAAGCACGCTGTTTGGTAGGGCTTAGGTTAGAATTAGGACAGGAATAGAGAAAAACACCCTTATTGGCAAAGCTTTGTTAGAATAAGGGCATTATAGAGAGGAACACCCTTTTTGGTAGGGCTTTGCTTAGAAAAGATAGAAAAAAAAGAAAAAAAACACCAATTTTTGGGTAGGGCTTTGGTTAGTATAAGGGCAAAAATAGAGAAAAAACACCTTTGTGGCAGGGCTTTGGTTAGACTAAGGGCACAAATAGAATAAAACACTCTTTGTGGTAGGTTTTAGGTTAGAATAAGGGCAAAAATATAGAAAAACACCCTTTTTGGTAGCGCTTTGCTTAGAATAAGGGCAAAATAGAGAAAAACACCCTTTTGGCAGGGCTTTAGAGATAGAGCAAAAAAAGAGAAAAACACCCTTTTTGGTATGTCTTTGGTTAGAATATGGGCAAAAATAGAAAAATACACCCTTTGTGACAGGGCTTCAGTTGGGATAGAAATTGAGAAAAACACCCTTATTGGCAAAGCTTCGGTTAGAATAAGGGCAAGACAGAGAAACACCCTTTTTGGTAGGGCTTGGCTTAAAAAAAGGACAAAAAAGAGAAAACAACCTTTTTGGGTAGGGCTTTGGTTAGTATAAGGGCAAAAATAGAGAAAAACACCCTTTGTGACAGGGCTTTGGCTAGACTAAGGACACAAATAGAGTAAAACACTCTTTGTGGTAGGTCTTAAGTTAGAATAAGGGCAAAAATATAGAAAAACACCCTTTTTGGTAGCTCTTTGCTTAGATAAGGGTAAAAGAGAGAAAAACACCATTTTGGCAGGGTTTGTTGTTGACTTTTTGTTTTTTGTTACTCCCATTGTGGGAGTCTGTAATTGTTCTATGTTTTGTTGTACGTTACTTTATGTCCATTCTAGTATTGCAATCATCTTGATGGGGAAGAGAGAGCTGATTGCTTTGCTTAATTTGTCTTCCTGGTGTCTTGTGATGGTTGAGCGGCTCTTCCTTGCGGTGCCACGGGGTTGTCTGCAGTTTGTGATTGTGGTATTTCCTGATCATACTCACTTTCTAGTTTAGTTACAGTTAGAGCAAAAGTAGAGAAAACGCCCTTTTTGGTAGAGCTTTGGTTAGAGCAAGGGCAGAAATAGAGAAAAACACTATTTTTGGTAGGATTTTGATTAGAATAAGGGCAAAATAGAGAAAAAAACACCTTTGTGGCAAGGCTTTGGTTAGAATCAGGGCAAAAAGAGAGAAATACATTTTTGGCTGGGCTTTGGTTAGAATAAGGGCAAAAATAGAGTAAAACACCCTTTTGGTAGGGATTCGGTTAATATAGAGCAAAAATTAAGAAAAACACACTTTATGGTAGGGCTTTGATACTCGTATTTCATTTTACTCTCGTAATACACATCTTTTACCCCCCAAACCTAAATCTTCTTTTCGTCATCTGAAACTAGATATCCAGGATTTTCATAGGAACTATGTTTTGGTTCCGCAGATAAAGCTGCCAACAATGTAGTTGTTTGACGATTGTATTATATAAATACTCTTAAGCGTGAGCTTGTTGACACTTATGCTTATAAACTGCAGCCTTCTTTAAGTGAGAGGGTGATTAGTGATGGGCATGGTTGTCACACAGCCCTACATTTGGTGTCAAAGCTAAAGAAAATCAAGACAAAGTTCCTACGTTGTACTGGTTACCTAAACTCCCTATAAAGCAAGATTAATTGCTAATTCTAGTTCTTGTACGACAACAGAACTTTCTAAATTTTTAACCTCGTGTCTTACAGCTGTTAAAACATGTTATCAAGTATTGTGAAAAGGTATATAAGGTATATGAGAGATCCGGTAAAAACCTATTTTGGTCTATTAAAAATTCAGGTGAAATTTTAGATAAACTTAAAGCTAGAGATTTCAATGCGACCAGTTTGTCTACTTATGATTTTTCTACTCTTTACACTACTTTACATCGTAATTTAATTAAATATAAACTTATTGATGTTATTGAAAGAAGCTTCCAGAGAGAAGGCTCTCCTTACCTTGCATGTAATGACAGAAATGCATTTTTACTTCAGAAAACCCTAAAAAATATCATGCATGGTCGTGTAAAAATGTATGTGATGCGCTGACCTTTTTGTTGGACAATATTTTTATTCGATTTGGCACCAAGCTCTATAGACAAGTAAATGGGATTCCTATGTGCACTAATTGTGCTCCCCTAGTTGCATATTTATTCCTGTTTTGTTATGAGAGGGACTTTATTATGTCTCTTTCTGATGATAAGCAGGCTGATGTTATTGATGCGTTTAACACTACGTCCAGATATTTGGACGATATTTTAAATATTAATAATGTTTATTTTGACAATATGGTTAGTCAAATATACCCTTCAGAGCTCCAACTGAATAAAGCCAATACCTCTGATACCGAAGCCGCATTTTTAGACTTGCATTTGTCAATTTCTAATGATATTGTTTTACCAAAATTTATGATAAACGTGACGACTTTGATTTTGGAATTGTGAATTTCCCATTTTAGATGGTGATGCTCCTCGTTCTACATCGTATGGAGTCTATCTCTCTCAACTCATTCGTTTTGCTAGAGCATCTAGCTATGTTGCTGACTTCAACACTCGCAATAAATTGTTAACTCAGAAACTTCTTAAACAAGGCTATCATAAACTTCGCAAAACATTTTCAAAATTTTATAGACGATACTATAATTTGATTTCTAAATTCCAAATTGGACTAAAATCTCTCTTCGCCAAGGACTTTCAAAACCTGATTTCTATGGTGACTTGGTGTATAAATTGAAGAAGATTGTTGGCTCTTATAATTTTTCAGCGCATTTCATTTAAATAATTTCCCATTATAAAAAGATTGGCTATGACAATGTATTGCAACAGACTGCATGCTTGGTGGTCAACCCAATCATGTTTGGCAACTTTGCTTTCTTTAATTTCACGCCGGTGGGTCGGACTTCAGACTCTATGATTGTTCCGACTTAACGACTTATCTTTTGATGAGATGGTAGGGGCCTGATGCTTTGACTGTTTGTCGGGCCCACCGGGGTTTACCTGTTGGATTTCTTTTGCTCCGGTATTCAGTTTTATTTACTGTTGAGTCCTTATCTTTGCTTTATCTCCTTGCTATATCTTGATTTATATGTTTTAGGAGATGATGCATTGATAAGTTAGGGGTCTTTCATGCAAACCAAATATCTATATATTTTGATCCACATCTGAATTAAGGGTGACTTTGGCGCCGTTAAACTGGTTTAAGCCCCACAGTACAATATTTTACTGACCGCTCCAAGGCGGTACTTCTTTTGTGGATCTTATATATTTTTATTCTGTCTTGTGTTTGCTATGTCTTTGAGCACGTCTGTTTATAAGTGCTTTGTGGTTACCTGCTGGGAAAGGGCTGACCTCTTGGCTCTCGTTTGTGGTGTCTAACTGTTAGTTGATCACTTTCCCATAGGTATCCTGGGTCAGGTGTGGTACTTGATTGTATCGATTCCTGATCTTTGCACCCTTACTTACTTTGTAAATTGAGGGCAAAAATATAGAAAAGCACTATTTTTGATTGGTCTTTGGTTAAGGGCAAAAGTTAGAGAAAACACACTTTTTGGTAGGGCGTTGGTTAGAATAAGAGCAAAAATAGAGAAAAACAACCTTTTTGGTGGGGCTTTGAATAGAATAAGGGCAATTATAGATCAAAACACCCTTTTTGGTTGGGCTTTGGCTAGAATAAGGGCAAAATAGAGTAAAACACTCTTTGTGGTAGGGCTTAGGTTAGAATAAGGGCAAAAATAGAGAAAACGCACTTTATGGCAGGTCTTTGGTTAGAATTAGATAAACAAAAATAGAGAAAAAAAAAACATTTTGGGTAGGGATTTGGTTAGAATAAGGGCAGGAATAGAGAAAAAACACCCTTTGTGTCAGGGAATTTGTTAAGGTTAGGGCAAAAATAGCGAAAACAACCTTTTGGACTATGCTTTGCTTAGAATAAGGGCAAAAATAGAGAAAACACCCTTTGTTACAGAGCTTTGGTTAAGATTCAAGCAAAAATAGAGAAAAACACCCTTTTTGGTACGGCTTGGCTATAATCAAGGCAGAAATTTTTGGTAATTCTTTAGTTCGAATTAGACCAAATATAGAAAACAACACCACCCTCTTTGGTAGGGCTTTGGTTAGAAAAAGAGCAAAAATAGAGAAAAACACCCTTTTGGGTTGGCTTTGATTAGAAAAAAAACAATAAGAGAGTAAAACACTATTTGTAGTAGAGCTTAGGTTAGAATAGGGGCAAAATAGAGAAAAACACGCTTTATGGCAGGGCTTTTGTTATGGTTAGAGCAAAAATAGAGAAAAACGCCCTTTTTGGTAGAGCTTTGGTTAAACAAGGGCAGAAATAGAGTAAAACACAATTTTTGGTAAGGTTTTGATTTAAAAATAAGGGCAAAATAGAGAAAACACCTTTTTTAAGAGCTTTGGTTAGAATAAGGGCAAAAATTGAGAAAAACACCGTTTTGGGTAGAGACTTTCTAGAATAAGAGAAAAAAACACACTATTTGTGGCCAGGCTTTGGTTATAATAAGGGCAAAAAAGAGGAAACACATTTTGGCTGGGCTTTGGTTAGAATAAGGCAAAAAAATACAACAGAAAAACACCCTTTGGTTAGAATAAGGGCAAAAAAAGAGAGAAAAACACACTTTTTGGTAGGGCTTCGGTTAAAATAGAACAAAAATTAAGAAAAATATACTTTTTGGTAGGGCTTTGTTAGAATAAGGACAAAAATAGAGTAAAAAACTCTTTGTGGTATGGTTTTGGTTAGAACAAGGGCGAAGATAGAGATAAAATACCTTTTTGGTAGGGCTTTGATTGAAACGAGAGCAAAAATAGAGAAAAACACCATTTTTGGTAGGGCTTTGGTTAGAATAAGGGCAAAAATAGAGACAACACACACTTTGTTTCAGGGCTTTGGTTAGGATTAGAGCAGAGATAGGGAAACACCCTTTATGGTAGGGCTAGTAATTTAAGGGCAAAAAAAGAGGCAAGCACTGTTTTTGATTGGTCTTTGGTTAATGGCAAAAAATAGAGAAACACCCTTTTTTGTAGACCTTTGGTTAGAATAAGAGCAAAAATAGAGAAAAAACCTTTTTGATAGGGCTTTAATTGGAATAAGGTCAATAATAGACCAAAACACCTTTTTGGTAGGGCTTTTGGTTAGAATAAGGGCAAAATAGAGAAAAAAAACACCATTTTTGGCAGGGCTTTGGTTAGAATAAGAGCAAAAATAGAGAAAAACACCCTTTGGTTTGAATAGGAGCAAAAATAGAGAAAAACACCCTTTTTGGTAGGGCTTTGATTACAATAGGGCAAAAAATCGAGAAAAACTTGTACGGCAACGCCTTGGTTAGAATAAGGGCAAAAATAGAGAAAACACATTTTTTGCTGGGCTTTGGTAGGAATAAGGGCAAAAATCGCGGTAAAAACATTTATGGCAAGGCCTTGGTTAGAATAAGCGCAAGAAATAGAAAAACACCTTTTAGGTAGGGCTTTGGTTAAAATACGAGCAAAAACAAAAAAAAACCGTTTTTGGTAGAGCTTTGGTTAGAATAAGAGCAAAAATATAGAAAAAAAACACCCTTTTTAGTAGGGTTTTGGTTAGAATAAGAGCAAAAATAGAGTAAAATACTCTTTGTGGTAGGGCTTTGGTTAAAAAAGGGCAAAAAAACCCAATCAAAACACGTTTCTTGGTAAGGCTTTGATTAGAATAAGGGCAAAAAAGAGAAAAAACACCCTTTTGGCAGGGCTCACGTTAGAGTTAGAGCAAAAAAAGAGTAAAACACCCTTTTTGGTAGGACTTTGGTTCGAATAAGGACAAAAATAGAGAAATACACTATTTGTGGCAAAGCTTTGGCTTTGGTTAGGGCAGAAATTGAGAAAAACACCCTTATTGACAAAGCTTAGGTTAGAATAAGGGCAAAAATAGAGAGAAACACCTTTTTTGGTAGGGCTTTGCTTAGAAAAGGGACAAAAGAGAGAAACACCCTTTTGAGGTAGGGCTTTGGTTAGTATAAGGGCAAACATAGAGAAAATCACCCTTTATGGCAGGGCGTTGGTAAGAATAAGGGCAAAAATAGAGAAATACACTCTTTGTGGTAGGGCTTAGGTTAGAATAAGGGCAAAATTAGAGAAAAAATCTCTTTTTGGTAGGGCTTTGGTTAGAATTATGGCAAGAATAGAGAAAAACACCCTTTTTGGTAGGGGTTTGGTTAGAATGAGGGCATAATAGAGATAACCACCCTTTTTGGTATGGCTTTGGTTAGAATTATGGCAGAAACAGAGAAAAACGCCATTTTTGGTAGGGTTTTTGGTTAGAATAAGGGTAAAATGGAGAAAAACACCCTTTTTGGTAGGGTCTTGGTTAGAATGAGGGCATAATAGAGATGACCGCCCTTTTTGGTATGACTTTGGTTAGAAATATGGCAGAAATAGAGACAAACGCCATTTTTGGTAGGGTTTTGGTTAGAATAAGGGCAAAATGGAGAAAAACATCCTTTTTGGTATGGTTTTGGTTAGAATAAGGCAAAAAAGAGAAAAACATTATTTTTTGTAGGGCTTTGGTTAGAATAAGAGCAAAAATAGAGCAAAGTAAGTAAGGGTGCTAAGATCAGGAATCGATACAATCAAGTACTACACCTGACCATGGATACCAATCGGAAAGTGACAAACTCACAGCAGACACCACAAATGAGAGCCAAGAGGTCAGCCCTTTTTGGTAGGAATTTGGTTAAAATAAGGGCAAAATTAGAGAAAAACACCCTTTTTTGCAGGGCTTTGGTTACGGTAAGAGCAAAAATAGAGAAAAAAACACAATTTTTGGTAGGGCTTTGGTTAGAATAAGGGCAAAGGTAGAGAAAAAAAAACCCTTTTGAGAGGGCTTTGGTTAGAATAAGAGCTATAATGGAGAAAAACACCCTTTTTGGTAAGGCTTTGATTAGAATTAGGGCAATAATAGAGCCAAACACCCTTTTGCTAGGGCTTTGGTTAGAATAAGTGCAAATATAGAGAAAAACACCCTTTTTGGTAGGGAGGGCAAAAACAGAGAAAACACCCTTTGTGTAAGAGCTTTGGTTAGGGCTCGGACCCAATAAACACGGACTGGTCACTTACATACATGTAAATGTATATATTGAAAATACGTTGTCGTGGCTGAACAGTGTCTGAGCTTTCAAAACTGACGTATGTTGAAGATTAAATAATCAGAGCAAAAATAGAGAAAAAAAAATCTTTTTAGAAGAGTTTATGTTAGAATAAGGGCAAAAATAGAGGAGAACACCCTTTAAATGTAGGGCTTTGGTTTGGATAAGTGCAAAAATAGAGAAAAGCGCCACCGTGCCCATCGACAATCACCCTCTCAGACTGCAGTTTATAGGCTTTAGTTTCAACAAGCTCACGCTAAAGAGTATTAGTATAATACAATCGTCAAACAACGATAACATTGTTAGCAGCTTTATCTGCTGGAACCAAAACATAGTTCATCTGAAAATCCTGGATACCTCGTTTAAGGTGACGAAAAGAAGATTAAGGTTTAGGGGGTAAAAGATGTGTATTACGAGAGTAAAATGAAATACGAGTAACAATGATTTTAAAAATGTTAATCTTCCATTCCTTCAAGGCATCAGGTTTAACATTTTTCGTTTGCACCAACGAATACTAAAGTCATTTAAAGAAGCAGCGATCTCTCTGTCCTAGATTAGGGAAATCAATATTA
>OZ026530.1:26026692-26468589 GCA_964019695.1 Loripinus fragilis | reverse complement strand
GACAAGTGTGATCTCTCTCACATAACTACTTGAGTCAAGTCATGACAAGTGTGATCTCTCTCACATAACTGTTTGAGTCAAGTCATGACAAGTATGATCTCTCACATAACTACTTAAGTCAAGTCATGACAAGTGTGATCTCTCTCACATAGCTACTTGAGTCAAGTCATGACAAGTGTGATCTCTCTTACATAAATATGTAAGTCAAGTCATGACAAGTGTGATCTCTCACATAACTACTTGAGTCAAGTCATGACAAGTATGATCTCTCTCACATAACTACTTGAGCCAAGTCATGACAAGTGTGATCTCTCTCCCATAACTACTTGAGTCAAGTCATGACAAGTGTGATCTCTCTCACATAACTACTTGAGTCAAGTCATGACAAGTGTGATCTCTCTCACAAACCTATTTGAGTCAAGTCATGACAAGTATGATTTCTCTCACATAAATACTTGAGTCAAGTCATGACAAGTGTGATCTCTCTCATATAACTACTTGAGTCAAGTCATGACAAGTGTGATCACTCACATAACTACTTAAGTCAAGCCATGAAAAGTGTGATCTCTCTCACATAACTACTTGAGTCAAGTCATGACAAGTGTGATCACTCACATAACTACTTAAGTGAAGTCGTGACAAGTGTGATCTCTCTCACATAACTACTTGAGTCAAGTCATGACAAGTGTGATCACTCACATAACTACTTAAGTGAAGTCATGACAAGTGTGATCTCTCTCACATAACTACTTGAGTCAAGTCATGACAAGTATGATCTCACATAACTACTTAAGTGAAGTCATGACAAGTGTGATCTCTCTCACATAACTACTTGAGTCAAGTCATGACAAGTGTGATCTCTCTCTCTCTCATATTACTACTTGAGTCAAGTCATGACAAGTGTGATCTCTCTCACATAAAAACTTAAGCCAAGTCCTGACAAGTGTGATTCTCTCTCTCTCACATAACAACTTAAGTCAAGTCATGACAAGTATGATCTCTCTCACATTACAACTTGAGTCAAGTCATGACAAGTGTGATCTCTCTCACATAACTATTTGAGTCAAGTCATGACAAGCGTGATCTCTCTCACATAACTACTTGAGCCAATTGTGTTCTCTCCTAGGCAAGCCATAGGACAGAATCATGCAGTAACGTAATCCACAAATGAAAGTTTAAGGTCGGCATATTCTCTGGGTCTAAGACCAAGCCTAGTGTTGTGCCATTAAAGAAAAAGCCATGCCAACAAACTGTTGGTTGATTTATAGGCATGTAGACTGCCATATTGTATCCTACTCTGTTTTGATGTTTAATAACTGTTTGGAAATTAAATGGTCATGAACAATTATTATGTATTGATAAACCAAATTGACAGAAAATCTGATTCTGATATGCTCTGTGGCAGAAGAATTTTCAAACTGACATTGTATTTAATAATCAACTCTGAATGCTTAAGATAACATTTACAAACCACTTTACAAAGTTAATGATACTGATAGCTAGGGGTGCAACGATACGCCAAAAAGCCTATTGCGATATATTGCGATATGGAAAACCCGTACTGCGATACATATTGCGATACACCTGGTATCTTACTGCCCCTAGTTCAGTATTATAATATAATTCAAGGGTCATGAAATTGGCATCTATTACACACTGTCATATTTTCAGCTACTCCTTCTGTCCCTCCGCTGCTTTTCAAGGAGAAATGATCGAATTTGTGACTTCCCTTTTAGATATTTCACTACAATAATTCATGATTGTCTGTCCGCCATCTTTTTTGAAACCGAAAGTAGCTGTTTTCTGTTGGTCTAATTTGTGACACGAACAGATATTTACAAGTTTTAACAATAAAGCGTCAGTATTTGAAATGCGGAAATAACTTGAAGGGGTGGATAGAAAATGTGTGAACTATCCATAAACAATATGTTATGGCTCGCATTGATGTCTGTCGTACAGAATAAACATCTTCCAATGCTTGAAAGTGGCGATATGCTGTTAGACACAGTCAACATTTGTGTAGTTCATTTCAGGAATTATACCACAGCGTCTTTTTTCCTTTTTTTAACGCTTTGGGTTTTGAAAACGACTCAATTTTTGGGCAATTTCAAAGCCAATAATGGATATTTTCTTGCAAATTTTAGATGAAAACTGGCTTGATGACACATAGGGAAGGCTTCTGTACCGGTACGGCCAAAAGTGTATCGCGATAAGATATTTATTTAGAGTTAATCGCGGTTTACCGGTTTATCGGTATATTGTTGCACCCCTACTGATAGCTTTGCTGGAGTCAATAAGAAGTCAAAGATTTACTCCTATTATTGAAGTCACTGACTTTAGGGCAAAAAAAAAGTTGTTAAATATATACCCTATAAAATCAGGAGTGAGTAACACCTCTTAAAGGTATTGGTAGATTTGTCCTAGTCATTTTATGAAACTTTATTTGAGGTCCATAGGAATAGACTGTCTGTTAAGTGAATCATGTTATAAAGTTAAAAAGAATCAATTTTACAAAGGAATTGTATGAAAACAATTATTTCATGGTCATTTTTATATAGTTCCTTTGTAAAATTTCATGATAAAACATTGGGGGGGAGGGGGGGCACAAAATGACTGTGTTATATCCAAATCAATGTTATAGCAAGGTTTGTTACTAAGGGCTGACCTATATATGCCTACATCCTACATACATGTAGCTGGCCAGTAGGGTTTGTGTCTTGCTCATCCATATTTTGTACAAATGTTGCTCTATGTCATTAAGAACCTTACTATACATACTTATTATTAAATGAGTTGTCTCATTACATATCTTCAACTTAGATTATGATTAGGAAACAGTACTGGAAATCAAAGATCTAGCCCACTTGATTTTTCTGGCCAATTTTTAGTCAAAACCTTGAAACTATCATCAGCAGATTTGACTACCAGAGAAATTATGGACCAGAAATGTATGATACTTGAATAATTCCATTACAGGATGGTATAGGAGAGTTTTTCTATGACAATGATACAAAGGTGTACTGGGTGTGTTTCCTTAATGGTATGCAGCGAGTTCTCCTCTTCACACATGATCTTGCCCTAGCTACCATTGCTCAAGAGGTGAGTCTTTCTTGATAGAATAGAATAGAACAGGTGTACTGGGTGTGTTTCCTCAATGGTATGCAGCGAGTTATCCTCTTCACACATGATCTTGCTCTAGCAACCATTGCTCAAGAGGTGAGTCTTGCTTGATAGAATAGAATAGAACAGGTGTACTGGGTGTGTTTTCTTAATGGTATGCAGAGAGTTCTCCTCTTCACACATGATCTTGCCCTAGCTACCATTGCTCAAGAGGTGAGTCTTGCTTGATAGAATAGAATAGAACAGGTGTACTGGGTGTGTTTTCTTAATGGTATGCAGAGAGTTCTCCTCTTCACACATGATCTTGCTCTAGCTACCATTGCTCAAGAGGTGAGTCTTGCTTGATAGAATAGAATAGAACAGGTGTACTGGGTGTGTTTCCTCAATGGTATGCAGCGAGTTCTCCTCTTAACACATGATCTTGCTCTAGCTACCATTGCTCAAGAGGTGAGTCTTGCTTGATAGAATAGAATAGAACAGGTGTACTGGGTGTGTTTCCTCAATGGTATGCAGAGAGTTCTCCTCTTCACACATGATCTTGCTCTAGCTACCATTGCTCAAGAGGTGAGTCTTTCTTGATAGAATAGAATAGAACAGGTGTACTGGGTGTGTTTTCTTAATGGTATGCAGCGAGTTCTCCTCTTCACACATGATCTTGCCCTAGCTACCATTGCTCAAGAGGTGAGTCTTTCTTGATAGAATAGAATAGAACAGGTGTACTGGGTGTGTTTTCTTAATGGTATGCAGCGAGTTCTCCTCTTCACACATGATCTTGCCCTAGCTACCATTGCTCAAGAGGTGAGTCTTGCTTGATAGAATAGAACAGGTGTACTGGGTGTGTTTCCTCAATGGTATGCAGAGAGTTCTCCTCTTCACACATGATCTTGCTCTAGCTACCATTGCTCAAGAGGTGAGTCTTGCTTGATAGATTAGAATAGAACAGGTGTACTGGGTGTGTTTCCTCAATGGTATGCAGAGAGTTCTCCTCTTCACACATGATCTTGCTCTAGCTACCATTGCTCAAGAGGTGAGTCTTGCTTGATAGAATAGAATAGAACAGGTGTACTGGGTGTGTTTCCTTAATGGTATGCAGCGAGTTCTCCTCTTCACACATGATCTTGCTCTAGCAACCATTGCTCAAGAGGTGAGTCTTGCTTGATAGAATAGAATAGAACAGGTGTACTGGGTGTGTTTCCTTAATGGTATGCAGCGAGTTCTCCTCTTCACACATGATCTTGCTCTAGCTACCATTGCTCAAGAGGTGAGTCTTTCTTGATAGAATAGAACAGGTGTACTGGGTGTGTTTCCTCAATGGTATGCAGCGAGTTATCCTCTTCACACATGATCTTGCTCTAGCAACCATTGCTCAAGAGGTGAGTCTTGCTTGATAGAATAGAATAGAACAGGTGTACTGGGTGTGTTTTCTTAATGGTATGCAGAGAGTTCTCCTCTTCACACATGATCTTGCCCTAGCTACCATTGCTCAAGAGGTGAGTCTTGCTTGATAGAATAGAATAGAACAGGTGTACTGGGTGTGTTTTCTTAGTGGTATGCAGAGAGTTCTCCTCTTCACACATGATTTTGCTCTAGCTACCATTGCTCAAGAGGTGAGTCTTGCTTGATAGAATAGAATAGAACAGGTGTACTGGGTGTGTTTCCTCAATGGTATGCAGCGAGTTCTCCTCTTAACACATGATCTTGCTCTAGCTACCATTGCTCAAGAGGTGAGTCTTGCTTGATAGAATAGAATAGAACAGGTGTACTGGGTGTGTTTCCTCAATGGTATGCAGAGAGTCCTCCTCTTCACACATGATCTTGCTCTAGCTACCATTGCTCAAGAGGTGAGTCTTTCTTGATAGAATAGAATAGAACAGGTGTACTGGGTGTGTTTTCTTAATGGTATGCAGCGAGTTCTCCTCTTCACACATGATCTTGCCCTAGCTACTATTGCTCAAGAGGTGAGTCTTTCTTGATAGAATAGAATAGAACAGTTGTACTGGGTGTGTTTTCTTAATGGTATGCAGCGAGTTCTCCTCTTCACACATGATCTTGCCCTAGCTACCATTGCTCAAGAGGTGAGTCTTGCTTGATAGAATAGAACAGGTGTACTGGGTGTGTTTCCTCAATGGTATGCAGAGAGTTCTCCTCTTCACACATGATCTTGCTCTAGCTATCATTGCTCAAGAGGTGAGTCTTGCTTGATAGAATAGAATAGAACAGGTGTACTGGGTGTGTTTCCTCAATGGTATGCAGAGAGTTCTCCTCTTCACACATGATCTTGCTCTAGCTACCATTGCTCAAGAGGTGAGTCTTGCTTGATAGAATAGAATAGAACAGGTGTACTGGGTGTGTTTCCTTAATGGTATGCAGCGAGTTCTCCTCTTCACACATGATCTTGCTCTAGCAACCATTGCTCAAGAGGTGAGTCTTGCTTGATAGAATAGAATAGAACAGGTGTACTGGGTGTGTTTCCTTAATGGTATGCAGCAAGTTCTCCTCTTCACACATGATCTTGCTCTAGCTACCATTGCTCAAGAGGTGAGTCTTTCTTGATAGAATAGAATAGAACAGGTGTACTGGGTGTGTTTTCTTAATGGTATGCAGAGAGTTCTCCTCTTCACACATGATCTTGCTCTAGCTACCATTGCTCAAGAGGTGAGTCTTGCTTGATAGAATAGAATAGAACAGGTGTACTGGGTGTGTTTCCTCAATGGTATGCAGCGAGTTCTCCTCTTCACACATGATCTTGCTCTAGCTACCATTGCTCAAGAGGTGAGTCTTTCTTGATAGAATAGAATAGAACAGGTGTACTGGGTGTGTTTTCTTAATGGTATGCAGCGAGTTCTCCTCTTCACACATGATCTTGCCCTAGCTACCATTGCTCAAGAGGTGAGTCTTTCTTGATAGAATAGAATAGAACAGGTGTACTGGGTGTGTTTTCTTAATGGTATGCAGCGAGTTCTCCTCTTCACACATGATCTTGCCCTAGCTACCATTGCTCAAGAGGTGAGTCTTGCTTGATAGAATAGAACAGGTGTACTGGGTGTGTTTCCTCAATGGTATGCAGAGAGTTCTCCTCTTCACACATGATCTTGCTCTAGCTACCATTGCTCAAGAGGTGAGTCTTGCTTGATAGAATAGAATAGAACAGGTGTACTGGGTGTGTTTCCTCAATGTTATGCAGCGAGTTCTCCTCTTCACACATGATCTTGCTCTAGCAACCATTGCTCAAGAGGTGAGTCTTTCTTGATAGAAAAGAATAGAACAGGTGTACTGGGTGTGTTTCCTTAGTGTTATGCAGTGAGTTCTCCTCTTCACACATGATCTTGCTCTAGCTACCATTGCTCAAGAGGTGAGTCTTGCTTGATAGAATAGAATAGAACAGGTGTACTGGGTGTGTTTCCTCAATGGTATGCAGCGAGTTCTCCTCTTCACACATGATCTTGCTCTAGCTACCATTGCTCAAGAGGTGAGTCTTGCTTGATAGAATAGAATAGAACAGGTGTACTGGGTGTGTTTCCTCAATGGTATGCAGAGAGTTCTCCTCTTCACACATGATCTTGCTCTAGCTACCATTGCTCAAGAGGTGAGTCTTGCTTGATAGAATAGAATAGAACAGGTGTACTGGGTGTGTTTCCTCAATGGTATGCAGAGAGTTCTCCTCTTCACACATGATCTTGCCCTAGCTACCATTGCTCAAGAGGTGAGTCTTGCTTGATAGAATAGAATAGAACAGGTGTACTGGGTGTGTTTCCTTAATGGTATGCAGCGAGTTCTCCTCTTCACACATGATCTTGCTCTAGCAACCATTGCTCAAGAGGTGAGTCTTGCTTGATAGAATAGAATAGAACAGGTGTACTGGGTGTGTTTTCTTAATGGTATGCAGCGAGTTCTCCTCTTCACACATGATCTTGCTCTAGCTACCATTGCTCAAGAGGTGAGTCTTTCTTGATAGAATAGAATAGAACAGGTGTACTGGGTGTGTTTTCTTAATGGTATGCAGCGAGTTCTCCTCTTCACACATGATCTTGCCCTAGCTACCATTGCTCAAGAGGTGAGTCTTTCTTGATAGAATAGAATAGAACAGGTGTACTGGGTGTGTTTCCTCAATGGTATGCAGAGAGTTCTCCTCTTCACACATGATCTTGCTCTAGCAACAATTGCTCAAGAGGTGAGTCTTGCTTGATAGAATAGAATAGAACAGGTGTACTGGGTGTGTTTTCTAATGGTATGCAGCGAGTTCTCCTCTTCACACATGATCTTGCCCTAGCTACCATTGCTCAAGAGGTGAGTCTTTCTTGAAAGAATAGAATAGAACAGGTGTACTGGGTGTGTTTTCTTAATGGTATGCAGAGAGTTCTCCTCTTCACACATGATCTTGCTCTAGCTACCATTGCTCAAGAGGTGAGTCTTGCTTGATAGAATAGAATAGAACAGGTGTACTGGGTGTGTTTCCTCAATGGTATGCAGCGAGTTCTCCTCTTCACACATGATCTTGCCCTAGCTACCATTGCTCAAGAGGTGAGTCTTGCTTGATAGAATAGAATAGAACAGGTGTACTGGGTGTGTTTTCTTAATGGTATGCAGCAAGTTCTCCTCTTCACACATGATCTTGCTCTAGCTACCATTGCTCAAGAGGTGAGTCTTTCTTGATAGAATAGAATAGAACAGGTGTACTGGGTGTGTTTTCTCAATGGTATGCAGCGAGTTCTCCTCTTCACACATGATCTTGCTCTAGCAACAATTGCTCAAGAGGTGAGTCTTTCTTGATAGAATAGAATAGAACAGGTGAACTGGTGTGTTTCCTCAATGGTATGCAGCGAGTTCTCCTCTTCACACATGATCTTGCTCTAGCAACAATTGCTCAAGAGGTGAGGTTTTTTTTGTTAGAATAGAATTTAAATCTTGAAGTTGTGTTTCAGCATATGTGTTTGTAGTGTAAGCTTAGCTTATCAACAATGTATGGTGTTGTTATTATTTCTCCATAAAATCTTGGTAGGCATCAAAAATCTGATATATTATCAAATATTTGCCTAGAATTTCCACCTTTGATATAAAGATGGACAGGCATCAGATAATTTTGGCAGCCTAGTTTTTCAAAGAAAAAAAAACCCTGTTATTTAATAAGTGATTGTGGGCAGGTAGCACATGTAAGTTTAAATGTGGGTACTTTGGACATGATTTTTGTAAGCTTTTTTGCAGCCTTTCAGTTTCTATAAAAAGTCAATGTCAAGGTCAGAGAACGACATAGACTGTAACTCCTTGTTTGTTTTTGTTGATGTTTCAGGTCCCAGTCAATAATTTTTCTGCCACGTCAAGACACTTTCGTGTCTTCCTGTGCCGGATAGATATGATAAGCAGAGGATAAAGTGTCTTGTTCAAGGACTCAATACAGCAAGTCTAGAATGTGCAACCATTTGATCCCAAGTCTAATATTCTACCAACTAAGCCACTGTACTCCTCATATTAGGATGTCTTGTAAATCACTGGAGATACATTTTTACCAAAACATTGTACAGTGTAACCTGTCTAAAGTGACCACTCAAAGGAAGACCCAAAAATATGATTTCAAACCAATAATTGCTTATTGCAGGTGGAAAGTATTGCAGAATGCTCAAATCTGCAATACTTTTGTTCTGCACTAGGCTACCACCTGTCTTTAAGACCTTTGATTTGTCTATTTTTGAGTTGCCCCTTTAGACAGGTTTCACTGTATATAACCCTCTGATGACAGGAAAATACTAAACAGGCACAATCATTCTATGACAAACAGCAAAGACCCAGATGAAATGCTGCATGAGGTGCCATTTGATCAGGGTCTGCACTGTTTGCTGGGATAATTGACTTTTCAGAGGAAGAAATGTAATATATATGAGCCGCGCCATGCGATCATGTGTCTTTGGGAGATTAATTATGTCATGAGATATGACGTCATAAAGTCTGACGTAACTATTTCGCGCCGCGCGTAATTAAAGAGAGCGTCGTTAATGATTAGGACAATTTAGAAAAGTCATGTTTCGAATAAAATATGATTAAAATCAAGGAATTTTAGGCCGATTGTATTCTGTTGTAAATTAGTCATGGTCTCAACATCTTTGTACTCCAAAGACATTCTAGCAAAAAAAGAATTAAATAAAATAAAATAAATTAAGATTAAAAGAAATAAAAAATAAATAAATAAACGCCGGATACATCCCAGCTTTCCTTAATCGACCAACCAGTGTGCCTGAACCTTTCGTATTTGGACGGCAATTCTGAACGAAAGCAGTTTCCGGTACACAAAGCCGCATTTACGATTGGGTAAAGGCTCCAACGAGACTGCTAGATGCGCAGACTCGTTTGAGTCTTTACTGAGTGACCATGTGTGAAATAAACTAAAGTATCACGAGGTAGCTCTCATGTATAAAAAAGAAGTATAATACACGATTTAGTCTCACACGAGAAATAATATGAGCCGCGCCATGCGATAATGTGTCTTTGGGAGATTAATTACGTCATGAGATATGACGTTGTAAAGTCTGACGTAATTATTTCGCGCCGCGCGTAATTAAAGAGAGCGTCATCAAAGATTTTGACAATTTAGACAAGTCATTTTAAAGGTCTTGTGAATCTTCAAAAAGACTTTTTTAAAACTCCTATTGATTTACTAGCCAGAAATGAAAGAAACAGAATGTTGAAAGCCCCATCAAAAAATTCAAAATAGCTATGAAGTTATGAAGGTTTCAAAATTTAATTAGATGAAAATATGCGAGAGGCTCATATGACATCATTTGAGCTTTTTGAAATATTAAATTTAATATATTTCATTGATTTTAACATTATTTAATAGAAATTTGCTGAAAATGATTCAATATGATAAAATACAACATTTGCATGTAAAAGCTTAATTATGCTGTTTTTAATTACTGAGAAATCACACTAAATAAAATATGACATTTTGGAAAAATCATCTTGAAACAATAATGCGGGCGGGGCTTATATGCTAATTTGCATAATTTTAAAACTTGCATAACTTTTGACTCAGTTGGAATTTTAAGATGGGGTTTTCAGCATTTTGGTTTTCTCATCAATGTCATTTAAATCATGAAGAGTTTTAAAAATGTTTTTGAAGATTTACAAGACCTTTAAGAATAAAATGCGATTAAAATCAAGGATTTTTAGGCCGATTGTATTCTGTTGTAAATTAGTCATGGTCTGATAACCAGCACGGGTTTCTGGTGAAAAATAAACTGTCCAAAAAGATGCGGCTTGGTAAACGCTAATTGACCCTCAATCCTCAACATCTTTGCACCACAAAGACACTCTAAAAAAGAATTAAATAAAAAAAAAATATAGATAGATAAATAAATAAATAAACGCCTTTCCTTAATTGACCAACCAGTGTGTCTGAACCTTTCGTATTTGGACGGCAATTCTGAATGAAAGCAGTTTCCGGTACACAAATTCACATATGCGATTGGACAAAAGGCTCCAACGAGACTGCTAGATGCACAGACTTGTTTGAGTTTTCGCTGAGTGACCGTGCGTGAAATAAACTAAAATCTCACGAGGTAGCTCTCATGTATAAAAAGAGTTCTAAGTATAATACATGATTAAGTTTCACATGAGAAACAATAGTTATTATTTGCCACCTTGTTACGTCGCCGTTTAAATCAATTTATTACCAGATTTCTTGCAAAAATAGTTGTCGCAAAGCTATTGAAGCTACAATGAAGAAAAAAACAACAAATGAAAGCAAATTGATATACGCAATAAACATTTGTATTGTAGTTTCCTTGTATCTGCTGATTTCTTATGGCAGTCATTTTAACACACAGACAAATTAAAATGTCATTTTTTCGGTGACGTTAACGTTGCGTCAATGAGAATCGTGTTAAAAAATAATTAACTGTTAAACGTTTTTCTACTTTTGAAGTATAATTATTTTCATGTTTATTGAGTATTGCTTTTTTCTATTTGCTCTTCATACCTGTAAGTTTTGTAAAATTGCATCCTTTAATTTTGTCAAAGTAGTTTATACAAAAAAAAAAAAAAATCTTGAAGAGCAGTGTTTGAAACGGCGACATCACTGATAAAATTAATTGTAATTTCTTTGAGTGGGGGAGAGTAGTAGTATTACTACTCCCACTACAAGAACTTTCAGCTTAATGGAACTAAATAATATTGGAGAGGCAGTAACATTTTCCCCAAAGATTCCCACTAGAAGTTGAAGTCCTCTTTCCCAGTAACACCTATAACCCACGGGCATGTGTATTGTCAACAGAGACGGAGATGCGGAATGAAACGAAGGGTAATGTTACTTTGTTTTCAAAATCAGCGTACAGTTCAACAATTTAAGAGCGGCGAACTTTAACAAACTTAACCTACCTCCATTCTCAACTTAGTATCTGGAGATGCAGCGAAGGCAGTGTACATACGGAGTTGTCAAGTCAAGATCTGTGCGATTAAGCCTGATTTAGAATTACACAATCCAAACTACATGTAGTCAAATGCCCCCACTTTTTATACAGCCAGAATCCCTTTCTTAAAGCCTACGTGGGTGCATAAAACTGGGGGTAATGTGCACACTCAATATACAAGTATGCAAGAGGAAAGGGCGCAACTACGCCGACATAAAACTTAAAATCGAAAGGAATAGGAATGAGTACCCGCACTTCCATAGCAACCAGATTTCTATATGTCTTGATTTTTTTGGTGAGAAAGTTTGAATATGATTTTGTTGTTCGGTATAGACTGAAATCCTTTTTTTTCAGTGAGAAGTATCATACGATTAAGGAATGATGAGGCATTTCGCTCCGGATAGCAAGTTGGGTATAGTGAGGCAAATAAACAATCCTGATTCTGTAGGCTGAGATTGTGAGCTCGAGCCACTGTCTGGTCAAACATTTCATCAAGATTATTATCCTCAATCATTGCCCCGGTTCAAGTAGGGTAGTTGTCAGTTACTGGCGAAATATGCATACACTATAAACTGGTCACCGTGATATGCCGACTGATAATGTTTTGTTATGTTAACCAATTTATATTAGCACAGCGCCCTTTTTGTGTGACATGGGCAAACAGTGTAGAACCAGATCAGACTCCGCACTGTTTGCTTAGCGCATTGTGCGAAATTGTAAATTACTACCCAACAACCCTTGAATCAGAAATGAATCCGTCCTTGGAAGTATTGTAAAATTCCATTGGGCATATATGTGTTTAGCCTAAACAACAACAACAACAACATCAGTGAATAAAAGAATATACTCATCGCCGAATCTTTTCAAGGTTGCAATACAACTTTGCAAGAACGCATTTTTGTGATTTTATTTTTCAGATCCAGTTTTGTGTTGAATTTTTAATTACCCAGTCAACATTTTTGCATCATGTCGGACTAGAATATTGGCTGCTGCATTGTGGTCGAACTTAAACGCGATGGTAGAAAATGATCACCCTAAAACTAAGGAAATACGCTCGCGAACGATTGTAATATTTTGGGTCAGGTGTGGTACTTGATTGTATCGATTCCTGATCTGTGTCCCCTTTCTTAGTTTGAAAACGCCAGTGCTCCTCCTCAGTATATATTAACATATTTAGCTAACTGACCCTAGGGCATGTGTATCTGCAGAACATATCATTTTGTAGAACAGTTAGACGGTTTTGCCTATATCATACAGGCCATCAAATAGCAACGTACCTGTACCTGATTTTCTACTAGTGCAACATTTTGAGCATCGGTTGAACAAATGAGAAATCATTGCGAAAATCCTCGATATGTAGTGTCACACTCCGTTGGCCAATACCTTTTTTTCTCTTTATTACTTCATGTTTAGGTACTCATCTAAATCGTCATTCATGGCATTTCCAGTGAGCTGAAAGGCAATCGCTTCTTTGAGAAGAAATTGCCATCTGTTTTTAGGTCGTAACCTATTTAATTTAATTTTGATCTACCTTTTCCACAGAACAATTAACATGCCGATTCTGCTGTTTGTTTGCTTGATTATTTACGTCCCATCAACAGTATGTCAGTTATGTGGGGACGGGTCGTCCTGGGTTGAACCAGTACTAAGCTAGGATTAATGTGTCTTGCTCAAGGACACAACACAGTGACGCTGATGAAGCTCGAACCCATGGCCCTTCGGTCTCGAGTCAAGCTCTCTTCCACTGAACCACTGCGCTCCCCCGAATCTGCTGTTACAATGCGAAGGACAGGCCCTGCCAAATGCCCGAGAGCGCGTACATAGTATACAAAGTATCAAAACCTGCTCCAGGTCCTGAAGTTATAACATCTTTTGGTGCTTAACTCAACTGAGCATGAAATTTATGCTGTTCATAAATGTAAAGAAATGTTGGCATTTAAACAGTATATTTAAAACGGAGAGTACACTACTAGGGTAGTTGTCAGTTACTGGCGAAATATGCATACACTATAAACTGGTCGCCGTGATATGCCGACTGATAATGTTGCGAAATTAGCCTAGCGTCCTTTTTGTGTGTCATGAGCAAACAGATAAGTACCAGATCAGACGCCGCACTGTTTGCTTAGCGCATTGAGAGAAATTGTAAATTACTACCCAACAACCCTTGAATCAAAAATGTATCTGGTCTTTTGGCAGTATTGTGAAATTCCATTGGGCATATATGGGTTTAGCCTAAACAACAACAACAACAACAACAACAACAACAGCAGCAGCAACAACAACAACAACAGTGAATAAAAGAAAATACCCATCGTCAAATCTTTATTTACACTAGTTACTTTCATGCAAACCAAATATCTATGTGTCTTGATCCACATCTGAATTAAGGGTGAGGTTGGCGCCGTTAAACCGGTTTAAGCCCTCCAGTAAAATATTTTACTGACCGTTCCAAGGCGGTACTTCTTTTGTGGATCTTTTATGTTTTTGTTCTGACTTGTGTTTGCTATGTCTGTGCGCGTCTGTTTATATGTGCTTTGTGGTCACCTGCTGGGAAAGGGCTGACCTCTTGGCTCTCGTTTGTGGTGTCTTCTGTGAGTTTGTCACTTTCCCATTGGTATCCTGGGTCAGGTGTGGTACTTGATTGTATCGATTCCTGATCTTTGCACCTTTACTTACTTTAACAAGGTTGCAATACAACTTTGCAAGAACGCATTTTTGTGATTTTTTTTTTCAGATCCAGTTTTGTGTTGAATTTTTAATTACCAAGTCAACATTTTGGCATCATGTCGGACTAGAGGATTCGCTGCTGCATTGTGGTCGAACTTTAACGCGATGGTAGAAAAAAAATGCTCTAAAGCTAAGGAAATACTATCGCGAACGCTTGTAATATTTTGGGTTAAGTGTGGTACTTGATTGTATCGATTCCTGATCTGTGCCCTCTTTCTTATTTTGAAAACGTCAGTGCTCCTCCTGAGTATATATTAACATTATGTGGCTAATTGACCCTATAGGGAATGGGTAACTGCAGAACATTTCATTTTGTAGAAACAGTTAGATGGTTTCAGGCCATCAAATAACAACGTACCTGTACCTGATTTTCTACTAGTGCAACATTTTGAGCATCAGTTGAACAAATGAGAAATCATTGCGAAAATCCTCGATATGTAGTGACACACTCCGTTGGCAAATACCTTTATTTTTTTCTTTATAACTTCATGTTTATGTACTCATCTAAATCGTCATTCATGAGCTGAAAGGCAACCACTTCTTTGAGTAGAAATGTCATCTGTTTTTAAGTCGCAACCTATTTAACTTAATTTTGATCTTACTTTTCCACAGAACAATTAACATGCCGATTCTGCTGTTTGTTTGCTTTATTTTTTACGTCCCATCAACAATCTGTCAGTTATGTGGGAACAGGTCGTCCTGGGTTAAACCAGTACTAAGCTTGGATTAATGTGTCTTGCTCAAGGACACAACACAGTGACGCTGATGAAGCTCGAACCCGTGATCCCTCCGTCTCGAGTCAAGCTCTCTACCACTGAGCAACTGCGCTCCCCCAGATTCTGCTGTTACAATGCAAAGGACATGCCCTGCCAAGTGCCCGGCAGGGCGTACATATTATACAAAGTATCAAAACCTGCTCCAGGTCCCGAAGTTATAACATCTTTTGGTGCTCAACTCAACTGAGCATGGAATTTATGCTGCTCATAAATGTAAAGAAATTTTGGCATTTAAACAGTATATTTAAAATCGGAGAGTTTTTCCATGCAAACAAGAAAACATTTTCGTTCAAGTTAACATTTTAGTTTTCACGGGCAGTTGGACATATAATGTCGCGGCCAGGTTTTTCCGAATTTCAAAAGTCAATGAGCATATTTGTGCCCAATTTTATACGGAGATGTGTCTGTGATGACCCATATTTGTGCTTGCAAAATATTGGTGCAGGAAAATATCCCACCAGTGGACGGCTACGTCCATTTAGTGCACATTTTCAAACGATGGCTGACATGGCATGGCACCTCAAAGAATCATTTATATGTCAAAATTGAAGAATATGTAAGAAATGAAGTACGTTTGACTTACGATTAAATTCAATTATTTTGTTTAACCAGCATCAGTAGGGGTAAGCTACGTCGCTACCCAGTTTCATGTTAGTAACAGCGATGGTCGGATGTCTATAGGCGTAAAAACTTCGCAACGTTGTGAATGACTCATCGTGACGTCACGCAACGTTAGTTCTAAAATCAACGTCAAGCCGTCCAAAGTTCAAATTCCAATATCTTTTCTAATAATTTGAATATTTTGATCAAACAAAAACGAGTTTACTCTTCATACTCTTCACCTGTATAAAAATCACAGAATCTCAAAATGGCCAAATTTACCCTGAAGACACATTTTCCCCATGGCGCGGCTCATATTTTTGATTGTAACCTGTAACCCCTCAATATATACAATGGACCATTCAGTCTTAACTGTATCAACTATTATGGGAAATTACAGTGGTATTAAGAGTGTTAATGTGCCCTGGTGATCAAGTAAACAACACATGAACTTATGGTGGGAGCTCAGTGGCTCAGTGGTAGGTTGCTTGACTCGAGACAGAGGGGCCATGGGTTCGAACCTCACCGTGTCACTATGTTGTGTCCTCATGCAAGACAAATAGTATCCTTGCAAAGTACTGGTTCAACCCAGGAAGACCCGTCCCAACATAACTGAAAAATTGTTGACTGGAACGTAAAGAATCAAATCAAACAAAAACAAACAAAATGAACTTATGGTTCCCTATTTTTTTTTAATACAAAGGAATACCATTTTCTTCAAATATCTATGATAGAATCGCATGTTAATGAGAATAGCATATTTATGAGAATTGCATGTTTCTTTTGCATGTTGTTATTTTCTTTTATTTCCATCCCACTTTCAGTTATATTCCAAATCACAGGTTTACATTTTATTTCACAAGTAGAAATGGTTTGTTTTGTAAAATAGATTCTTTGAAGGCTAACACAATACAAGCTCAGGTTTTGTGTTAACTCTTTGCCTGGCAGTGGTTAGTTTAGTCAACTGCTGATAACCTGTGCAAACAGTTTGGAACAAGATGAGGACCAAAACAGTGCTGTTCTGCTAAGCTGAGATGAATATGAAAACTTGTATTTTAAGCCTGAATGGTGCCTTCAAGCAATCTCCAGTTTTCTCTCACACACATTTCTTAATAGCTCCTTTTTCTTTAGTGAATGAACATCTTACTGCTACTTGATTGACTCATTTAATAGATGACTAATGATTTTGTTTGGACATTATATAACTAATCAAATCACACATTCAGAAAAAAGTATGATGTAGATATTTAAGTATCTTAAAGACAGACATTATACAATTATTGACTATTGAGGCATTGGACATGATGTGATATCGACCTGGGAGTACCAATATTGATCGAGGCGGAGCCGAGGTCAATATTGGTATTCTCAGGTCGATATCACATCATGTCCAATGCCTCAATAGTCAACAATTGTTTTATTATATAATTTCTCTATTAAAACAAAAAAGCAACAACAACAACAAAATCTTGGCTATGGACTATGTCTTGGACAGTCTTGAATTTCTTTTTTTTTACAGGATGACTAACTGATTTCATTCAGTTAAAAGAGGAATGAATGCATTCTTTATTTGTAATAACAACTGCAGACAGAGAAGATCCGGATTAAATGCTGCATAATGTGGCATTTCATCAGGGTCTACACTGTTTGCCAAGACAAAAATGATCTTCAGGGAAAAACTGCAATTTTGTTTAGAAATTAAAACCTGTGACCCCTTGAATTATACAATGGACCATTCCAAGTTTATTGCATCAATCCAGAAGGAAGAATTCATTAGTTCATTTAAGAGTTCTGCTAATTACTATATTCAACATCAAAAATCCGATTATGATATGATGATATGAAAGTCTGAATGTCATGTATATGATGAAACACCAAATCTTGTGAATTTCATGCTGCTGTCACTCACTGAATTTTATTTACAGCAAATCATGCTGAAAGCACACCTGTTATGAAAAGTTTCTATGAAGTCTATTTTTAGTAACTAATATTGAATGGGAAAAACCAGCAGCCCATGAGATATGTAGTTTTATGGACCTGAGTGGATAGACATCTGGGCCAATCAAAAGATGTCTATTTATAGGTTATATAATAATGTCTTTTATTATGCAGGTTAAAGCTTAGATATATATTTTTTGTTTGAGTTGATGCCTTTTATCCCGGTTAACAATTATTTTGTCATGTCAGGATGTTTTTTTGGGTTGAAAAGGTACAAAATAAAAGCCCAAGGACATATCACAGCATATCTAGTGAGGTTCAAACCAGGGACTCCTCAATCTAGGGTCAAGCACTCTACCACTGAGCCACTGTGCTCCTCTTAGATACGATTATAAACACTGTTTAGATACAAATATTATTATATAACCTATAAATAGACATCTTTTGATTGGTCCAGATGCCTATCCACTCGAGTCCATAAAACTACATATCTCATGGGCTGCTGGTTTTTCCCATTCAATATTAGTTACTAAAAATAGACTACATAGAAATTTTCCATAACAGGTGTGCTTTCAGCATGAAACTTGCATGATTTGCTGCAAATACAATTCAGTGAGTGACAGCAGCACAAAATTCACATGATTTGGTGTTTCATCATATACATGTAATTCAGACTTTGCTGTTGAATATAGTACGGTAAATCTTGTATTAGTTCGTACACTCGAATAGTTCGTACACCATAAATTATTTATGACCGGTCAGCTCAAAATGTCATGTATTAGTTCGTACAGTGGTGATTTTTCCTATTTGTAATTTTAATAGTTCGTACACAACGTTTTTCCGTTCATTTGGTCAATCAGTGTGTCTGTCTACGATGCTTTCGTTTTTCGTCGAACACGTCAGTTAACAAACATATCAGCGGAACAGGAGCGTCTCGCCTGTCAGTGCGATCGTCAGTGTCGCTTAGGCGCGTGCATCCAGCATTGATGCATGCCAAACTTTATTCAATGAGAAACGCTAGGTTCAATGAACGTCGGACTGATGCAAATCGCGGAAATATTTTGTCCAGTCATGACAAAAATCAAATACATGTACACAACCACGCGCGCGTGCACACAGTGTCCTACGTGTCTGTGATCATTGAGCCTTTCTGGTCTTTCTGTGTCATAAATATGCCCAAGCAACTTTTTTTTTGAATCACTGGATCCGGGCATGATGAAACCATATCGGCTGGTGTTTATCACAAATGTTATCAACGAAGGCTCAGGGGAGCCTGTGCTTTTGTGCAATCTCGTCGGGTAACTCAAAGTTTTGGAGTGGATGAAGAATCTAGACACCTACGTACTACAACTAATTAGCTGTGCTTTAAATGTGCGTGCATCAATTTCATTTCTAAGTTTCACCAAAACGCAATAAGCGTAATAAAATAACTAAATACATTGTATATCCGATGGAACTTTTTATCAAACAAAGACGACACTGATGAGCCTAGCGCGGCGTCCTCATGAAATTGTATTATGGGTCTTACACATTAAATGATTCCTGTGGATCATCACACGCACGCACAGACGCACAAACCAAGATGAAAAGTGATTTATTCATGCTTCTGCATCATACTTTACATTGGGCTGTCTATGAAACGATTATGGTACCTCTCGCACATGCAACCAGCGAAGGCTCAGACGAGCCTGCACATCCGCACAGTCTTGCCAGGGGCATAAATGCTCACATACTGAAGGTGCGTGTCTAAAGTTAGGCTTATAGTCCCACTAACACCGCAACAATTGCTTGCTTTCAGACGAAAAAGCCTCTCGTTTACCGTCCGCGTATATTTTTGCAACTTAGCTTTTTTACCCAATTCTGCGAGAAAACTGTTTTGTATGCAAACAACAAAGGCGCAGATCAGCCAGCGCAGTTCTACCAATTATCTCTAGAAAGTATGATAGCTAAACCTGCTACATGCAAAAAATAAATCAGACATGCGTGCGCGGATCCAGACAATTCCAACGGGGGGGGGGGGGGGGGGGGTCGAATTGCTTCTCGAGGGAGGTTCGTACCAGTTTTTCTTCTAGGAAACAAATGGCAACTTATGATTTTCATGGGGAGGTCCGGACACCCTCCCCCCTCTGTCTCCGCCCATATCAGAGTTTCAAACAGTTTGAATTCACATTTTATTCATTTTTTTTGCTGGGCCTGGACAATTCACAAAACGTCTGCTAATTATATCAGCTGTCGCCAAGGGCAAAGACAGCATGATCCTTTTTAAGATCAAAGAGACCGCGCACATCAATTCCGGCCACGTGTTGTTTTAAAGTTTGGGGTCGCACGTGATGATGGCCTTGACGCAAGAAAATGTACATTACACATTAAACAGTGGCCCAGACGTTATGCACAAGTCGAACAGGGTTCATGCGCGGATCCAGGAATTTTTGTCAGGGGGGGGGGTGTCGAGGCCCGACGGCCAGAAAGCAGTCTGGACAATGTTTTTTTAGTCATCAACTTATTTTACAGTTTACAGAGTGGATCCAATGGTTTTATTACAGATAGGAGGAGGGGGTCCAACTTCTTCCAGGGGGTGGGGGGTGTCCAAAGAAACCCATATAACTCGTGATTTTCCATGGGGGGGGGGGCGGGGTTCGGACCCCCTAACCCCCCCCCTCTGGATCCGCACGTGGGGTCGCCTGGCGCCACTGTTTGCTTACAGAATCATGGTCTATCAAAATTACGTTAAAACTGAAAAATACTACCCAACGACGACTAAACGGTTAAAAGCTATCTCCTGCTGGTCGAGATAGCAAGTGCCCCCCCCCCCCCCATGGAAAATCACGAGTAACATGGGTTTCTATAGGGTATAAGCAATTGGACCCCCCTGGAAAAAGTTGGACTCCCCCCCCCCCCGGAAAATGTTGGACCCCTCTGGAACCTTGACAAATGATAGTTTTCTTCGAAATTAAGCTTTTGACTTCAGTAAAATAAGCTGAGGACTAAAAAAAACCGTTGTCAGGGCTTTTTTTGTCAGATTGACCCGGACCCCGCCCCCTGACGAAAAATCCTGGATCCGCGCATGGATAGCAAGGTGCCGGGATAGCATGGTGTTCAAATAGCAGTGCAAAGACTAGCATGTGCATCCAACCCTGTTTCTGGCTGTAAAAGAGTCAGTCAGCCTCAAATCACGAAAGACAGATTTTCTCATGTAATGGCTTTTCCATGGTCAAGCGACCGAAGATGACAAAGTACGGGAATCTAGTTCTACAATGATTGCCATTATCATAATCTTAGAATGCTAACAGCCTAGCTACACCGAGCTATATTGGGTCCGAGCTAACACGTAAGGGGGTGTGCGAACAAGCTGAGCATGTTATGTCGCCACAAGGAATACGACGTATGATGAAGAGTCGAACCAACAACCTATGCAGAAATATAGGTGTTCATACAAAGCCTTTAAATGGAGTAAGCATTCGCAAAAACGTAAGTTGTGGGTCTTTTTACAATATGAAGGCAGAGAAATTTACTACTCGGATTCATGAGAGTTCTGCGTTCCAGTTGTTCATATTTCATATTTAGAAGTCGCCATTTTCATTTTCAGTTTTCATTCCAAATCAATGAGTGTACGCGTACGTCTAACCTGTTGGACTGAATGTACGTACATGTATTGTCTAGTCTACTTCTATGCTGCATTTTCGAGGGTTCTAAGAAAATAAGAATCTACATCATGACCAAAAACATAAGCTGCGATATACATTGCTCTGTTACGTTCGGTTGAGAACAGAAGTTGTATTTTTGTTATGATTCCTCGGACCCAGTGGGTCCGAGTATGATTCCAATCAAGACAATCGTCATAGAACAAGTCCGACGTGACATCTCTTCCCTAAAGCAGGCCTAAGTAAAGTTGGCCTGTAACCGGGTGATATCGCCGGGTATATCGCATATTGCATGTGAGTCTGTTGAAACGGCAATCCGGAATTTTATGTTTGGTTGTTTATTTTCAATCTTTCACCATGCTATTAAGAATGTTAGTTTAATTGAAAATACTGATCAGACATTCAGCCTGTAATTAGGCTAAAAGGTTAAACAGAAATTCCTCCCTCTTTGGCTATTTTTGCATGTTCTTGGTCCCGTTTTTCGATCTTCAGAATTTCATTTTATTAGTTCGTACAGTCCCGTTTCTCAGGAAAATAATTTTTATTAGTTCGTACACAGCGAAAAATAATTATTTTTTACTGTACGAACAGAACTCTTAAATGAACTAATGAATTCTTCCTTCTAGATTGATTCAATAAAGTTGGAATGGTCCATTGTATAATTCAAGGAGTCACAGGTTAAAATTGCAGTTTTCTTCTCTGAATATCATTTTTGTCTTAGGAAACAGTGTAGACCCTGATGAAATGCCACATTATGCGGCATTTAATCTGGGTATTCTCTGTCTGCAGTTGTAGTTACAAATAAAGTATGCATTCATTCATCTTTTAACAGAATGAAGTTAGTCATCATGTAAAAAAGAAATTCAAGACTGCCCAAGACATAGCCCATGGCCAAGGTTTTGTTGTTGTTGTTGCTTTTTTGTTTAGATAAATTATATAATAAAACAATTGTTGACTATTGAGGCATTGGACATGATGTGATGTCGACCTGAGAATATCAATATTGACCTCGGCTCCGCCTCGATCAATATTGATACTCTCAGGTCGACATCACATCATGTCCAATGCCTCAATAGTCAATAATTGTATATTATAACATATTTTAGGCCTTTAACAATATTTGGTTAAGCCAACTAAAGGTATTTGTTAAGGTCTAGCTGACACAATGAGTGTTTTGATAATGACTCATATATGGACTCATCAAACTGAGTTGGTTGGTTCTTTTTCTATCACAATTGAACATTAAGTGCTCATAAATATATAGCCAATTCTGGCTAATTTATCTGCAATGTCCTCAAAGTAACCTTATAAAAAGCAACATTATAGATTTGGGCATAGACACGAGAAAACTTTGTGAACAACCAAGGTACAGACCCACTTGTGCATTTGCACAGTCTGATCAGCCCTTTTGCTATTTGCTTAATGGAAAGTATAATAACTCAACTTGCTACAAGTGACATTGCAATATTCTAGGTAGTCTCTGTAGCTAAGCAGGCTGGTTTTGGGTATGACCTGGTCAGAAAGCCCAAAGACAGATTTACTCACGTTGAGGCCCATATACTGATTTATAGTCTGTCTATATGAGCCATGCAATGAGATAATGATAGTTTTGTCTGTCACATTTCTTGTAAATGTATCTCCTCCTAAACTTGTTAGATGTAGCAACATAGATAGTCCATATGATGTAGAAGGTATTAGGCAACATTTCATGTGACCTTGACATATTTCCTCCTAAACTGTTAGTCATAGCAACTTCAAATTTTGTACCTGAATAGGTCACATGAAGAAGAGGGGACTGGGCAACATTTTGTGTGACCCCAAGGTCAAGGTCAATGGTCAAATAATGTATTTTCTTGCAAATGTATCTTCTCCTAAACCGTGAACATAGTGACTTCAAACTTTGTACCTGAATAGATCACATGATGTAGAGGGGACTGAGCAACATTTCGTTACGACTGTGTCAAATAATGTATTTTCTTGTAAATTATCTCCTCCTAGGCCATTAGACATAGCATTTTCAAACTTTGTATCTGAATAGGTCACATGATGTAGAGGGTTCTGGGCAACATTTTGTGTTACCCTGACCCTAATGTCAAGGTCAAATAATGTATTTTCATGTACATGCATCTCCTAAACTGTTGGAAATAGGAGCTTCAAACTTTGCAGCTGCATAGGTCACATGATGTACCGGGCAACATTTCATGTGACCTTGACCCTCCCAGAGGTCAAGGTCAGAGGTCAAATAATTTATTTTCTTCCTAAACCGTAGAGCATTGCAATTTAAAAGGTTGCAGGTGTTTAGGTTACATGATATAGAGGGCACTGGGCAATATTTAGTGTGACCTTAATGCCAAGGTCAAAGGTCAAATAATGGATTTTCTTAAAAATGCATCTCCTAAGTCATTGGAGGTAGCCACTTCAAGCTTCCCAGGTGCATAGGTCACATGATGTGGAGGGTACTGGGCAACATTTGTGTAACCATGTCCCAAGATCAAGGTCAAAAGTGAAAAAGCCGGTATTTGCGATAGTGTACCATTGTCTGCAGTCTAGTTCTATTTGCTTTTGGCATACTAACTTACAATGCTGCAGGGGTGTGTTGGCTGCCGGCGGCCCTCATTATTGTAAAAGGTTGGAACTAATTTTAAACAAAGACAAGTAAAGTGCAGTTGTCCTGTTTATTCTTATATGGAAAGAACCATTATCATAATGACTGGCTTATCTAACATATTTAATATAAAATAGTTTCTGTAGGATATTTGAACAGACCTACATTTTCTGTCTTGTTTTTGCTGTGTTGTTTTTATTTGACTTGCACCTTCCATTCCTGTGATTGCTTTTGTCTCAATAATAAATAATCACTGTTGGAAAATGCCTTTTCACCCTCTATTTTAATTAATACCTTCAATTTATATTAAATACATTTTTAGCTCACCTGAGCGGAAGGCTCAAGGTGAGCTATTGTGATCGGTCTTTGACTTTCATCAATTGTTTGTCCGTCTGTCCTTTGTCCGTAAACTTTTATTAAATGACATATCCTCCTGATCCACTGGTCCTAATTTAAATTGATTTCACATAGATGTTCCCTATGATGCCCTCTACCAAAATTGCATAAATGACTCCGGTCCGCTGAATATCAGAGCTACCAGAGCTCTAGATAAGAAATATCTTTAAACTTCATCTCCTCCTGAACCACATGTCCAATTACAGAAATGTTCCTCATACTGCCATCTACCAAACTTGCACAAATGGTTCTGCAATGCCGAACAGAAGGGCTGCCAGAGTTCTAGATAAGAAATATCTTTAAACGGCATCTCCTCCTGAACCACATGTCCAATTACAGAAATGTTCCTCATACTGCCATCTACCAAACTTGCACAAATGGTTCTGCAATGCCGAACAGAAGGGCTGCCAGAGTTCTAGATAAGAAATATCTTTAAACAACATCTCCTGAACCATATGTCCAAATTGAAAATAATTTCACAGAAATGTTACTCATGATGCCCTCTACCAAAATTACTCAGACCATTCAGCTCTGCTGAACAAAATCATGGCCACCAGAGCTAAAAAAAGAAATATCTTTACACGATCTCCTCATGTGCCAGGACTCAGGTGAGTGATCCAGGGCACTGGGGCCATCTTGTTATAGTAGCTGCATACGTTTCTCTATGTAAATTTTTTTAACAACCATGTACTTTTGTCCACACTTCAGAGTAGCATGTTAAATGAAAAGAAATGTTAAGGAAGATACACAAACCTCAGTAAACAAAGCACATCATTGTTTGCAGATGAAACCACTCTACTCTCAATGTATGTGTTTGGATTGTGTCACAAAGACTTTCTGCATAACTTTTAGGGTTTATTCAATATCTCTTTATTTTAATACAGTCAACCCTCTTTATAACGACATTTTTTGTTCCAAGCTATCCTTGACGTTAAAGTGAATTTGCTGTTATAAAGAAATTCTGACCATTACCAGATTTCAACATAATAATCATTTGGTAAAAGAAAATATTGTACAAATGAATTAAAATGCTATTATTCCAAATGTATACATCAGTTCAATTTCATTTTGCATCAAAATTTACAAAGCTTCCCACTTATCAAGTGAGACAGAAACCTTTTCATGCAAAAAGACCTTGTTCTGGTCACAAAATTGTCTGACACATGGTAACAATTCTGTTATAATGAATTTATTTTCAATAGAAATTGTACATCTGTTCCCAGAAATTACTGTCGGTGTCGTTAAGTGAATATTCTGTTATAAAGGGGGAATTTTAATGGAAACAGATCCGTTCCCAGCAATTTTATGTCGGATATTGAATATTCTGTTATAACGAGTGACGTTATAAAGAGTTTTGACTGTACTTCTAAATTTTTCTCATAGATAAATATAACTTAAAATAGTTGTACAGCCTTGGGTGTTAAAAATTATTCTCAAAGAATTACACATCTAAAATCTTTATTATATTGTTAATGTTAGTTAGAAAAAAATAAATGAGCCAGTACATGAGATTTCCAACAATGTGGTATGTGCAACCAGCAAAACCTCAGATCAGCCTGCACATATGCTCAGTCATATGCACAGTCTGATCAGAGCCTTTGCTTGTCGCTTGAATATTCTATGACTGTTTAGCTACTGACTGAACATCATTTGGAGTTTCTACGCTTCTACACTTGTCAAACTGACACATTGTTGGCAATCACATGTCACGGCTCATTGATTTAATTCTATAAGATAGTTAAAAAAACTAGCTCAGAGCTAATTTAACCCTTTGTATTCTGGAATGGGTACTTTGGCAAAAAATGACGACCCATCACTTTTTGCTGTGGTCAAAACAATCTTCAGAGAAATATATCATTATTTGGAATTCCGACCTGTGACCCCTTAAAATAGGGCCAGAATTTATATATGAATTGATTCACAAGGAAATATTGAAATTGAATTGTTTGAAGGGACAAAATAAAGATAAACTAAAAAGATGAAGAAAGCATCAGTCAATCTTTAGCATACAGGTAAAATTTATATATTTTCTTTAAAAGTATTGAGGATAGAGAAACAAAATTAAAATAAAATTCAAAATGGCAATTTTATTTTTCTGCAGGAGCTAAAATCTTAGGGTAAGCTCTCCCATAAATCAATTTATAAAAAAAAATCTGGCCTAGATAATGGACGATCCCATGTGTATGGGAAATTCCTTCAGAATACAAAGGGTGAATGATTGACTGCATGCATGGATCCAGACAGTTTTGCAAAAGGGGGTCCAATTTTGACAACTTTTTTTTTAGTTGATAAGGGGAAGAAGGATCCATATACCACTATAAGCGTGCCATCATCAGCTCGCCAGCGAAACGCCATTTAAATGGTGTTTCGCTGGTGTGCCAATGTTGGCCCAACATTTAATGCTGGCTTGGTAGCTTTGTGATTTTTAAGGGATCCGGACCATTATTGCAAAGAAACCCTATATTTTTGTGATTTTTCAGGGGGGGGGGGTGGGGGGGGTCCGCACATGTACTGATAGTTAAACATTAATTTGGATCTGAAAAAGGAATAAAAGTAAGAAAGAGGGCAAAGAATACACTGACAGAATAAGTTTGAATTTCAAAGAGAGCACATTGTAAGTTAGATTTAGTGACTAATGCAGTTGGTAAAGCATTATACTTGGAATCAAAGGGCTGGTAGTTCGAGACTCTTTTTCTTTTTTCAAGGCCCTTTTTCGCCCTCGCTTCGACTTGGCAGCCATTTTAGACAAACATGATTTTTTTCCCCAATAGCCTCACTTCGACTTGGCAGCCATTTTAGACAAACACTATGTTTTCCCAATATAGGTTCTCTGCTATCATTTGATTAATGTATAATTATAGAATAAATGCAGAAAACCAGTCAGTTGACTGTTCATTTAGCCACTCTGAACTAAAACTGAACCCCGGACGGGTTTTTTGTTTTGTTTGATTTGATTCTTTATGTCCCATCAACAATCTTTCAGTTAAACAGGGACGGGTCTTCCTGGGTTGAACCAGTACCAAGCTAGGATAAATGTGTCTTGCTCAAGGACCACAACGCAGTGACGCCGGTGAGGCTCAAATCCGCGGCCCTTCGGTCTCGAGTCAAGCACTCTACCACTGAGTCACTGCACTCCCCACGGATAGTGCAAACTCCCCACTAAAGTCAAACATCCTTCCAGTCCATCTTGAACCAGAATATTGGGGCGTTTATGGACGTTAAAGTGATAAAAAGTGGTACGTCATGCTACTTATTTGCATTGCATATTCAGAATGTCTTTTGCCTTTTGTTACGCTACAAATTCAGTTCTATTTGGGTTTTTTTATAATTAATTTGGGTAAATACGCCAATATGCTTACTAATTCAGGTACTGGACTGGTACCAAACAAAAGCAACATGTATTGAAAGATAAAATTGAAATAAATAAGTTGCATGGACAGTGCATTATAATGAGTTGCATGGGGCAGTGCATTTTGCCAGGCTGGTGAGCTAAAAAGCTTCTTGTCAAATTTAGACAACATGATATTGTTATGTGTGTTTGAATTTTGGTGAATTGCTTGTACTCAAATTAAGACTACAGAGTTTTATCATGCCAGTAAGCTTGAGGGCTTCTTGTCAAATTAAATCTGAATGATATTGTTAAATGTATTTACAGGCTGGTGAGCTTGAAAGAATAGAGCAGGAGATTAATCTGAGCATACAAGGTATGGGATTGTCCCTGGTGAACAATTATAAACAGACAGAAGTTGCTTTCCTAGGAGTAACAAGGTATGATCTCTACCTCTTGACTTATTAAGTTCCTATGAAGCATTCTTTAGCATAAATATGGTAAATGTTCTAAAATTTTGAACACTTTTCTACTTCTGTTCTCAAATAAAATGTTGGCTTTCTGGGTTAGAATTCACAAAATGCTTGCTAGAGTAGCAAACAGGGTAAGCCCTGATCAGACTGCTTCTTTTTAGAAGCAGTCTATTTAGAAGCAGTCTAATTTGGGTCTGCCCTGTTTATCTAGGCATTTTAACAGGAAACCAGTATTCAAAATTTTGGAACATTTACCATAACAATTTTCTGTACTCGCTTAAAACATGAGAACAGGCTGCAAAACAGAATTAAGAATCACTTTGGTACTACTAATTATTTACCTGTCTTGGGTTAATAACTCAAGCATGATGTTTGGTCTGATTACTGGCCAAGTGAATTATTAAAAAAGGGTACATAAGCTGTTATTGCAATGAGAACAATATGGGTCTGATTGTTGGTTCATTTGTCCATAACATTAGACCACAACAACTGTCATTGCACAAGGAACAAGTTAGGTCTGATTACTGTCCTACTGGCCCTGCAGTTATAAAACTTTTTTCATGCTCAACTCAACTGAGCACGAAATTTCAACTGCTTATGAAAATTAAATTACCGACAAATAAAGAAGTTTCTTTCTTTAAGTCTCTCAGATCTTGTATTTATCATGCTTATAAATGTTAAAATGCCAACAATTGTTGGCATTTTAACATTTATGAGCAGGATAAATTTCATGCTCAGCTGAGTTGAGTATGAAAAAAGTTTTATAACCTCAGGCCCTGGTCTGTGAAACTGAGTCTGCTGTGTAGGTTCTCTCTATTTTAGAAGATTAATTTATCCAGATTATGTAGCTAGTATGTTCTAATATAAATAAGGCTATGCTGTATTTCCTAGCTCTGGTATAATATGGGAAGAGAAGAGAAAACGTTACAAGGCCTTGAATGTCAAGAGTTGTTTAGCATTAGAAAATGCATGGCAGAAGTACCAACTCGAAATACTCAATGGACGTACTCCTCCTGCTAAGATACATGTGGATAAAATGGAGGTAATTATGTATACAAAACTAGAACTGACAACAAAACCACACTCACACGCGCACAGGCTTGCAGGCACACACACACACACTTTCTTTCTTTAGATACCGGCTCGATCGATGACGATCATTACGCCAGGGAGTGCAAATTTTAGAATTTTGAGAGAGAAAAACAACAAAAAAAACCCCAAAAAACAGGCTTCAAGAGATGGCCACTCAAACTCATCAAGCATCTCGCAGACACTACTTCTATTTGGCCATCTCCTGCAGGTCTAATGGGCTGCTGTCCTCTGAACTTTCTCTACTTGATTAATCTGAAGTTTTGAGCAAGGGCTCCAAAAGGGTGCTGCATACTCTAGTTTAGGGCAAACCAGTGATTTGTATGCAACTTCCTTAGTACTGCTAGGTACAAAAGCCAAATTCCTGGGAAGGTAACCGAGTGTCTTAGTTGCTTTGGAAGTGTTGACCCCAATCCATATTATCAGAGATGGTTATACCAAGGTATTTTTGCTGACTGAACATTTTCCAAAGTTTGGTTGTGAAGGGAATAATCAAAGAGAATTTGTTTGTGATGCTGATGCCCAGTCACTCTCATAGAGTGACATTTGGCCACATTGAACTGCATTTGCCAATTGGCTTCCCATTGTCCTAAGCTAGTGAGGTCTTCCTGCAGGATCAATCCTAAATCTACAAATAACACACACAAATTAAGTGAAAAACAAAGAACAAAAAAGTAACAACAGAACAGACAACAACACAGGCCTCAAGGGTTATACAAAATTTTCATGCCGAGCTCAGCTGAGCATGCAACTGCTTATAAAAACTAAATTGCTTTAAAATCAAGGTTTTCCTTGCTTAATACAATCAGCTGATGTATTTATCCTGGTTATAAATGTTAAAATGCCAACAATTGTTAGCATTTTAACTTTTATGAGCAGGATTGAGTTCATGCTCAGTTGAGTTGAGAAAGAAAGTTTTATCCTTGAGGCCAGGCCACTTACATTGCATGTTGGGTTGAGTCATCAGCCTCATTCTTGGGTAAGATCTGGCTGTAAGAAAATATTTCAGCCCTCTAGTGGCCTCAGCTGCTGTTCATTCTGTTGTTGATTCATTTTTGATGTTCCCAATGTGTGTTGGTTTTTGGTATTTGGTCCTTGTTTTGTCACCGGTGGGCATCAGCCGAACTACTATCAGCTCTCATGTGTTTTGATTTTCTGTAGAAGAATGAGCAAACTTTGAAGAATCTTTGCAACGTGCTACTCAATGTAGATATGATTTACCTTTCTAAACAGGCCAAAAACATTGTTGAAAAAGCTTTACTTTGAGATGATGACCATATCCAAATCAAACCCAGATCAGCCTTTCTTAGTTTTATGTCAACACAAAGGAACAACGCAATGTTTTGCCAGCTGTAGCTCAGAACAAGAACCTTTTACACATATTTTGCGCATATCAGGCTTTATTTACAAATTGAACGTGTTCATGTACTACATGTATTAAGGAACTATGCCAAAATGTTAGGCCTGGTAGATTCCTTGCCATCTAGGTAGTTGTAATGCCATGTTCCACCGAGTCTACCATGTTAGTACTAACAGGGAGAGACATGTTTGTAAAGATAGGGTCCATTGAAGCATCCCAAGCCACCACAGAACAAACACTACAAGACAACGTCATCATTGAGTAGCTACATTTTCTAGAGAATGGTCTCACTAATACTCTATGTCAATACAAACTAAATTATTAAGCAAACACGTTTTTTTAAGAAAATGTAGATATTCCGTGTTAATTTACTTGTCTAGAAGTTATTGAACAAAAGTATAGTGAGTAAAACTGATCTTTACATACTTGTGGCAAGCAAAAGGCAAGTGAGTATGACCAGGAAATGCCACAATCAGACCAACCTATGGCACTGTGAGGAAGAGACACAGAAACAGAACACATGTCAGCAAGAACACAATTGAAGTTACAGTAAATGTTCCAAAATTTGGAAAAGTAGTTGCCTACCAAAAAGGCCTAAACAAACAGTAGAGAGGCAGATCAGACTGCTTCTGAAGAATCATTCTGATCAGGGTATTCCCAATTTACTATTCCCAAAAGCATCTTGAGAATTTCAGCCTTGATTATCAAAATTTAACTTAAAAACAGAAAAAGAAAAAATGTTTGAAATTTTAGAACATTTACCGTAAAAATTATTAATCTTGTAGGTGAACTTCAATGAGATGTTAATGACAAAGCCGAACAAGCGAATGATTCGTCGAAGTTTTCAGGATGGTATTTGGGTGCAATATAAAACATCTCCACATCAGGTACAGCTTCATGCCAAGATCAACAGAGTTCAGGTTAGTTACTCTTGCTACATTTCCTTCTTATCGTTACACACATATCATACCAAATTTTATCACATGACATCGCATCTGGGTGTGATATAATGCCATGCAATAAAATCAATAAACCACTAGTGACTTACAGATATCGTATCATTAAGAGGTCCAATAAAATGTTGCATAAAAGATGACAAAATTGTGACGTTTTCATGCCCAAAAGTCAACTTTTTTATTAATCTGTATGTCTTGTGATAAATAGAATCTAACATTCGTGCTCGTGTATTATTTAATTTATTAAACAAGTTGAGGTAAAGCGGTCTAGCCTCGCATTTTATAACTTTACCTCAACTCACTTAAGAAGTTCAATAAATCATGAGCACTTATCTAAGATCCTCTTTTTAATGCACTTGTTTTGTAATGTGACATCTGATTGGATAACATCAAAATCTTGCAAGTGTAAATACAGCATAGCCTTATTTATATTAGAACATACTAGCTACATAATCTGGATAAATTATTCTTCTAAAATAGAGAGAACCTACACAGCAGACTCAGTTTCACAGACCAGGGCCTGAGGTTATGAAACTTTTTTCATACTCAACTCAGCTGAGCACGAAATTTATCCTGCTCATAAATGTTAAAATGCCAACATATGTTGGAAATAGTTTGACGTCATTATTATAGGATAGGATAACATGTGGCTTGCAACACTCCAATTTGAGACAAAAGTGCATTAGAATTGGGATTACAATATTCGATATTTTCATTTGGGGATGTATAGCATCCGATATATGGTCAGAAATCACATTTTACAACTCTGCTCATGCATCCCTTAAATATTTCCAACCATATATCCATCAATTTACCTCCCCCAAATGAAAATTTTGTTATCCTCTAACTATTTATACATTAAGAAATTATGAGGCCATTTTTAGACTTCTTTAATACAGTCTCAACTTTTTGAAAATATCATTTGATACATTTTCTAACTAGGAAGAAATCATTACATTATGGTTTTAATCTTTTGATTGAGCATTTAATCACAGTTAGGTAATTGAGCCGCGACATGTGATTTCCAACAATTTGGCATTTTGACAAGTGAATACTCAGACAAGTCTGTGCAGCCATCTTTCAAGCTTAGAAACTCCAAATTACATTCAGTCAGTACCTTAACACTCATAGAATATTCAAACGACTAGCAAAGGCTCTGATCAGACTGCAGGTATGCGCAGGCTGATCTGAGGCTTTGCTGGTTGCACATACCGCATTGTTAAATATCTCATGTCGTGGCTCAAATTCTCTCAGATTATGAAGTGTATGCAATCTATTTTCTCTTGTATGCAATTTTTGTTGTTGAAAAAGTCCAACATTTATAACTAGCATGTAAAATGTTTACTTCCCAGACTACTCACTGACATGCGGCTTGCAACACTCTAGTTTGAGACAAAAGTGCATTAGAATTGGGATAAGGGAGCGAAGTGGCTCAGTGGTAGAGTGCTTGTCACGAGACCGAGGGGTCACAGATTCGACCCTCACCGGCCTCACTGCGTTGTGGTCCTTGAGCAAGACACCTTTATCCTAGCTTAGTACTGGTTCAACCCAGGAAGACCCATCCCTGTTTAACTAAAAGATTGTTGATGGGACGTAAAGAATCAAATCAAACAAACAAAACAAAAGAATTGGGATAACTATATTCAATATTTTCATTTGGGGAGGTATATCATCCAATATATGGTCAGAAACCACATTTTACGGTCCCCCTCACGCGTCCCTTAAATACTCAATTTGTGACCATATATGTTTATCCAACAATATACCTCCCAAATGAAAATTTTGAAGATATCCCCAGACTTTTAATGCATTAAAGAAAGTATATAGTCATCTTTAGATATCTTTAATACAGCAGAATTTGTCTTATTTAATATGCACTAATAAATAACCAAATTTTATACATTATTTTATGAATTTTTCTGTGCTACCAAACCTCCATGGAGTGTTTTGTCATTAAAAATTTTGAACAGTAGAACTGTTGCCACCCAAAATGGCCCAGACAAGCAGGTTAGGGCCTTTTTTGGCTTGGTCTTCCCTGTTTGCTATTCTGACAACATTTTGTTAGTCCCAGCCCTGATAGCTAATATTTTATTTGAGGACAGAAAGAGAAAAGTGTTCTTAATTTTAGAACATGTACAGTACAGTAGAATCAAGTTTGGATTGTTTAACCCTTAAAGCGCCAATCACGACTGCAGCGGAGGACAAATTTATGACATCATTCCCAATTTTCGACAAAAAAAGGTATAATATTACATGAGAATCGTCTGCCAGCAGACGATTCTCATGAAATATCATGCCTTATTTGTTATTTTTGAAAAAACAGCAAAGTTTGAAATTGTCGTCTGCTGCAAATTATAGGTGGTGCTTTAAGGTTTAATATAATTTCAGCTGGACAACCAGGAAAGCCGAGCTGTGTTTCCTACAGTACTGTCTCCAATGCCTCCTCCAAAATCAGTAGCTGCTGATAGTGGTATGTCTTCTTATTTTAACCCTATATCAACTGGGCCTCGACACGACAAAACCTGTCTTCGGGGTTTCTGAAAAAGCGAGACTCAAACCAGTCTCCTCAGCTACAGAGACTAGCTAAAAAATTGAAATTTCGCTTGTAGCAAGTTTAGATATGATACTTTCCAATTAGTGAATACCAAAGACCCTGATCATACTGCGGGGATGCACAGACTGGTCTGCGCCTTTGTTGTTCGCCACCCACCGAAGACAGGCTTTCTCCTGTCGAGGCCCATCAAATGTATTTTTCCTTCTTGTTTGATATGGTCCATTGTAAATGTTGAGGGGTCACAGCTTATGATTTCAAAAGAAAAATAGTTTTTTTTTGTCTGAAGATAATTTTTAAAAAGCAAATAGTGAAGACCCTAATGAAATGCCGCTTTATGCTTTATGCCACATTTCATCTGGGTCATCACTGTTTGCCAAATACATATTTAGGATTCACTAGTATACAATGGTAAGTCAACTCTTGTTATGTCATATTTGCTCTGCTATAAATAATGATTAATGGTTTTCCCAAAATCGATTTGCTGGGTAAAAAAATGGTGTCTGCCTTGAGGAATCACACTAGAAACATTTAAATAACTTAATACAAGCCACTACTAATTCACAAATGGATGTTTTGTTTGTTCAAAAATGCTTTCACAGGCGCGTTCAGCAATTTTCAACATGCACATGTAAAAAAATCTTGCTCTAGAGCGTCAAGTAAAGACTTTTTTAAAGAAAAGAAGTTTAATAGTCAAAGACAGTTTCGGGTCGTTTTGGACATGAGTCATTTCAGCGTTGGGTCGTTTTGGTCGGGTCATTTCGGCAGGGTCATTTTGGTCTTGGTCGTTTTGGCCTATTTTGTGGGTCATTTTGGCCCGATGAACCCCGACACCCCCCCCCCCCCCCCCCCCCCCCTCCCCATATTTTACAATGTAAATGAGACAGATCATAATGATAATTTCTTTTTTATGGCGTCTCATACTAGCCTGTGTAGCTACAGTCTCAAAAGAATCCTACACAGTTGAAAAAAGATGCCGATGATACATACCCAAACCCATACAAATAATACCAACCTATTCAGAGCCTTTGCTGCTTTTAAGTACAAAAGAAGGTAAACGACCAAACTTTAGGGGTCTAGCCCCATTGGATGGCTGCACATTCATGTTTAAAGGATGACTTACCACATGTGCGATAAGTCACATGGGATGACCCAAATGATATAATGTTTATAAGCCTTATGGTACATGTTTATGTTGTACTGCATGGGTATAAACGAGCAGCAAAGGCGTAGTTGAGCCTGCACAAACATGCAATCTTTTCAGAGTCATTGCTACCTGTACACACAAAGTAGGGACTTGGAATAACATATGGGCCAAAATCTAGGCATCTGGTCCCACTAGATGGCTGCCCATGCATGTTTAAATGATTACATCATGCATATGAGATGAAAATGTGAGATTGCCCAAATAATAAATTGTGGATTATTTAATAAATATACTTTATCAGTAACCGATAATGTGATGAATAGTGTAACATACTTTGCATTAATATTAAAACTGGTCCAAATGCCCCAGGGGGGTGTGTGTGTGTGTGTGTGGGGGGGGGGGGGGTACTTCCATATTTTCATGCATACATATGACTTGGATCATATTTTTGGTTCAAAATTCTGAAATTCAAGATTTTGGGGGGTTTTCAGAAAAAATAATATTTTGGGGGGTATGAAGAAATAGTGGATATTTTGGGGGGTCATAACATTATTGGACTAATTAGGGGGTCATTTCTATACGTTTTAGGGCTTTTTCTTAAGGCAAGGTACAGAATGGGAAGCTTAATTGGGGTCACCAAATTTCAAATATTTATTTGGGAATGCCTGATATTCCTGATATTTTTATTGTGTAAACCATGAGTAGATGCTGGGTCCAAGTCTCTTATGCAAAAAAAATTGAGAGCAAGCCTAAATCTTACACTGCATTCTGGGTAATTGTTCATGATTTTTTCACAGACAATTGGGGTCAGTAAAGAAAAAGAAGCCCCCGCCCCTCCCTTCTTCAACCCCCTGAAACTTTTGCATTCTTACAATTTTTTTATTTAAATTATTTTATCTTGTATGCTTGAATATCTACAGATCCTAGAAAATATGGAAAACATTTGAAACAAAATGCTTATTGCTCATGATGATTAAATACTCAGTAATACTTTGACAGTGAAATGCATATTTGGCCTGTTGATTTAGCCTGTCTAGACCACAGTACATTTGACCTAATTTCTCACACACCATAAGGAATTTAGTTCTTCTTTAATGTACAATTTTTCTGAGCACCCTTGGGATTAGCATTATCCGTATATTAAAATAAACATTGTACTTCACTTACCAATTTAAGCCTAGCATCCTTTTTGTGGGACATAGACACACTCAGATCAGATGCAAAACAATGTGGTGTCTGATCAAGGATTCCACTGTTTGCTTACAGAATGTTCTATAAAAATTTGAACAGAAATACCACTCAAGAATCCTTAAAATGAAAATAGACTGTCTTAAATGAGTTAATTATTGCTTTGTTGCTAAAACCAGGTCTTTGGTTTAGAGTGCCAGCGAAAAATTAATTTTCTTATTTCTCAACCAAAACGTATGTTGTGGGTACTGAAAAGAACCGTCTCGATGAGACGGTTCTTTTGAGCACCCAAAACATATGTTTAAACTGATGGGTAATAAATATTTACAATTTTACGCTGAAAATTGTGTTTATCTAAACCTGTGTAAAACTGCTATGTTTTTACCTTACAGTACCAAAACCATTTACTGAAGTCAGTATGATGATGAGGAAACATGAACACAGCAATGTTGCTCAAATCAAGTAAGTTTACAAATTACTTATTCAACAAATTCTCATCCTCTTGCAAATGTAGACAATGTTTCAGGGCTGGACCCAGAGGGGTTGTGTACGGGGGGCACTGAAAGCCAAAGGCTTGAACTGAGTGGCACAATCCACGAGGGGGGGGGGAGAGTATGAGATGGGGGGGGGGGTGTAAACTTTCCCATCATTTATGTTATTTCTGTCTTGTTTTTGTTATGCTTTTGTGCATGTGTGTTTACCTGCTGGGAAAGGGCTGACCTCTTGGCTTTCGTTTGTGTTTAATTGTGTGAAGTTGTCACTTGCCCATTGGATATACTGGGTCAGGTGTGGTGCTTAATTGTATCGATTCCTGATCTTTGCCCTATTTCTTACTTTGAACTCGTTGGAGGGGGTCAAGAGATTTTTTTTTAAAATCTATGTCACTGAGAATGCATTTCAAGCCATTTTGAAGACCATTTTTATTTCAGTTTTTCATTTCCTTGTAATCCTCCTTGTAATCCTCTTGGTGCTTTGGTAAGGTTCCCATTTGGGGGGGGGGGGGGGGGGACACAGCAATGGCAATGCAAGTCTGAGTCAGGCCAATGTTAAGAAAAACAGCAGAGCCCTTGTGAGGGGGAGGGGGGGGGGGCTTAAAATTTGAAAAAAAATAAATACTGGGAAAACAAACAAGTCTACACCTAAGAAAAAATAGTGCATCAGATCATCCACAGAACTGAGGGTTAATACTTTGACTATTCTACAAACAGTCATGAAATAATTGTTTTATACCCAGTCCATACATGCATGCCAGCATAATCCTTGGATGGAGTTGCTGTAGAGGTAGATGATAACGTTTTGTTGAAAAACAGAAATTTCATCTAGTCTGCTCAAATTTGGTCTCAAGTCTTCTGCTTGTTCTAACTAAGAAAAATGAGTACCCAAACTTTATGTTTCTGACCATAAACAATAAAGCTATGGGTGTTGGAAGGTGCCAAACCATGCCTCATATCTGCCATTGCTACATAATCTCTCCTGGCATAAATGAACCATACATGCATGTTTGTAGCGCAAGTCGATTGGGCCTTCCTGTTATTAGCAGCTAAGCGCAAAACCAGGCCATGGTATAGGCCCATTCAATATCCAATATTTATTTGCCCAGGCAATAGTTCACTGACTCATGACATAGCAAAAAAATATGCAATCACTCCATATATAGGTGCTTTGGAAAGAACTACATTCATCACCTGAATTGTTTTGCTTATAGGTATTTCAAGGTGCTAGTACAAGAGATGCAAGTGAAGGTTGATCAAGGTTTCTTGAACAATATCATCGAACTATTCTCTACTGGTGAAGAACAGTCGCGGGAACAAGAGGTAACACATTCACACGTTTAGATAAGCAAAAAATTTCAGGGTAAAATTGTACATATTTTCTAATTTATGATTTGTAGCATATGTTTTGTTTGCTCAAAAGAACCATCTCATTGAGACGGTTCTTTTGAGTACCCACAACATATGTTTTTGTTGAAAAATAAGAAAGTTATTTTTCTGCCATGCACTCTTAACTAAAGGCCTGACATTACTAAATACTGTACTCTGTTTATTTCTCAAGTAGGTTACCGCTTTAGTTCCTTTGACTCTGAGCATAAGGGAGGAGAATATTTTATTCATGGGGTGGAGCCATGACTTGTGAAGCCATTGTCTCAACATTGTGGTTTCCACCATATTTAAGCTTGTATCCACTTTGGTGCTACAATTTTCATCAGTTCTGTATTTATTTTAGTGGTAGGCCAGATATGATAAGTGTTATAGGCTCAAGGTGAGCTATTGTGATCCTTTGATATCCGTTTCAGTCTATATTTTGTCGGTCAACAATTTCCTTAAAATAACATCTCCTAAACCACTGTGTGGATTGTCACCAAAAGGAAAACTTTAAAAATCTTCTTGTCAAAAACTACTGGACCGATTTGAAAATAATTTTGTACAAATGATCCTTGGGTGACCAAAGCTGTTCAAATTATTTTGATTAATTGAAAAACATGACCATCATGGGACGTGGTCAGTTTTCTTATTTTAAAGACATATGCGGCTATTTTCAATGCGCACCTTTCCCGCGTCTGCAAAAGGGGAAAGTTGTCTGGGTCCTGTTTTTCGACCCTTAACGGATTCGGATCAACACAGCTTCCGATATTCTTATGTCATATCGGTGTTCCGACATTTTCTTCACAAAATAACTAATTAAAGTGTGTTCGAAATATCTATTGACATCTTTTCAGAACTGATCGTCTCAGCACTAAAGACAGATAAATGTAGCTCAGTTGAAATCAAACGACGTACACAATAACCCTGGTTACGAATACGATAGTGGCCGAGTCTATACTATTTGTATGGTTATTTAGAGCGGCGCACGACCTGACCTCGTGGCCTAGTGGTTAGCGTGTCTGGCTACAAAGCCAGAGGACCAGGATCGATTCCCGGATGCGCACATATTTTCAGTGTGTTTTTTCTGTCTTTTTAACATTTTAATGCTAAATTACTTCATATACTAGTAAAATGGCATCATCAAAACGAACAAAATGGTCATCCCCGAACTTTTTATATTGAATTACGCATGAAACCTATGGGGGTGGGGTTTAATTTGGCCCTCTAGAAAGAGAATTAGTTCGGTGACCCCAGATTTTTATTCTTTTTTCTGAAAGGTATTATAATAGTCCATGAATTAAAAATATATTTTCAAGATTTTCAATATCAGATTTTTTAATACATGATTTATTCTAAAAACAAATTCCATTTTTTGACTAATTGTCAAAATATATCATGCAGTATCTTGTCACAGCATGGGATAACAAGTAAACATGCACATTTTCTTAAAAGTTTGAGGTCATGGGCAGTAATTTAAGTTATAAGAAAGAAGCTGGCTTTTAGCTCGATAATTAGGACTAGTGTTATTATTTTATATTTCTAGAAAATTGGTCAAATGCTGTAAACTTCAATATGTGATTCTGAAAAAATAAGCACGGTGACATATTTTTTTTATTTCATAAATGGAAAGCCCATGCATAAAACAAACTGTATGCAAAGTATTGAAAAAATTTCAATTTGGGAAGTATTTAGTAGCATATGTCCTTAATAAAGTGTCAAACCGCAAGACCTAGTAAGGGAGACAACAAGCAGCTGTGGTTGTCTTTGAATTACCAGTGGTTATCTTTCTTGTTATATAGGGAAAAAACTTAAAAAGCACACTAGATCTAGAGCCTTGATATTTGGTATGTATCATCAGCTTGTGGACTCTTATCAAGTTTGTTCACATTATGCCCATGGACCCAAAAACGGCGAAATAACAATGCTGGCCATAAGTCACATGTTCCCCTTATCCCGTTTTTGTTTGAGTCCATGGGTAAGCATCATTGGTTTGAATGTTTTGTGATATGTTTTGGCCTGTTGTTTTATTCAAAAAAAAAATTGGTAAAATCAAAGATTTATTATAAAGGTCCACCTCACAAAAGATATGTGCCAGCACATAAGATTTTGGTACTTATATATTTTGTTAGGGTCCATATCTTTTATGTGTTTTAGGTAAAATAAAAAATGAAATGCAGTAAAACCTGTGTAAATCAGCCACTCTCAAAAAGACAGAAAATTTGGTTTTCAAGACCAATTATCAATTAATGCAGGTCAAAAGTATTGCAGATTGCTCTTAGGGGAGCATTCTGCAATACTTTCGACCTTCATTAAGATACCATTTGTGATTAAGGCCTTTGTTTTTTGAGTTGCCATTTTACACAGGTTTTACTGTACAAGGCCTCTGTTATTTTAAGTACAAAAATCTCTGTTTGCTGTTCTGACAAGCATTTTGTGAATTACAGCCCTGGTAACCAGCATTTCACTTGAGAACAAAAAGAGAAAAGTGTTTTAAATTTTAGAACATTTTATTTACCCTATATGAGATAACAGTTGCCACTTTGTATTATCTCACCAACTATTCTTTGTACTTCATGATGCATAACCGTATCAGACTCTATCTGTACAGCCCGGACTCTATATGTTCAGTCCAGACTCTATCTGTGCATGTGTCAGACTCTATTTGTTAAAACAACATTGGCATGTAATCTAACAGAGCGAAAAACGATGGGAAAAGCGTGTAAGTGAAATGTTCCATAGCCACCAAGGGACAACTACTTGATAAATCATGAACATTTTGCCAGAAGTTTACTGTCAATGAAGTTCAGTGCCTGTTACGATGGCCCACAATTACTGTGTTGCTGTCCAGTTCCTTCGTAAAAGGTATACATTTGTCATTTATTAACAAACAAGGTGCAAATTTTCCTCAACGAGTGGCTATCATTATTCAAATTCAATATTGATGTTCAAACTATAACAAAGTTCTGTACAACTTCAAGTAAGTAAGGGTTTAAACAGCAGTCAAAGTGGACACTGGGCTACACTTTACCCTCAATCATCAGCTATTCTATGTGACATAAAACTCTGAAATAAACACAGGGCTCTATAATACCCATATAAACTGGAAGAGTAGAGTTTCAGAAATTCCATGTGCAGACTTCCTTTAAATACTAAATAAGACAAATTTCAGATGATTTTTACCGTTTTTATGTAAGCTCTCTTACCTTTGCCATGGATAGAGGCCGATATTAGCACAAATAGAGTCCAGAAAACACAGATAGAGTCCAATATTGTTAGGCACTGTGTACTGGGTGATCTATCACCAGCTAAAAATTTGATACATTTTGTTTTAATTAATTGAATGATAAATTTGCAATAAAATTATTGATGTTAAGGTGAGGGAAAGATGAGAGAATGTGTTTTTAGTTTTTTCTGTATTATAGTATGGGAGTCTGGATGGAAGAGTCTGAAATAAGGTTTTTGATGTAAAATTAGTTTAAAAATTTAATTTAGCATTTTTTTTTATTTAAGGATTAAGTTTTATATTTTCCAAAAGTATTCTGTTCAAAACTGTATTCTTGGCTTGGGGCTAGGTTTGGATATAAGATTGGAAATAATTTTGATGGCTTGAGAATTGTTTTGACTTTAGATGGGCTAATTCTGACAAATTGAGATCTTATCACGCTGAACAGGTATACAGGCTTAGATGTTGTCGACACCTTTGGCAAGCCTGCAGGCTATTAGGGGTCTTTTAAGCATGCATTTAGCTGCTAGCTTACTTAGCTGAACAATGAAATTGTTAATTGAGGAAAGGGTTGTCACCTCATGAGTGTGTTGATAACAATTTCTCACCATTTAGCAGATTGGCTTCTAGCATAGTTTTGGCACAGGTCCACAGTGAATTTTAAAATTAATTTCATTGGTTATAATTAGAGAATTGTTTGGTTGGTTTATGGTTATAGTATTTTTCATTGGCTGTTTTCGGACCTAGGGAGTTTTGCTGGGACCCAAATTTGAGGGTCCATCGGTCAGTCTTAACCTGGGAGCAGATCAGTCTAGATCCTTCTTCGAAGCTGAATAATAGGATTTTAACATTGTAGACTTTGCATAGACCGTTAAATTGTGGTTTTCTGTGTTTACGTCTTATAAATCTGTGTTTAGCCTCTATGACAGTTTTGGAAATGTGAAGTGCCAAATTTATAGAATATGAACTTAGGACCTAGAACTTAAAATAAAGGCATTTTTGGAATTAGTTTTAATAATGGTGGAATCTTCAATTTGGTTAGCTAAATGAACACATATTTTTTGGAAAATTATATTGGCTGGTTGACATTGGAGGTTAAGGAAAATTCAGAAGAAATATTGTTTGTGATTTTGCGTTTAAATAAGTACAAACTTTTGAATATTTTTATTTACCGGAACAGTGAAATTTTAGAAACTGATAAGAACAGTGAATAGGGAGTATCAGTGGTAATTTAGAACTTTAAGAATAGTGAATGAATATCAGTGGTAATTTAGAACTTTAAGAACAGTGAATTCAACAGTCTGCATCCATCGCGTTTTAGGAACATTTTTACATTTATTAAAATTATAGAAAATTCAAATCGTCTCAGAGTGTTATTTCAATTAGTACTTAAGAACTGCGTCACAGGGTACCAAAAGGGGAGAGAAATCCAAATTATTATTCTAAGTTTCTGGAGTGAGTTCTGGGTGCTGCCTATCTTGAGTTAATTCCCCAAATTTAGTCAAGCGAGTGCGTTCACCCAGTCTCATCTTCAGACAGATACAGGGAATGCGGGTCAACTCGGCCTTGGGTCAAGTCGGCCTGAGTCAAGTCGGCCCGGGTCAACTCGGCCCGCGGTCATCTTGGCCTATTCCTATATAGCCCATTTTTTTTCAATTAAGGATGCCGGTACTATTCTGGTTTTGTACATGTTTGTTTTTGTTAATAAAAAGTTTAAGGGAATAATGGTTGGTCCTATCTATATCCAGTGACCTATATTATATATAGGTCACTGCTATATCTTGGTCCGTTAATCTTGACTACTCAATGGATTCGACTTCATTACGGCAGCATTAGTAAGATGCAATCAGAGAGAATATAGTATCATAGACATAATTCATTTCAATATAAAATGATAAGAAAGGCGGAAAAGGAATATATAGTTTTGCATCGCTTTTTCATTTTAAATAGAGAAAAATCAGCGGCACCTTTCATGTTCGGCCAAATTGCTTTCAAGGATCGCAATCGCCGTTTTTATTCTAGAATACTAATGTTAAGAAAACGATAATTGCCTTGTTTGCAAGATATGGGAAGCCAGTGCTTGACAAAGTGTGAAAACTTTCATTGAACAATCTTTACCTTTAATCAAGTAGCAATTAAGTTCACCCCCAATTCGATCAGTTAATAGCTTGATTGCCATGTTTGTCAATTATTGTCTAATATTTATCTTTGATTTAGTCTGACAGAGTAGGCCTATGCAAAACCTCGGACCCATTAATAAATTATTATGTCATCAGACAAAACTCAAACCATAAATTTACCGTGAATGCTCTAAAAACACACCGGGCCGGGTTGACTCAGGCCGACTTGACCCAGGGCCGAGTTGACTCACGGGCCGACTTGACTTCAGGCCGAGTTGACCCGCTACCGATACAGGGGGCATAATCCATCAAACCCCTAGACTCCCCTTGTTGGCCTGGTGACACAATTTGTAACACTTGATCCACCTTTAGGTAGGGGGATTCGCAATCTCTTCGACATATAACATATGCCAATTAAGCAAATTCTTTTAAGGTAGAATCCTGATTATTTTCTTATCAATCAATTTAAACATGTGTTTCGGGGGCTCAAAAGGACCCTCTCATTGAGGTTGTTTTTTTTGAGTAACCACACAACATATGTTTTGGTTGAGAAATTATTTTCTGTCATGCAGTCTTAACTGTCTTAAGCAAGGATAAATGGGTCTTCCTCGAGGACATAACCTGCAGCCCCTCAGTCTAAAGTCATGCACTCTATCATTGAGCCATTGGTGGCTCAGGAATAATACTAATGATGTTTATGTCTGCAGGCCCTTAAGAAAAGAATGTGTTATAAAAAATAATTTCCTTATTTCTCAACCTTTCTCATGAAAAAAAAATACTAGGTTAACTGACCATCTCAATATAACCCTGCATGTAACTATTGGCTGGAATGTTAAAACACAAACCAAAGTAAAACATGATGTGGGTGCTCAAAGTAACCATTCTTTAGAGCAATCAAATCAATGCATGTTTAGGCAATCTGATGTCATGTGATATCATGTGTGGTCCTGTATTATTGAATCTATTCAGCTCATAGGGAAAAAGCTATGAAAAGCTCGGCAAGCCTCACATTTGATCACTTTTCCCCAACTTGTTTAATAAATTCAATAAAACATGATCACTCATGTAAGATCGTCTATATATTCCCAATTGTATGCTCAACTTAGTTGTTTACATGGACCTATGGTGTTCTTGTTTCAGAAAGATTTATTTGAAGATGACTACAAGAAGACCCAGGTTGATCTGATGCAAGCAATGGGACTATCCTTGGCTGTAGAACAGAAACAATTCTATGATTATCTACATCTCTCACCTATCAAGGTAATATTGCCTTTTATGCCCCAGCCATGACAACATCCAGGGCAATTAGTGTTACCCCTGTCCGTCTGTCAGTACCTACACCTGTCTTTACATCAAACCAATGACATCCCCTCTATAAGTTGAATTGTTTCACTCAGAATTTTATGAAACTTGGTCACATTGTTTAGTAATATAATATCTTCATCAAGTTCAATTATGGTCCATAATGCACCATGCCTTCAGGAGTTATTGCCCTTTGTTTATGAAAATTCACCGTTTTTCATGGTGTCCGATCAATATCTCCAGTATTTTTCTTCAGAATTTCATAAAACATGGTCAAATTGTTGAGTACTATAATGGCTTTTTAAAGTTTGATAATGGTTTATATTGGGCCATGCCTTCATATGAGTCTTTGCCCTCTGTTCATCAAAAAAGACATTTTAAGCTTTGAAAGAATATACAAGTTTTCATCAGAGGGGGGCATCCATGTCCCATGGACACATTCTAGTTTTATTATCCCTGGCAGAGAGTTAGATATATACTGTTTTGGCATTGCCCATCTGTTTTTCTATCCGTCTATATGTTTTAAGCTTGTTTGGATATATTCTCAAAAAGAATAGGGGCTCCTGACAAATAACTTCAAAGTGCACATATAGGGGGTACAATGCACAAGAACCATAACTTGTGAATGTTTTGAGTTATTTCCAATTTTCATTGAATGTTTCGTGCTTGTTCAGCAACTTTCACTATTACAGTTACTGACACAGGGTTTGCACAGGCTTGAAAAGTACTTGAATTTAGAGGGCTTTCTTGAAAAGTCCTTGAAAAATAAATATGCCTTGAACAGTACTGGAAAATCACTGAAATGCCTTGAAAAGTCCTTGAATTCTTCTATTTTATGTAGAGCATAACACTGTTGATAGAGATCTAAATCAGTGTAAAATTGTTGTGTCTTTATTTGGTGCAGCAAATGCTGCATCAAATAAAGGCACAACAATTTTATACTAATTTTCTAGTACTAATTTCTCCATTATATCAGTCTAGCATTTCTGAACACTTAAATCAGGATTTTTCATAAACTTTTAGTCCTTGAAAAGTGTCCAATAATCTTGAGAAGTCCTTGAAAAGTCCTTGAATTTTATTTAAACTTGCCTGTATGAACCCTGTGACATGTAACTTAACATGCATACATGCACAGAGCAGTGGTCTCTGAATGTGGAGGAAGTGCATTGCGGAAGAACCATAGCTTAAGTTACAGAATAGTTCAAGATTTATTCCACCTTTTTGCTGAAAGAATTTGATATTCTATGAAAGCTTGCTAGTCAATTATCTCTAAAAGTGTGACAGCTACTAAGGTGTAGAGTCACTTGCTTACGGAACATCATGGGGGAAAGTGTTGTGCACATGAATGATAACTATAACTTCATTATACTTTGAGTTATTCCCCTTTCCACTTTAAATATTTTCATTCCAGTTTGTGAAATTTCTCTAAGAGTATGTAGTTACTGACATCTTACTTAAAATGGATACAGGGTTGAAAGTGCAGTACACAAGAGCCATTGGAATACAGTAAAACCTGTCTATAGCAGACACCACCCAAAAAAGACAAAAGATTTGTTTCCAAGACTGATTATCACTTAAAGACATATGCGGCTATTTCCAACGCGCACCTTTCCCGCGTCTGCAAACGGGGAAAGTTGTCTGTGTCCTGTCTTTCGACCCTTAACGGATTCAGATCAACACAGCTTCCGATATTCTTATGTCATATTGGTGTTCCGACATTTTCTTCACAAAATAGCTGATTAAAGTGTGTTCAAAATATCTATTGACATCTTTTCAGAACTGATCGTCTCAGCACTAAAGACAGATAAATGTAGCTCAGTCGAAATCAAACGACGTACACAATAACCCTGGTTACGAATACGATAGTGGCCAAGTCTATACTATTTGTATGGTTATTTAGAGCAGCGCATGACCTGACCTCGTGGCCTAGTGGTTAGCGTGTCTGGCTTCAAAGCCAGAGGTCAAGGATCGATTCCCGGATGCGCACATATGTTCAGTGTGTTTTTTCTTTCTTTTTGAACATTTTAATGCTAAATTACTTCATATACTAGTAAAATGGCATCATCAAAACGAACAAAATGGTGATCCCCGAACTTTTTATATTGAATTACGCATGAAACCTATGGAGGTGGGGTTAAATTTGGCCCTCTAGAAAGAGAATTAGTTCGGTGACCCCAGATTTTTATTCTTTTTTCTGAAAGGAATTATAATAGTCCATGAATTAAAAATAAATTTTCAAGATTTTCAATATCAGATTTTTTAATACATGATTTATTCTAAAATCAAATTCCATTTTTTTGACGAATTGTCAAAATATATCATGCTGTATCTTGTCACAGCATGGGATAACAAGTAAACATGCACATTTTCTTAAAAGTTTGAGGTCATGCGCAGTAATTTAAGTTAAAAGAAAGAAGCTGGCTGAAAATTAAAACCGTTTTAGCTCGATAATTAGGACTAGTGTTATTATTTTATATTTCTAGAAAATTGGTCAAATGCTGTAAACTTCAATATGAGATTCTGAAAAAATAAGCACGGTGACATATCCTTTTTATTTCATTAATGGATAGCCCATGCATAAAACAAACTGTATGCAAAGTATTGAAAATATTTCAATATGGGAAGTATTTAGTAGCATATGTCCTTAATGCAAGTTAAACCTGTTGCAAAATTCTCCAAGAGAGCATTCTGCTAGATTTTCAACCAGCAATAAGCTACCATCTGTCTTTAAAACCCTTGTTTTTGTTATCTCACCTGCTTTTGTGTTATCTCACCTGCTTGTAGCAGGATGCGATATAGGAGTTCAAATTTTTGTCCGTCCGTCTGTCATTCCGTCAGTCCATCAACTTCTGTCACAATTTATTTCTCTGTACTTATGATAGCTAGGATTATGAAGTCTTGCATAGTAATTGTCCTTGACATGCTCTACAAACACACACCTTGACCCTGTACCCTTGACCTACATTTCACGCTCCTTTGACTTTGTCAGATCTTACGTTGCGATGTTGAGTGAAATACTTAAGTGTGTATCTCTGTACTTATGGTAAATAGGATGATAAAACCTTGCATAGTAATTGTCCTTGACCTACTCAGCAAGCACACACCTTGACCCGGTACCCTGACCTACATGTCACCTTCCATTGACTTTGTCAGAATTTTACATCGAGTAAAATACTAAAGTTAGTTTCTCTTTACTTATGGTAGCTAGGATTATGATACCTTGCATAGTAATTGTCCTTGACTTACTCAACAAGCACACATCTTTACCCGGTACCCTTGACCTACATGTGACACTCCATTGACTTGTCAGAATTTTACGTAGAGTTAAATACCTAAGCGTGTTTTTCTGTACTAATGATAGCTAGGATTATGATACCTTGCATAGTAATTGTCCATGACATACTCTACAAGCACACACCTTGACCCGGTACCCTTGACATATATTTCATTTTCAATTGATTTTGTCAGAATTTACGTCTAGTAAATTATTAAAGTGTGTTTCTCTGTTCTAATGGTAGCTAGGATTATAAAATCTTGCATAGTAATTATTCTTGACATACTCTTCTAGCATGCACCTTTTTCCCCTACATTTCACGCTCCAATGACTTAAAAGTTTTGTGATTATTTTGCCCATTACAGGTGTGATATCGACATCGGCAAAGTTCTTGTATATTTTTAAGTGGCCGATCAAGACAGGTTTTGCTGTAGCCAGAATCTTAAAAATGTTTATTTACAATGGCTGGTATAATTTCCAGACAATGGATAAAACAGGTGGTTGGGTATGAATCAGTTCATATGCCTGATAATGCTTTAAAATTATTGGCATATCATAGGCCGACATTGCCAAATAATGAACAGATACTAAAAAAAGATTACTATGTGCATAAAAACAACTGAATATGACCAGAAAATGTCAGGGCTTGGGAACAGAGGATAAACCCATGCCCCCAATTATGAGAGTGTAACAGAAAATCATTATTCTTATTTCCCTTCCAACATATGTTGTGAGTAAGTTCCATGAGACAGTTCTTTTGATCACCCAAAACACATGGTTAAACTGGATAAGAAAATATGGCAATTTTATGCCCAAAAAATATGCTTAACTGGCCCTATGTAAACCTTCATAAATCCTTTCTATTGTAGATTCATCTGAGTTTCTCTCTACAAGGTGGTGGAGGAGATGGGAAACCTACGCAGATACAAGCCAATGTTCTTAATATTTTCCTGCAGTCTGTTGGTGTGGTACTCACAGATATACAAGATGTTATCTTCAAGTAAGAAATCAACTTTATATATTTTACTTTCACAAACAGTATTTTTTACAGCTAGATCCAAGTATCAATGTGTTTTATATGATATGGATAACATTTAGTGCCAATGGTTTCCACAGAGTTCTTTTTACTCTGTTAGTTTCATCTGAGGGGATTAAGGTTTCTCTCAGTCATGTCTGTTAAGTATTCTGGCCCTTTTAGACTGTTGAGTTTTGGCATCAGAAAGTAATGTATAATTGAGGCCAATGGTAGGGGCATAATAACGGTTCTTGCATGCCAGTGAGGGATATATGAGATTTCACCCTGGGATAGAAAATCTCATCTTATCTGTGTTAACTTACCCAGGGTGTCACATGAGTGCTTTTAAATTGGAACTCACACTTAATGTTGTCAAGTGACATCATTGTTATGTTAAAGTGATGTCATCATGTCATATCACATCTCAGCATATTCCGGAGCTTCGGGGAGATTTTTTATGATATGAAATGGAGTATTAGAGGTGAGCATGAAGAAAATCCATTATTTGTGTGAGAGTGGGATATAAAAAGATGTCCCTCCAGATCGCCGTTTGTCATCATTTGGCAAGCCATGTGATGCCAAGATTTTTCTTTCCTACCCTCACACTCGTGATAGATTCTTATATTCTACCTTTAATCAACCAGCATGAGCAGATTGAATATAACCCAGTCTGCAGTAAAGATCCATTTTTACGTGTTGTTTTATTGCCATGGATTGCTATTCACTGTAAGTGGCATTTCATTTGATATTAACAAGGTGTGAACTTAGAAATTATAATATGGCAGCATTTCTTTATAATGCTTTTAATCAGTTTCATAACTGGAAGGGTATATCAGTTGGAAGAAGAACCTCAAATAGACAATAGTTTTAGCTTTACTATTGAGGAAAAGTTTTGATCAGTTATTTCTCATATTAACTGTATTGTTGCACCTTCACCTGACAAACATTGTCTATCCCACTACTTTATCAGGTCAACGTGACATTATTGCACTTTTGGAACGACATCAATGACGTGTAATCAATACCAAACTTGATAATTGCCAGTTTGAAGAGCTAACAGATGGTTAAACTGATAAATAGAAACCAGGTTCATGTCTTTTGATTTCAACTTTACCAGGCTCTGCTTCAAGAATGCATGTTGAATTGTTTGGTATAGCCTCAAACTTCTACAAGCATTCTCAAAGCCTTGCTGAGATACAGATTCTCATAAGTCAAAAGACTTTCCTCTGAATCCCATTTGTAAACTGTTATTGTATTTATGTCTATATTTTGTTTTATGTACATTGTATACCAATAAAATATGTTTATTCTTTAAAGCCCCACCTATAATTTGTAACAGATGATAAATTCAAGTTTTGCAGCTTTTTAAAAAAAACAAAAAGATATGATATTTCATGAGAATTGTCTGCCAGCAGACGATTCTCATGAAATATCTAATTAGGAAAGATGTCACTAAAGTTGTCCTCTGCTACAGTCATGATTGGCACTTCAAAGGTTAATCCAAAAGACACTCACCTCATATTTTCTATATAATATTTTCAGACTAGGTTTCTTTGAGAGAAATCATCAGTTTTACAACAACAGACAGTTGACAGGAGAGATGAGCAGGCATTATGCTGGTCAGGTACTCAAATTTACTCTTCTAACTTCTTTAGCAGGCATTATGCTGGTCAGGTACTCAAATTTACTCTTCTAACTTAATTAGCAGGCACTAGGCTGGTCAGGTACTCAAATTTACTCTTCTAACTTCTTTAGCAGGCATTATGCTGGTCAGGTACTCAAATTAACTCTTCTAACTTCATTAGCAGGCACTATGCTGATCAGGTACTCAAATTTACTCTTCTAACTTCTTTAGAAGGCATTATGCTGGTCAGGTACTCAAATTTACTCTTCTAACTTCTTTAGCAGGCACTATGCTGGTCAGGTACTCAAATTTACTCTTCTAACTTCTTTAGCAGGCATTATGCTGGTCAGGTACTCAAATTTACTCTTCTAACTTCTTTAGCAGGCATTATGCTGGTCAGGTACTCAAATTTACTCTTCTAACTTCTTTAGCAGGCTTTATGCTGGTCAGGTATTCAAATTAACTTCATTAGCAGGCACTATGCTGGTCAGGTACTCAAATTTACTCTTCTAACTTCTTTAGAAGGCATTATGCTTGTCAGGTACTCAAATTTACTCTTCTAACTTCTTTAGCAGGCATTATGCTGGTCAGGTACTCAAATTACTCTTCTAACCTCTTTAGCAGACATTATGCTGGTCAGGTACTCAAATTTACTCTTCTAACTTCATTAGCAGGCACTATGCAGGTCAGATACTTAAGCTTTTTTCTACCGGTATAGCTCAGTCTGTAGCGTGAATAGCTGTAGCTAGCAAACTTATCTATTAGTGAAACAGTTATCAAAAAAAAAATTCCCCACTGGTATGTATAAATGGTTTAACTGTCATCTTCTGGGTTGAGGTAGTAACATAGGGTATTTCCTGGCGAAACTCCCGAGAACTGTTCTGGCTTTCCCCTACCACTAGACAGTCTGCGTCTTAGAAGCAGAATTGTTTAAGTCTGATGTCTATCTCCAATGAGTCTATATTCTTTAGCAGGTATTATGCTGGTCAGGTACACAAACTTTTACTTTTCTATATTCTCTAGTGTTAGCTCAAATGCTGAAACTTATACTTTTCTATATTCTGTAGCAGGCATTATTCTGGTCAGGTACTCAAACTTTTACTTTTCTATGTTCTGTAGCAGGCATTATGCCGGTCAGAAACTGAAACTTTTACTTTTCTATATGCTGTAGCAGGCATTATGCTGCTTTTACTTTTCAAGCAGGTGTTACTGGTTGTATTTATCTAGACCCTAAACCATGGTGGGCTGGTACACTAGTTCTCGAAGGGGTTCTAAGGTCAGGAATTAGAACTACGTCTACTGAGTTTCAGATTTATTCGACCTCTTGGCACCTGAAGATATATATAATAGTATCCTAAATAATAGGAATATCCTACATGTAAACTGCTGTGGCGAGGAATACAAGTTCCTCACCGCCTAATAACAAATAAGATAATCTTCACGCGTAATGCGGAGGTTACCAAGAGGAAATGCGAATGTCACATACAATGCCACAGCTATTAACGAAATGATAAAAGTTCATGCATACATGAAGATATATATGATAGTATCCTAAATAATAGGAATATCTTACATGTAAACTGCTGTTGCGAGGAACTCATGTTACTCGCCCCTTAATAACAAACCAGAGAATGAAGGAAAGGGCGTCTAAAGTGAGTTTGTGCATGCTCATGCATATAAGCATGAATCTTGTGAAGGGCGCGCAAAACAAATCATGAGCAGTATATACTGAATATGCGCTTCTTATAAGATGATATATGAGAATATGATAGAAAATGCATTGAATCAAAGCCTATAGGAGAATGTGATGGGAGAAATATGGGATCAAGTTCTCAGAATAATTTGTACAGAGTACGCGTAAAATGACCCTGCGACAATCTCCCTTGCTTAGGAAAATGTCGTCCTGGACTTTTGATAAATTCTACATAAGCCAAATATACACACAACACCTACTTGTTTTATCTATTGAAGAAACAAGTATCAGAACCAGTACATTCTGCTACAATTTAATCAAATGTAATCTCTAACACTCCATTAACCTACTAAAAATATATTCAGTGCTCACATGTGGAATATGACAACAAAAGCCTTTTTTTAAAATGCATAAGTTACAAGAGCCTTGAGTCTGAACTCTAGAGCTTTTTGATATCTAACAACTTATACCAACTTATACCAACTCATTTTTCATGCATATCTTACAACTACTCAGCAAGACAAAGAAGAGACAAATTCAACTGGCCCAACAACTAACTGAACAGAATACAGACAATCACCTGATTTAGACGGGCCATACCTAGCACGGTGGCAGCATCCATCATCACTAACAAGAGTGTTAAATAGACAGTTATCTACAAATTGTGCCAAAGCCTTAAAACTGCAATGATATCATGTTGAACATAAATTCAACCTGTTTCTATTAATGAAGCAGAATTACATGAATGAACAAATAAAATCTTGTGGTACATTCTGTGCTGCCAATGAGTCCATGGGCCACACATCCTAAGAGCTGCAGGTAATGCACAAAGAAACCCAGGACAAACTACGATGACTGAACAACAAAGAGCACCATAGATGACAACACCAATGAACCATAAAATAAAGGCGCAACTTTTCATTCATATAAACACAAAACAGAAAACACGTATACCAAAGTAAATAAATTATGCTGCTTAGATACACAAACTTTTACATTTCTAGCAGGTATTATGTTGGTCATGTACTCAAACTTTTACTCTTAACTTCTGTAAAAGTCGACATTAACATTAGCTTAAATGGGGACATATTTGCAGGCTGGTCACACATACCCCATTGTTGTAAATCACATGTCTGTGTTCATATTATATTTTTTTCTCTGAAGATTGTTTAACTTTACCAAACAGTGCAGACCCTGACAAAATGCCACATTATGTGTCATTTCATCTGGGTCTTCACAGTTTGGCAAAGTACCAGTTTGGGGTTTTCTGATCTTCAACGTGTCAATTTAATATTTGAGCCAGTGCATGAGATTTGCAACAAGGTGGTATGTGCGACTAGCAAAGCCTCAGATCAGCCTGCGCATACGCACAGTCTGATCAGACCCTTTGCTAGTCCCTTGAATATACTATGATTGTTAAGCTACTGACTGAACACCATTTGGAGTTTCTAAGCTCAAATGAAGGCTGCACGTGCTCATCTGTGTCTTCACTTGTCAAAATGCCACATTGTTGGAAATCACATATCAAGGCTCATATTTACATATTATTTCATCTGGGTCTTCACAGTTTGGCAAAGTACCGGTTTGGGGTTTCCTGATCTTCAAAGTGTCAATTTCTTAATATTTACTTTCCCTTTCTAGGCAATCAAACAGATGTATGTGCTGGTTCTTGGGCTAGATGTTCTTGGTAATCCATTTGGACTATTACGTGGGATGGCTACTGGGATTGAAGACTTATTCTATGAACCTTACCAAGGGGCCATACAGGGACCAGAAGAATTTGCTGAAGGTTTAGCTCTTGGTGTTAGGAGCTTGTTTGGTCATGCTGTAGGTATGTAAACAAGTATAAAAACATTCATTATCCAGCCTCTAGGACTTAAGTTAAGAGTGCTTAACAGAAAAAATAATTTCTTATTTCTCAACCAAACTTATGTTGTAGGTACTCAAAAGAACCATCTCAACGAGATGGTTCTTTTGTCCACCCAAAAAACACATGCTAAAAATTATTGGGAAATAAATAAATATTTTACGCTGAATTGTTTTGTTTATCTAAACATGTGCAGCCTCTCTATCATGTTGTAGGAATGTGAAAATATATAAAATATTCATTAGGAGACATCTTGGTCATGCAGTTGGTATGTAAACATGTTTGTTGCATAATTATCCATATCACACACTATTAACAGTCATGTTTTAACTCGCACAAACCAATGTATTAATCAGGCAATCTATGTACTGTTGATGCACAGCTTATTTACGTTATGTATATGCATTCTGGGTCGTCACAAAAATTGACGTCATCAACAGTAATGTGCATAGAAGTGAACATAATTTTGTGATGTCAGGATGACCTGTCTTTGCTCTAGTACAGGCGTTTTTAAAACCTACGAATCCTGCTTTTGCACACCATCATAGGTAATACAAAAATTTAAAGGGTTCTTCCAAAGTTCTCAAGTGACAAAATGATGCTACGCAATAACAGCAATCAAACATGATTTTCTGATGCACTAACATCTACTAGACCCCTTGGGGGTCGTTAAAATCCTATTCTTTCAGGCTCATGATTTCAACACCACCGTTGGTGTCCAGCAGATGTTAGTGCATAGAAAATCATGTTTTACAACTTGGGTTCAAATTTGTCAAGCATAGAGGGCCATTAGACTTATAATTGGAGAAACTTTTAAAAATCTGAAACCATGGGGCCCACAGCTTCTGTATTAATTATGTCCAATGCATTGTGGTTCCCATAAATCCTACCAACCATGCCCCTGTGTTCAAATTGGTCATACTTAGGGGTTCATTTGCTCCCAACAACTCATAATAAAAAGACAATTCAAAAAATCTCTGTAGCCATCTGCACAGGTGAGCAGTTTAGGCTCATTGAGCCTCTTGTTTTATAAGATGATTTAGATTTTAACCCTATAGGTGCATGCATTGGGAAACCATATTGTCATTATAATAGAAAACAAGATTTATGGTGCTAGATCAATAAATACATCAAATAAGTTTATTGTTTCACCTACAAAGTATAGCAGACATAAAGGGATCATGTCTGTTGGCATCCTCAATGGTCTTGTCAAAATTTTGGTTTTGGATCAATAACTTTTGCAAATTTTGACTGAGTTATGGCCTTTTTTTCTAAGGTTTTGCCTCATTTTTTTCCCAATCAATATCTTTTGAAGGAGTGCATCAGTATCAGTCAAAGTATATAGAAAGGTAAAGCATCATTTAATACAGGTCAAATTCGAATTTGGAGATCATCTGCAAACTTTTGACTGAGTTATGGCCCTTTTTCACTTTAAAACCTTGTCTTACATGGTTTCTGTTCAATAACTTTTGAAGAGATGCATCAATTTTATTCAAAGTTTACAGAGAGGTAAAGCATCGTTAAATACAGGTCAAGTTTGAATTTGGAGATCATCTGCAAACTTTTGACTGGGTTAACGCCCTTATTTTACTTTGGTTTTGCCAGGTGATGTATCTGATTCTCGGAACTCTAGTTTTAAAATTTGGAAGAAAGTGTGTGGGTGGGGTACCTGCCAGATAGATTTTATAATGTGTGGTTTGTTTGTAGGTGGGGCTGCTGGTGCTGTCTCAAGGATAACTGGTACCCTGGGTAAAGGTATAGCTGCTCTCACACTAGATGATGACTATCAGAAGAAAAGACAAGAGGCTCTTAACAAACGACCAGCTAATGTGGGCGAAGGATTTGCTAGGGGAGGAAAAGGCCTTGTTATGGTATATCTAGCACAAATACACTGTGCCTTTACTGACCAGCATAACTGATTTGTATGGGCCACGTAGCAAGAAAACCTGTCTTCGGAGTTTACGACAAAGTGAGTTTCAGACCAGTCTCCTCAGCTACAGAGACTAGCTAGAAAATTGAAATTTCACCTGTAGCAAGTTTACATATGATACTTTCCAAAAAGCAAAAAACAAAGGTGCTGATCAGACTACGCAGATGCGCAGGCTGGTCTGCACCTGTGTTGTTCTCAAACCCCTGAAGATAGGTTTTCTCGCGTTGCGGCCCATATAATATACAGGAATTGGACTGGAAGGTATACTGTTGCCTGCAATTGAATACTTTAACCATTTTTGTACACATGGATTATCCCATACATAATGATACATTAATTACAGAATTGTCCATTTAGTATTTTTAAAGGTTGGTGCGTCCTAATTTCTATAAAATGATGTATTTCTGTCCCAGAAGATGGATTTTTCTTAGGAAACAGTGCAGAACCTGATTTCATCTGGGTCTTCACTGTTTGCCAAAATACCTGTCTATCCATATCCAGAATGCAAATGATTAAGTATTGGTATTTGCTGCTCTTTTGCAGCTTAAGGAAGCATAGCTAGTGGTCCAGACTGTAACATTGTTATGAGATTGGCTCAGAATGTGGCATTTGATTAAGTTATATGCTGTTTGATAACATTAAAACAACATAATTTTGATTACTATATAAACTATAAATTAATATCTTCTGGCAGATGCCTATCAACTGCCGCTGATACAACTACATGTCGCATGGTTTTCCAGAGTTGATGTTACAAACCCACAGGTTTAGATAAACAAAGAATTTCAGCGTAAAATTGTAAATATTTTCCTTACCCATCAATTTTAACATATGTTTTGGGTGCCCAAAAAGAACCGTCTCATTGAATGTTTTGGGTGCTCAAAAGAACCATCTCATTGAGACGGTTCTTTTGAGTACCCACAACATATGTTTTGGTTGAGAAATAAGAAAATTAAATTTTCATTACGCGCTCTTAACTAAAGTCCTGAAACCACACGACATGAAGTAATATTGCATGACTTTCTGATAGTGTTGTCGGAACATCAAGTTATTTCACATTTGAGCTATAGCATCAATGGTTTCAATGGTGCAAAAAGGTAAGAAATTCATAAAACATCTATATCATTTGGGCCTTGACGCGAGAAAACCTGTCCTTGGTGTTTCCAACAAAGCGAGACTCAAACCAGTCTCCTCAGCTTCAGAGACTTAGCTAGAATATAGAAATTTCGCATGTAGCAAGTTATGATATTGTACTTTCCAAAAAGGGAATAACAAAGGTGCTGATCAGACTGCGTGTATGCCCAGGTTGGTCTGCGCCGTTGTTGTTCTCAAACCCCCGAAGACAGCCCATTTTGTTGACTTATGTGTCCACATAGGACCAGTTAAGCTAAAATTTGGAGCATAAAATTGCGATTATTTTCTCAGTCATCAGTTTAAACATGTGTTTTGGGTGCTCAAAAGAACCGTCTCATCGAGCTGGTTCTTTTGAGCACCCACAACATATGTTTTGGTTGAGAAATAAAAATAATTTTCAGTTGCGCACTCTTATCTGGAGGCCTGTGTCCATAGTCCTAAAGTGTTTTTGAACAGTAAACTTATATGCAAAGGGTTTTTAAACAGTTAACTTAATAATATTGACCCCCACTTTGTGTAGGTGTGATTTGATGCAATTTACTGGGGATGGGCAACCAGTTATTTCTTCCTCAGCAAGATGGTTGCAAAACTATGAAGGACACCAAGTGCAGGACCAAGTACAAAATGCCCACAAACAATGGGAGTAACAATAAACAAAGAATTAACAAGAGAACCAATGCTTTGAATGGAAGCAGCTGAAGCCACTAGGGGGCTTAAATGCATTTTACTGGCACCAAATCATCACCCTAGATTCAGCTGTTGTTAAATCACAAAAGTTGATTAGCTTGCAGAGAGGCTTCCTAATAGTTCTCTCATCCATAATGGTTCTGTGGTCAAAAATGGACCACCATGTGGGTCACACATTTTATATTGACTTATATAGTAAAAAAATCCTCTAGTCTGGAACCACTAGGCCTAGAGCCTTGTTATTTTGTAAAGCATGATTTTAAATTTGTTCAGATTATGCCTTTGGCTCCACAATGTTATACATGTACAACAAACCTTCAACAAAAGCAGTGTTGAGCAATCTAGTGCCACTAGGCCCAGTTTGTCAGGTCTGATTCTTGACCATACTGTTTACAAAGGTCATCAGAAGATGAAATAATAGGCATAGAGTTATAGTAGTACAATGTAAGCATGGTTAACTTTTCAGATAGATGAATTGTTAGAGTACATTGATTTCTATTACAGGGTGTATTTGACGGTGTCACCGGGATAGTACGTAAACCTGTAGAAGGTGCCAAGAAGGAGGGAGTTGAGGGATTTTTCAAAGGTAAACACAGATTATTACTGACCCCCGCCATTATTGTCACACCATTATCACTGTTGTTTATGTAGGAGTGGCAGACCCTGGCTGCTCTAGCACACAGGGACATGGGAAATACCAGCAGTGTTTGATGGGTACTCAGTAGTAGAGTGCTTGATTGGAGACTGAGGGGTTGTTGGTTCCAGCATCACTTGCGTCACTACCTTGTGTCCTTAAGCAAGCTGCATGTACTGGTTCAACCCAGAAAGACCAGTCACAACATAGGTGAAAAATTGTTGACTGGGGCATAAAGAGAAATCAAACAAATCAGCAATATTTGATACAACTGGAAGGACATACTACTTAACCCTCTGCATGCTACTAAACAACACAAATAAGAAGTGTCATCTGCCAGTCATCTCCTGCATCTGGTTGTCAACATCACAGACTAATTTCAGCATAATGCCATCAGTGTGGACCCAGATCAGACTTCTAACATCGCAGACTAACTACAGCATACTGCTATCAGTGCTGACCCAGATTAGACTGCTAACATCAGAGACTAACTTCAGCATAATGCCATCAGTGTGGACCCAGATCAGACTGCTAACATCAGAGACTCATTTCAGCATAATGCCATCAGTGTGGACCCAGATCAGACTGCTAACATCAGAGACTCATTTCAGCATAAGGCCATCAGTTTGGACCCAGATCAGACTGCTATTATCACAGACTATTTTCAGTATAAGACCATCAGTGTGGACCCAGATCAGACTGCTAACATCACAGACTAATTTCAGCGTAAGGCCATCAGTGTGGACCAAGATCAGACTGCTAACATCACAGACTAATTTCAGCATAAGGCCATCAGTTTGGACCCAGATCAGACTGCTATTATCACAGACTATTTTCAGTATAAGACCATCAGTGTGGACCCAGATCAGACTGCTAACATCACAGACTAATTTCAGCATAATGCCATCAGTGTGGACCCAGATCAGACTGCTAACATCACAGACTAATTTCAGCATAAGACCATCAGTGTGGACCCAGATCAGACTGCTAACATCACAGACTAATTTCAGCATAATGCCATCTGTGTGGACCCAGATCAGACTGCTAACATCACAGACTAATTTCAGCATAAGGCAATCAGTGTGGACCCAGATCAGACTGCTAACATCACAGACTAATTTCAGTATAAGGCCATCAGTGTGGACCCAGATCAGACTGCTAACATCACAGACTCTTTTCAGCATAAGGCCATCAGTGTGGACCCAGATCAGACTGCTCCTAGAGGAACAGTCTGATCTGGGTTCACACTGCTTGCTACAGAGACATCTAAAAAAAGAATTAGCAGTCATAATACAGTTATGATTAGCAACATAAGAGTTAAACTGGTACTGTTAGATAGTATAACAGACTGTTAGATGGTATAACAATCTGAGGTACTGGTACCAACCTTTGGCACCAAGAGGATATGATACTAGAACACTGACAAATCAAGATTCTAATGCACTTGATTTTGTAATGCGACGTCTGATTGGATAACGTCAAAAATTTGCGACAGTATATCCTGCAAAATACTTTCGGAAATAGTTTGACGTCATTAATTATGTCACATCTCATTGGATGACGTTGGGCTTCCAATGCTCCAATTAGGGACGAAATTGCAGAAGTGCATTAGAGTGGGGATAACCATATTCAATTTTTTTTATTTGGGAGGTATATTGTCGGATATACGTTCGGAAACCACGTTTTATGGCTCCGCTCCCGCGTCGCCGTAAAACTAAACTTCCGACCGTATATCCGACGATATACCTCCCCAAATGAAAATTTTGAATACAGTTATCCCCTAACTCACACATACAGATAGAAAACATTTTTCAAATCAACTACATCTCTCTTCCTCAGCAAATAACTCTCTCATCCTTTGCTGGTGGGGTGGGAATGTATTTTTAAACACATGCACCATCATTACCCTTATGATCCTCTTTTGGGAACACTAAGTGAGTTGTCCTTTTCTCAACAAATCCTTGAAGCAACTCTGGAAATGTTCAAAATGTGAGTAAGAAATGCCATATATACAAAATGGAGTGGGAAAGGAATTCTGCATATTCAAGAAAGAAAAAAAGAGTCTGATTTTAAACAGGCTATGAAATTGTATCAAAATATGAAAAAAGTCCTGGAATAGTCCTGGGATTCCATTTTATCATTTATGTACAAACCTGGTTATTGCTGTTAATTCACAATTTCTGTATTTCAGGCGTTGGTAAGGGACTAGTTGGCGTTGTAACCAGACCTACCTCTGGGGTCATAGACTTTGCCAGCAGCTCTTTTGAGGGAATAAAACGGTAGGTGAACACATCATGTACTGTTAACTTTTGCTTAAAAGACATACTTTGGTTCTTAATCATTCTTTTATTAGTCACTGGTTTATTATCAGCATTCACACAGTCTGTTATTTGCTTATTGAAAAGTACCATAATCTAGACTTGCTATGAGAGAAATTTCAATTTTCTAGCTAGTCTCTGAAGCTGAGGAGACTGGTTTGAGTCTCTCTTTGTCAGAAACCCTGAAAGACTGGTTTTGTCGAATTGAGGCCCATATGAGACTCAGATCAGCTTGCGCATAAGGGCAGTCTGATCAGAGCCTTTGCATACCACTTGAATATACGATGAATGTTAAACTACTAGACCAACACTATCTGGAGTTTCTAGGCTTAAAAGGATTCTACGAAGGTTTGTCTGAATCTACACTTGTCATAATGCCACATTGTTGGAAATCACATGACAGGGCTCTGTCACTCACATATACTTGAGCTATCCGTGGATGCTGATGAAATGTAGCAATAAATAGAGGATCTTACATGAGTGCTCATGTTTTATTACATCAAGAACACAGTCAAAAAACTAAAATTTAGGTATACATTTTACCAATTTCGTTAATCTTAACAACTTATCAGTATTAAAACAACGGTATTTATGTTAAAATTAGCTGTCTATAATTATTGAAGGGACGCAAATAATTACCAACAAGAGAAAAACACACCTGTTTTATAAGATAATTCGCCTTTCCGTGCAGTTTTCAGCTATAGTGAACAGATTTATTGTGAAAACATAACTAAATTCGACTTTTACAAATGATTTAAAAAGAAAATAAAAAAAATTCCAAAAATGTTCATAGTTGCAGACCTAGTGTCTTTAATATGATAAAAAATATTTTTAGGTTTTAGTGCATAAAGGGTAAATGCTTGTTGTTGTTGTACTTTCAGAATTGCTGAAAACACAACTGAAATTCACCGCCTTCGCCCACCTAGACGCTTCCACAAAGATCATATAATGAGGCCTTATAATAGTCAAGAAGCTGAGGGGTGTGCAATACTCATGGTAAATACTACAATGGTTAACCCTTAACTCCATAGGCTTTTTTTAGATCATAGTCCGGTAGAAAACCAGAATGACCTGGAACTTGATTTTAAAGTTTTTTTCTTTGTTGATTCTTGTTGTTGAGGCATTGTACTTGATGAATCCAACTGATGCCACTCTGGCATCATTGAGCGTTTTGAAATATTCAAGATGGCGTCCAAGATGGCCGTCAGTTAGGCTCCTAAGGCATATATGACCAACACACTCGACCAAAAACATTTTATTTTTGACTTTTCATGGATGTTTCAGAGGCTAAACGTAACAACCAATTAAATTGGAACATTATTTTGATTCAGAAGGTTGAAATATTAAAGATGGCATCCAAGATGGCCGTCATTTAGGCTTCTAAGACCTATATGACTGACATACTCAATAAAAAACAATTTAATGTTGACCTTTTATGGATGTTTAGAGGCTAAATGATACAAACGATTGAATAAGAACATAGTTTTGATTCAGAAGTTTGAAATTTAAAGATGGCGTCCAAGATGGCCGTCAATTAGGTTCCTAAGACCTATCTGACTAAAAAACTTGATATAAAGCACTTCAATTTTGACTTTTTATCGATGTTTAGAGGCCTAATAATACAAATGATTAAAATGAAACATTCACAGGTTTGATTAACAAGGTTGAAATATTAAAGATGGTGTCCAAGATGGCCGCCATTTAAAGCAAAATTAATCCTGAAATCAAATTCGCAGTTCGTAACTTTTTTCTGATAGTTTTCAGTTGTATTTGGAAAAGGACCTCGGACAGTCTTAATGAAGGATTGCCCATAAAAATGAGCAGAGAAAAGATTCAAAGATAACAATATTTTTCGACGTTGTCGAAATGCTCAAAAGACTTTATTATAAAGGCTTATTAGGAACTTATTTTGTAAAAACCTGTAGGTAAATATCAATTTGCAATGGCATGTATCAGGGCTTTAGTTATGAGTGCTTACAAAGTAATCAATTGTCTCATTTCTCAACTAAAACATATGTTTTGGGTACTCAAAAGACCCGTCTCAATGAGACAGTTCTTTTAATCACCAAATTATAGGTTAAATCTGATGTGTAACAAAATATTAACGATTTTACGCTCAAAAACTGTGTTTATCTAGACTATGATTTATACAGTATGCAGATATGATACACCTCAGTGCACAAGTCAAACCAGCTGACTTGGAACATTACAGGTAATAGTCAAAAGTAAATGACACCACACTTCTTTAGATGAATCAATGAAATCTTCTCAACCCGAATTTTTAATGCAAACACATCACTTTCGTCTCAAGTTTTATGACTCAAACATGATATTTACATGTATTTAAGTGAATACTCGACGAAACTTTGACTTTCTGTGAAATAAAATTTGGTCACAAAAATACCCCCACCCCCTAAACCCAAGAATCCTGGCATAATTATGCAATATTTTCAAAATATATTTATTTTGCTAGGTGCACTAAATGTAAGGGTTTGATTTAAGCAAAAACTGTAGTTGTCAGTTATGCATTATCCTAGCCACAGGCTGTCAAAATTTGGGCAGATTGAATAGGAAACTGTCCGAGGTCCTGTGACTAGCATTTGTTGATTTCAGCTTTGTAAAATATTCAACATGACATCCAAGATGGCACCAATAACACGGTGGGGAATCACATGGTTTTGCTATGATACACTGCAAGGAACAAAATACAGACTCTTATTTTTCGTAATTATAATGTTTTTATCTTTGTTCTGAGAATCGTATCCATCAATCCATGCACCATGCACTTTCCATTCCACTTTTTTCCGGATCTGATAATTCCATAATATCATATTATTCTCAATAAAATCCTACTTTGGGAAAACATTTCTTCAAAAAATGAAGTGATAAATTACAGGGTATACTGAATGGTCGATATCACTGAAAACTTTGTGACAGAGTGTTTGATCAAAGTACAAACCTTTTTTTGAATCAATATGTGGAAAAAAGTCAGCAGGATGGATGGATAAAATTTACAAAAAACACTTATGGAGTGTATTGTATCAACATAAAAAACAACCCCTGAGTAAGGTATCTGCATGCTGCAGATGTTCGTTACCATCTTGACTGCTGGTTGATAAGGGCCTGCTTGTCTGATGCAATTGTAACAACCATTGTTATATACCTTATGAGTGTTTACTATAGAAACTTGACGTGTTTCAATCGCTGACAGTTGTACTTTTCATCTAAATTAAATATGTCGCAATGCGATAAATCACTGTGCGCGGGCTTCAATCCCATTACAACATGGCAGCAGAGGGCTGCAACGCTGTTACAGCCCGCTCAAGGACATCGTCTGCAAGTTACAATATATTGTCGCTAATGTTTTATGGAGAAATGACCAAACTATTTCAATTAGCATAAAATACGCTCCTTTATCATATCGGACAGGCGGCAATCGAAAACGCTCTGTACAAACGCTCCCGATGACCGCGGATCACAGATAGCTGGAAACAGTGTTTTCGATTGCCATTTGTCGCCAGTGTGGCGATCCACGTTCGTCGATGGTATTAACGTTTTCGATTGCCTCCTATCTGAAGTGTTTATTTATATAGGCCTACTGAATACGTAGCCAAAACAATCCGAAACAAGGGCTACTAGGAATGATTTACAGTCGGGCGACAAACGGCAATCAAAAACTCTGTTTTCAACGATCTTAGATCTACGTTCGTCGATAGTATTATCGGTTTAGATGCCGTCTATTTGAAGGGTTTATTGAATATAGGCCTACTGAATACATAGCCAAAACAATCCGAAACAAGGGCTACTAGGAACAATTTACATTTATGTTCCTGTTGAAAAAAAAAAGTTTTCATACCGGATATGCGGCAATCGAAAACCCTTGACGAACAATCGATAAATGCGAGTCAGAAATCGCTACAACCAGTGTCATCGATTGCCGATTGTCGCCAGTCGGACTACTAATTGCAATCGAAGACTCTGTTTTTTACTATTTTTGGTCTACGTTCGTCGATAATATTTACGTTTTCGATTGCCGCCTATCCGGTGTTAATTCGCTTTACGCTTCATGGTGTAACGGTGGACATTTTTTTGCATACAATTGAATAAAATTATTTGGGACTGCTTGTGCTTGAAAGGAAGGTATATAACAATGACGATATAACATTCTTTTCGTATATTAACGTTTGCCAAGCCCTCGTGTGATAATGTGTTGCAGCCCTCACCGCTTCGCGGTTCGGGCTGCAACACATTATCACACTCGGGCTTGGCAAACGTTAATATACGGAAAAGAATGTTTTATCCTCTTATTACTACTTCTCAGGTCTGTTGCAAGTGCAACAGACAGCACAGATTGTTGGATATTGCTATAACAAATATGAATGCTGGTCCGGAGCAAGTGTATCAGACATGCATGCTTGTATGCATATGTTTACAGATATGACTGTTGGTTAGATGCAACTGTTAAAGACATGGGAAATGGCCAGGTGCAATTGTTACAGACATGGCTGATAGTCGGGTGCAAATGTAATATACATGGATCCTGATAAGTTGAAACTGTAACAGCCATGCATGCTGATAGTATGCAACTTATAAAGACATGGCTGCTAGTCAGGTGCAACTGTAAAATACATGCATGATGGTCTGGTGCAATTGTACTTACCAGCCCATTAGTTGGGTTCGAGCTTAGGGACATAACTGTGGGTCTGAGGCAAGTGTAACATATATACCTGCTGGTTTAGCCACACAACTACATATGTGCTTGCAAGTCAGTGGCAACTGATTCAAACATATCTACTGGTAGATGCAACTCTAACAGACATGCTGGTCGAGTTAATAGTAACCGACGTGCCAGGTGGTCGGGTGAAACTGCAACAAACATGCCTGTTGGTTCAAAGCAACGTTTAAAACATGGGTACTGCAACATGCCTGCTAGCCTGTGAAGCTGTTACACACATAACTGTTTCGTTTTTCAGACATATATGCTGGTCCAGTGCCACATAATCAATCATGCATAATGGTAAATATGTCTGCTGACCCTGTAGAAATGATGCCTGGGCAGCTGGTCGGGAGAAAGAAGAACAGATATGCACATCGGCGGGAGTAACTTGAACAGACCTGCTTGCTGATCCAGTGCAACAGTACCCAGCATTCCTGTTAGTTGGGTTCAATTGTAACATACATTATTGCTGGTGCGATGTAACTAACACGCATGACTGCTGGCCTGGAGTCAGTTCCACATTATTAAACACGTGTGATGTAAAGGATGTTGGATATGATGAGCTGGTGGCATTACATGGTCGCTGCTTAGTGAAACTTCAACCGATATGCCTGCGGACTTGGTACTATTCAATCAAACATGCCTCCTGGTCCATTGGAAATCAAAGAGAAAAGCTACTTGACTGATGCCCCTCCATCAGACATGCCAACCAACACTGTGAAACTTACTAGCCAAGACTGCTACATTGTCAATACAACATACATGCCGTGTAGAAAGTTGTTATGTCGCTGCAGCTGCAACATATATGCCGGCTGGCCTAGTGTTACTGTCACAAACGCCGCTGCTGTTCAAACATGTCTACTGGTTGAGTACTGCTGCAAGATGGATGCTTGCTGGACTGTGGCCACTCAATCACCTGCTGACCTTTTGTCACTAAATTTTGCATGTCTGCTGGAGCTGTGCTTCTCTACCTGCTATACCTGCTGGTATGGTGTCTCACTATCAGACGTGTCTGCTGGTATAGTGTCTCACTATCAGCCGTGCCTGCTGGTGTGGTGAATCATTATAGGTCCTGCATTTTGGTTTGGTACATCACTATCAGCCATGCTTGTTGGTGTGGTACCTCACTATAGGCCCTGACTGCTGGTTTGTTTTGCACTGCATCCAACATTTTGACTAGTTGAGTACAGATGGAAGAGGGATGGCTGCAAGTCTGGTGCTACTCTTACAGAGGTGTCATTACATCCGACATGTTTGCTAATATGGTGCCAATCTCACATATGCCTGCTTGTACAGTGCAACTCTATCAGACATGCATGCTGGGTTCATTTATTCAGATACACGTGTTTGTAAAGTGCTTCTCCATCAGGCATGAATTATGGTATGTTGCAAATCCATCAGACATGTCTACAGGTTAGGTGCGGCTCCCACTGGTTTGTAAAACTTATCAGCTACCATCCTGAGTGAATCACAAATTCTGAGTGATGCATTAGCTGCACCATGGGATGTTACAAGGATGATGTCTGCAACTGAAGAATCAGTAAAATCAGCATTTTACATGCAAATCCCTGGAGTTTGTCGGCTCAGGGAAAATTTTCTTATATTTTTTGTAATAAACTGCCATTTTGGCGGCCATTTTGCCTAAATTCTTACTTTATTTTTAATTTTTAGTTATGAGCTAAGTGTCTTCAACTAGTTTCCAACGTCATAGCTAACAATTTAAGGAAAAAAAATAGGTTTGTGACATTTTTCCATATCACACAATTTTTTAACTAATAATTGGCCTCCATCTTGGACGCCATCTTGAATATATCGAAATGCTCAATGATGCCAGAGTGGCATCACTCGGATTGTTCATGGACAATATATGCACTACCAGAATCCATAAAGAAAAAAAGTTTAAAATCAAGTTCCAGGTCCCCCTAAAATTCGCCCAAATTCTGCCGGACTATCATGACATTATTTTCTCTTTTTAGACAACATTGAAAAGTTCAAGAAAAATTTAAGTTAAGTTACAAATACTTTTGAAAATATTAGGGAAAATGGAGCATTTGCTCCAAAAGATCAAATGCTCCATTTTTCATAATATTATGAAATACATGATATTTCAAAGGTGTTATCATGGAGTAAAGGTAACAAAACTGGTACTTCATACTCCAAACAATTGAGCGCGGATCTGACAAAAGGGTCCTTCGGGCATTTTAGCAGTTTTTGTGTAATCAAAATTTCAAAAATGTCTAAATTTTCATGATTTTGCATTTTCTTACGATAGACTCAAATTGCTTCTAAAATGTAATAAAATCAAAGGTGCAAACAGTTCTGATAAAATTAAGTAATGTGTATAATGTATGTTGCCATGGCAACAGCTGTGCATATGGACTACGCACTTTCTTGAAAACAGGATGTCTCATTTCAAATGCTTTTGTAGACACGGGATGTGTGTATATGGGCTATTTGTACAGTCTATGCAATTGCATACACATCAAACTTAAAGAAACTTGAAGCATTCTTGAAATATTGCTCCTAGCACCTTTGTGTTTGCGTCATATGTTAACACAATGGTGTTGACGTCAGAACGTCATTAACAACGTTAAGTGACGTCATGTTTAAAACACATTATATATACGAGTTTAAACGCTCATATCTTTGTTATTCGTAAAGATAATCACTTCAAATTTTCTGTAATTATTCACAACAGCTAGGTCTTTCTTTCTCTGTAAATATCTCACTTTTGACTTTTATTGCCAGAAGGTCCCTTTTGTCAGATCTTGGCTCAGTTAATTTCTGACCATGACTGGGAGGCACCGGGCCCCGTAGCGCAGTCGGTAACGTGTCTGGCAACCGATGCGAGTCTGACTGCAGATCCAGGGGTTGCGAGTTCTATATTGGCCCCGGATCCCATACTTTTGTGGAGATTGATCATGAAATAATTTCTACGGTCATTCTCCTCCCTTCCGCTGAATCATTCAAGAAGGGTTGTTGTCAGTTACAAGCCAAAGTATATGCATGAAGTACTGGTTAACTGCTTGTTCAAGCTTGCCCAGGAAAATGTGTGGTTACGTGAACTGACCTTCCAGCCATGACCATAGCTAGTGACTTGGGACGTAATGCTACAAAACAGACAAACAAAAATATGACTGGGAGGCTGTCAGGAAACAGCTAGAATTGGTGAATATGAATGAGGCATGTATGATTGAGAGTGATAATTAAATTTAACCCTTTCCTTCATGAATATTCATGCTAAGCTCCACCCAATATGAATAATTATACAAATAAAGTTGAATTGATATATACAAATAAACATTCATGTTTATACATAGAACAAATATATAACTTATCAGATCCACTAGTGTAGGATCATATCTAATCATATTTCCATAAGCAAACAGAGTATTTCCTGAGACCTGCCTTATCTGGGTCTGCTCTGCAAAAGCGTCAACAGGCTTCTCTGTGAGGGAAAGGGTTAAAAGACTTACATTTTCTACTGTTAGAAACATTAAATGACTTGATAATTAAAATGTAACAGTGGCCAGCCCAGCAGTGAAACTCACACAAACTTGTGCTGGCCTTGAAACTGTAGGGGAGTCTATTCCAGTATCTAAGATTCTAAGGAAATATTAGTTCATGTGGTATTGGGTCCAGAAATAAATATGCTACAAAGAAGTTTGTTTGAGTCTCACTGTGGCCTTGAGCAAGACACTCTGCTTAGTATGTGATCAAGCCAGGAAGACTCTTCTCAACATGACTTAAAAAAGATTGACTGGGATGTAAGGTGGTTTTGAAAGAGATTTTTGTTGTTTGTGTTGATTCAGCATCATAAGCGACGTCATTCAAAAAGGGCAACATCATCATGACCTGATAAAGGTAACATGCCGTGAGATAGGAAATGTTTATTAGGTCATGTTGAAACAATTCAGTTCATATTAGGGGTGACTACTTGTACAACCAGCATAGATGAAACTATATATCTTTAAAAAAAAATATGTTAGAATTTTAGTATGGTTTGTGTGTATAACTATTGATGAATTATTGATGAATTATTGTTAATGTCAAATGAGCAGTGACATGAGATTTCCAGCAAAGGCTCAGACCAGCCTGCACATACACACAGTCTGATCAGAGCCTTGAGAGTCGCATAAATATTCTATGACTGTTAAGCTACTGACCATACATCATTTGGAGTTTCTAAGCTTAGATGCACTGGCTTTTCTGAATCTACAATCACATGTCATGACTCAAATTTTCTAAATATTTTGTTGCTAGGAGACAGAGAAAGGGAAATATGTGGAGTCAGATGACTATGTTGCTCATGTTGTAGTTACTAAGGATAACAAGAATGTGTTCCTCGTGACAACAAAGTAAGTCCACAATACATTCTGTTATATGACTGCCAGTAAAGTCTTTCTCACCTTGGCTGAAGCTGCTTACCACACCTTTGTACAAAAGTTTATGCTTGATCGTGCTTGCTAATATCATTTCTCTGTTATGTGAGAAATCTGACATCAGAAATCATATAATTATTTTAGCTGGCAGGTAGCCTTGAAATAAGTTATTTCTACCTGTGCACTTCTAAATTCAGTTGAACTCCTTTTTAGCTCACCTGGGCCTTTGGCTCATGGTGAGCTATTGTGATCTTTGGATATCCGCCGTCCTTCGTTCGTCGTCCATCGTGCGTTGTGCATCGTCCGTCGTCAACAATTGCTTCAAAAGACATCTCCTAAACTACTGGCTGGATTTTGACCATATAATATAATACTTGGTAGAAATGATCCTTATATGGCCCTCTTTAAAAATTATTCAAATGGTTTTGGTCCATTGCATATCTAGGTCTTACAGGCTAAAAATAGATTTTCAAGTTGAAAACTTTTAATCTTCTTCACTGAAACCTTAAGGCCTAGAGCTTTGATATTTGGCATGTAGCAGCACCTCTACCAAGTTTGTCCAAATTAACACCCTGGGGCAGGCCCCGCTTTGGGGGTCACACATTTTACATTGGCTTAATATAGGGAAACAATCTTACATTGGCTTAATATAGTGAAACAATCTTTTTGTCTGAAACCTTAAGGCCTAGAGCCTTGATATTTGATATGTAGCATCACCTAGCGGACCTCTACCAAGTTTGTTCAAATTATGACCCAGGGGCCAAAAATGGCCCTGCCTCAGGGGTCACATGTTTTACATAGGCTTATATAGGGAAAAACATGGAAAATCTTCTTGTCTGAAACCATAAGGCCTAAGGCCTTGATATTTGGTATGTAGCATCACCTAGTGAACCTCTACCAAGTTTATACAAATTATGCCCCTGGGGCCAAAAGTGGTCCTGCCCAGGGGGTCACATATTTTACACAGGCTTATTTTTCACTATAGTGTAGATTTTATTTTCTTGTTCTTTGGGATCATGGGTTTCATTGTGGAACTTTGAAACTATTAGAGGGTCACTGATGAAGCCTAAATGGCAGAAACTAGCTAGTAGATGGAATTCAGTGTGATATCTCTTCAATTTAATGTATGCTTTTCGCTAAGCTTTGATGACCATGGTGCACTCGTTGGTCCACCATGGTACAATCTTTTTCCGACTTTTAGTTGGCTTTGTTGTAGGTATTGTTTCGTTGCAGATTTCTAATAGTGAGTCAACAAATTCTGTATTTTTTCGTTTACGCTGCTAGTGTTGTCTATACAAATGTTTATTGAATAAAGCATTTGTCTAAAAAGTGACCAGTCTGCTTGGTCTAACTTCCATCGCGGTTGTGGCTTAAATTCACTGAATTTGTATCGCGTTTTTACTTCCAGGATCACAGCACTCAAGTGCGGATAGTCGGTCCGCATTGATGTCGTGTCTAGTAGGGGATCCGTCGTTTAATAAGACAAGTCTCTTAGTATTAATTAGGTTTATCATCTCCTTAGAGGGTGCGTCATCCATAGTGCAGTGGGGTTCCCACAGCCTATTATGCGCGTTAAAGTCTCCTAGAAGTATAATATTGTCGTTTATGTTACCAAAAATATCTAAATATTCGCGTTCTGATACATAAGTGCGCCCTTCCGGTTTGTAGAGGTTAATAATTGATATATGGTCTTTTGGACCATGTATTTTAATTCCTGCAATTTTGAGATTTGGATTGTTATTTTGAAGTTTGAGATCAGAAAAGTCAATGCCGTATCTTACAAAAATGGCTACCCCTCCACCATGCTGGCCTTTGGGTCTACGATTGGCTGCTGCGTGGGTGTACCCGGGTATTTTAAGTTCTTTTTGTCCCTTATGATTCCACGTTTCTTGAATACACAGAATTTCAGGAATCTTATCAAAAGATTCCAAGAATTTCTGAAATTCCACGACTTTTGCCCAATTATAATGTGAAGATAGGCTGCGGGCGTTCCACTGCACTATGGTCATTTCATTGTGCAGTGGATTAGTACTATTGAAATTAATTCCTTGAATAATGTTAATTTAACTGCTATCTGGGAGGGAAGTTATGATTTTCCCTTTTTCTGTCCATTATTAAATTTATTAAGCCTAGCTTTAGTTGCTGACATATTTTGCCTCATTTTCGTGTCATGCTTTTGCAAAAATCTGATGCCAGGAATCTCAAAACCATTTTAACTGCCAGGTTGTATTAGCAAAAGACATATCTACATGTGCACATCTAATTTCAGTTAAACCTTTTTGTGCTTGCTAAATTTAGCTCTCTCAATACCTTAATTAGTTAGCATAATAAATATTTACCCAATTAAAATATGAAAAAACACAATTTTGGTAGCGTAACAAAACACAAGAGAAATTCAGAATACGCAATACAAGTTAATAATGTGGGTATGGGCTTTTACTGTTCTGCTGACCAATAACTCCCCAACAGTTGTGGATTTCTGTTCAGAGACCTTAATCCTAGCTATAAGGAATGTTGTTACTATTTGGGATATCGCGCCGTTGGGGTTTTTTGCTCACCAGAGCCGAAGGCTCAGGGTGAGCTTATAGTATGGGACTCGAGCCGCCGTCCGTCCGTTAGTCCGTCCGTTAGTCCGTGCGTTCATACTTTAAAACACTAATATCTCTGAGACCAGCTGGCCAATCATAATCAAATTTCATCAGGAGCATCATTGGGGTGGGGGACTGATTGTATTAGGTTTTCGGCTTGATAGGATCAGAACTCTGGTTTCCATGGCAACAGATAGCCCCCATAGGGTTATAATGGGGAAAATCTTGTGACCACTCTAGCTCCTTCATTTTTGATTGGTTCTTCTTTATTCTTGCAGGTAACAAGGACAACCATTATATCTCGAATGGGTTTGAAATCCGGCAAGATTGGACAAGGGACTTATGAGTTAGCTGCCCTTGAGCATTTGGAAAAATCCCAATAGACTTATAATGGGAGAAATGTTGTGACCTCTCTTGTACCTTCATTTTTAGATGGATCTTCTTCATTCTTGCAGATAACAAGACCAACTATAAAAGCTCGGATGAGTTTGAATTTGAGTAAGGTTCCATCATATACTTCGGAGTTAGCTCCCCTTTAGCGTCAGAAAAATTAATGAATAATGTTGTGACCACTCCAGCTCCTTCATTTTTGATTGGATCTTCATCATTCTTGCAGGCAACAAGGACAACCATAATATCTCGGATGGGTTCGAAATTCAGTAGGATCCAACCAGAGACATATGAGTTAGCTGCCCTTGAGCGTTTGGAAAAATCCCCTTAGACTTAAAATGGGAGAAATGTTGTGACCACTCTAGTGCTTTCAATTTTGAATGGATCTTCTTCATTCTTGCATATAATAGGAACAACTATTAAAGCTTGGATGAGTTTGAATTTCGGCAAGATTCCATCACTGACTTCGGAGTTAGCTGCCCTTGAGCGTCAGAAAAATTAATGAATAATGTTGTGACCACTCTAGCTCCTTCATCTTTGATTGGATCTTCTTCATTCTTGCAGGCAACAAGGAAATCCATAATATCTTGGATGGGTACACAATTCAGTAGCCTACTGAACCCATCCGAGATTGTGTAGGCAACAAGTAAACCCATAATATCTAGGATGGGTTCGAAATTCAGCAGGATCTGACTCTGACTTATGAGTTACCTGCACTTGAGCGTCTGAAAAAATCCCCATAGACTTATAATGGGACAAATGTTGTGACCTCTCTAGTGCTTTCAATTTTGGATGGATCTTCTTCATTCTTGCATACAATAAAGACAATTATTAAAGCTTTGAAGAGTTGAATTTCTTCAAGATCCCATCACCTATCTTGGAGTTAGCTCCCCTTGGGCATCTTAAAAATTGATGGATAATGTTGTGACCGCTCTAGCATCTACATTTTTTATTGGATCTTCTTTATACTTTCATCTTACAAGGACAAAAATAAAATGAATAATGTTGTGACCACTCTAGCTCCTTCATCTTTGATTGGATCTTCTTCATTCTTGCAGGCAACAAGGAAATCCATAATATCTCGGATGGGTACACAATTCAGTAGGATCTGACCAGAGACTTATGAGTTACCTGCCCTTGAGCGTTTGGAAAAAATCCCCATAGACTTATAATGGGAGAAATGTTGTGACCACTCTAATTCTTTCAATTTTGAATGGATCCTCCTCATTCTTGCATACAATAAGAACAACTATTTAAGCTTGGATGAGTTTGAATTTCGCCAAGATCCCATCACACATTTTGGAGTTAGCTGTCCTTGAGCATCTTGAAAATTAATGAATTATTTTGTGACCACTCTAGCCCATTCATTTTTGATTGGATCTTCTTCATTCTTGCAGGCAACAAGTAAACCCATAATATCTTGAATTGGTTCAAAATTCAGCAGGATCCGACCAGGGGCTTATGAGTTACCTGCCCTTAAGTGTTTGGAAAAATCTGCATAGACTTACAATGGGAGAAATATTGCAACCACTCTAGTGCTTTCAATTTTGAATGGATCTTCTTCATTCTTGCATACAATAAGGACAACTATTAAAGCTTGGATGAGTTTGAATTTCGTCAAGATTCCATCACGTATTCTTATTTGGAGTTAGCTCCCCTTGAGCATCTTAAAAATTAATGAATTATGTTGTGACCACTCTAGCTCCTTCATTTTTGATTGGATCTTCTTCATTCTTGCAGGTAACAAGGACAACCATAAAAGCTTGGAAGAGTTTAATTTAAAGTAGAACCAACTTTAGACTGTGGAGCTAGCTTCCCTTGAGCATCATAAAAAATCTGCATAGACTTACAATGGGAGATCTGTTTTGACCACTTTAGCACCTTCATTTTTGAATGGATCTTCCTCATTTGTAGGTAACAAGGACTTCCATAAAAGTTTGAATGAGTTTGATTTTCCGCCACACCCATCCACCAGCTACAGAGCTAGCTGCCCTCGAGCATCTAAAATATAACTATATAATGTTGTGACCACTCTAGCACCTTCATTTTTCATTTGATTTTCTTCATCCCTATAGGTTACCAGGACATATCTAAAAAGTATGGATGAGTTTGAATTTCGGTCAGATCCCATAACTGACTACGGAGTTAGCTGCCAATGAGTATCTGTAAAAAACACTTTCACCAGGTTTCCAAAGCAACTTTTATTCAGATCTTTTAAATACTTGCAGATTACTAGAACCGGCATAATATCTTATGTTTTTGACTTAATTTCTGGTCACTGTTTCAAGTTCAGAGTTATCTGCCTTTGAGCATCGTAAATTATGGTGTCTCCAAACATTATGCTGGTTCCATGGTGAGCGATCATTGCCCATTGGGCTACTTGTTATTTTTTCTGTGCAGTTAATAGAACACAGCCAATTCACTGGTTCACCGCTTTAACTCATTTTTTGTACAATACCCAAATGATAGCAGAGAACCAGTCCGAAATTGAAAAAAAAATGTCGTCAAAGTCCGAGCTAGGAATTTTGAGAAACAAACTTAGAAAATTATGGGCTTTTTTAGCAATTTGGGTTTTGATCCCCAGCCAGTCATCTACCCTATTGTGAATTAATTAATTGACATCTGTGTCAGACCAGGATGAAATATAGAATCATCAATAATTAATGACATTATAGGTGAGTTTGAAACCGAAAGTAGCTTGCACACGGACTATCAAGAAATTACAAATTAAGACATTTACAAAAATACCCAATTGAAACAAACAAACAAACACCCAAATTAACTTTTCTTAAAAATTTAGAATACCCAATTAAAATTTGCAATACCCAATTGAACGAAAAAGGGGTGGGTGAAATACTCAATTACTGAAAAATTAAATAAGGTACTGCTCTCTGGTATGTGAAAAATCTTATGTCAGGAATCCCAAAACTATTTTTACCTTTGCGACAGCTTTGACAAAAGGCATGTCTGCTTGTCCACAGCTAATCCTAGATCTTATATCAGGAATCCCAAAACTATTTTTACCTTTGCCACAGCTTTGACAAAAGGCATGTCTGCTTGTCCACAGCTAATTTTAGATCTTATGTCAGGAATCTCAAAACTAGTTTCACACTTGAGACAGCTTTGACAAAAGGCAAGTCTGCTTGTCCACAGCTAATTTTAGATCTTATTTCAGGAATCCCAAAACCATTTTAACCTTTGCCACAGCTTTGACAAAAGGCATGTCTGCTTGTCCACAGCTAATTTTAGATCTTATGTCAGGAATCCCAAAACTATTTTTACACTTGAGACAGCTTTGACAAAAGGCATGTTCGCTTGTCCACAGCTAATATTAGATCGTAGGTCAGGAATCCCTAAACTATTTTTACCTTTGCGACAGCTTTAACAAAAGGCATATCTGCTTGTCCACAGCTAATTCTAGATCTTATGTCAGGAATCCCAAAACTATTTTTACCTTTGCCACAGCTTTAACAAAAGGAGTGTCAGCTTGTCCATAGCTAATTTTAGATCTTATGTCAAGAATCCCAAAACTATTTTTACCTTTGCGACAGTTTGACAAAAGGCATGTCTGCTTGTCCACAGCTTATTCTAGATCTTATGTCAGGAATCCCAAAACTATTTTTATACTTGAGACAGCTTTGACAAAAGGCATGTCTGCTTGTCCATAGCTAATTCTAGATCTTATGTCAGGAATCCCAAAACTATTTTTACCTTTGCCACAGCTTTGACAAAAGGCATGTCTGCTTGTCAACAGCTAATATAAGATCTTATGTCAGGAATCCCAAAACTATTTTTACCTTTGCGACAGCTTTGACAAAAGGCATGTCTGCTTGTCCACAGCTAATATTAGATCTTATTTCAGGGATCCCAAAACTATTTTTACCTTTGAGACAGCTTTGAAAAAAGGCATGTCTGCTTGTCCACAGCTAATATTAGATCTTATGTCAGGGATCCCAAAACTATTTTTACCTTTGCGACAGCTTAGACAAAAGGCATGTCTGCTTGTCGACAGCTAATATTAGATCTTTGTCAGGGATCCCAAAACTATTATAACCTTTGCCACAGCTTTGACAAAAGGCATGACTACTTGTCCATAGCTAATTTTAGATCTTATTTCGGGAATCCCAAACCTATTTTTACCTTTGCGACAGTTTGACAAAAGGCATGTCTGCTTGTCCACAGCTTATTCTAGATCTTATGTCAGGAATCCCAAAACTATTTTTACACTTGAGACAGCTCTGACAAAAGGCATGTCTGCTTGTCCATAGCTAATTCTAGATCTTTTGTCTGGAATCCCAAAACTATTTTTACCTTTGCGACAGCTTTGACAAAAGGCATGTCTGCTTGTCCACAGCTAATATTAGATCTTAGGTCAGGAATCCCTAAACTATTTTTACCTTTGAGACAGCTTTGACAAAAGGCATGTCTGCTTGTCCACAGCTAATATTAGATCTTATGTCAGGGATCCCAAAACTATTTTGACCTTTGCGACAGCTTTGACAAAAGGCATGTTTGCTTGTCCACAGCTAATATTAGATCGTATGTCAGGAATCCCAAAACTATTTTTACCTTTGCGACAGCTTTGACAAAAGGCATGTCTGCTTGTCCACAGCTAATATTAGATCTTATGTCAGGGATCCCAAAACTATTTTTACCTTTGAGACAGCTTTGACAAAAGGCATGTCTGCTTGTCCACAGCTAATATTAGATCTTATGTCGGGAATCCCAAAACTATTTTTACACTTGAGACAGCTTTGACAAAAGGCATGTCTGCTTGTCCACAGCTAATATTAGATCTTATGTCAGGGATCCCAAAACTATTTTTACCTTTGAGACAGCTTTGATAAAAGGCATGTCTGCTTGTCCACAGCTAATATTAGATCTTATGTCAGGAATCCCAAAACTATTTTTACACTTGAGACAGCTTTAACAAAAGGCATGTCTACTTGTCCACAGCTAATATTAGATCTTTTGTCAGGAATCCCAAAACTATTTTTACCTTTGCGACAGCTTTGACAAAAGGTATGTCTGCTTGTCCACAGCTAATATATGATCTTATGTCAGGAATCCCAAAACTATTTTTACACCTGAGACAGCTTTGACTAAAGGCATGTCTACTTGTCCACAGCTAATATTAGATCTTATGTCAGGAATCCCAAAACTATTTTTACACTTGAGACAGCTTAGACAAAAGGCATGTCTGCTTGTCCACAGCTAATTCTAGATCTTATGTCAGGAATCCCAAAACTATTTTAACCTTTGCCACAGCTTTGACAAAAGGCATGTCTGCTTGTCCACAGCTTATTTTAGATCTTATGTCAGGAATCCCAAAACTATTTTTACCTTTGCGACAGCTTAGACAAAAGGCATGTCTGCTTGTCCACAGCTAATTCTAGATCTTATGTCAGGAATCCCAAAACTATTTTAACCTTTGCCACAGCTTTGACAAAAGGCATGTCTGCTTGTCCACAGCTTATTTTAGATCTTATGTCAGGAATCCCAAAACTATTTTTACCTTTGCGACAGCTTTGACAAAAGGCATGTCTACTTGTCCACAGCTTATTCTAGATCTTATGTCAGGAATCCCAAAACTATTTTTACCTTTGCCACAGCTTTGACAAAAGGCATGTCTGCTTGTCTACAGCTAATTTTAGATCTTATTTCAGGAATCCCAAAACTATTTTTACCTTTGGGACAGTTTAACAAAAGGCATGTCTGCTTGTCCACAGCTAATTCTAGATCTTATGTCAGGAATCGCAAAACTATTTTTACCTTTGTGACAGTTTTAACAAAAGGCATGTCAACTGTGTACAGCTAATATTAGATCTTATGTCAGGAATCCCAAAACTATTTTTACTGTAGCCTAAATAAAAGTCAGGTCTCCTGGTCCAAATATAACTTTAGTTCTAGAAAAACAACACAATTGATGTATTCTTTGAGGTAAATATCAAGATTTGTCAACCCATGAAAATGTTGACAAATCCTGAAGTTAACTTCAAAATAATGCATCATTGATGTATAACGTCGCTAATATCTCAATGACATTTAAGATTATATTGATGACAACGGAGTAAGCCTTCAATACACTATGTTGCTCATTAGGGATAGGTAAATGATTAATCTTAGAATCTTTTAAAATAACTTGTATGTAGCTGCTCTCTTAATGCAGTGAGTCTGTTGCTTTTATGAGTTCTCACCAACATTGTATTTGGAATTGTCCTGGATTAATGATGTGATTCTGTTCTTAAAATCCTTTCCAGTTTTGCGATAATTTTCCTGAGGAAACAGAGCTGGTTGCTTTGCTTTAGCTGTGGGTCTTGCAGTTGTGTGGCTGTTTATGTTTTGTATCTCTTCTCCATGACAGTTTGGTCTGTGGTTTTGTCATTTCCTGGTCATACTCTCCTTGTTTCATGTTTACTATCTTTGAACAGACTCAAGCAAACTGAGTCTGCTGTTTCAAGTATAGCTCACTCTAGTTTAGCAATCATGTTGCTGAGGAAGAGAGAGCTGGTTGCTTTACTTTGCTTGTTTCTTGTGGCTGCCAGTGCTCTCTGTTTCTTCTTCATGATGCCAAGGGTCAGTCTGCAGTCTGTGATTGTGGCATTTCCTGGTCATACTCACTTACTTTTTGTAGAGTCCCTCCATTTCAATTTTGGATCCATTTTCCAGATGATTTTGATTCATTGAGCCTAGAATGCTATTTTTTCTATTCTAAAGCTCCAATATTACAGAGCTTGCTCTGTGGCGTGATCTTTAAGCGACTGTTTCTGTATGCAACTTGCCCCCTCTTCAACCATTGCAACTAATTTTTCACTACTGGTATGATTGGGGACCGGTCCCAGAGCGGTTGCCGCATATTCAGATTGCTTTGCAATTAGTTTGCAATCAGCCAGAGTCAGGACTGATTGTCAATAGTCGAAGACTAATTCAGAGAAATGGGTGACAGACAGTGACCAAATGGTGACTGATCTAAGACTGGTTGGATTCTGTTTAACAATCTTTTTTAGCTCACCTAAGCTGAAGGCTCATCGGTGAACTAATAGTATACTAGGGACTCAGGGGCTAGTCCTCGGTCCATTTGTGGACCATCCTCCTATTGTCCCTTAACATTTTCAAATGAAACCACTGGACAAATTGAACTCATTCATATGGAGACTACTTAGGATGTGGGGAAGGTCAAAAGCTATTTCTTCAACAGGGGTGGCTCAAGAAATGAGGAGCGGGAGTTGACGCTTTTTTTTTAAATTATTGTCATCAATATTTTACAGAGGGCCCTAATAGGCCACTGGCTGGATATGGTTTACCCCCCCCCCCCCCCCCCCCACAGGGGGAATTTTGTAGACCACATTTTTCTTAAAGCCCAATGTCTTGCAAGGATTTTGCAACATGTTAGCCCTCTGACAATGGCAGCGTTATGCTGTAACAGCCTGTTACATACGTTACCCTACAAAATATTTGATAATTAAAATTCTTTTTAAGCCTTCAGAAAAGTACAAAAGATAAGGTAAGATTTCCAAATAGGTTATATTTTCTAAGTAAGCTATTACTGGGTCACAGATTTTGACATTTGAAAACAAATATAGTCACCCCCAATGTAGTGTATGTTACATTTTTTCATTGAACCCCCTTTTAAATGGTTAATGAATCGAATATAGTTTGCCTTAAATTTTATTGAAACCAGTTTTTGCTCATTAATTTGGTATCATATTAAAGAGTTTTTATTTACCTTTTCAAAACTGCAAGCATTACGTTTCTATCTTATATACTTTTTGAGTTATTAGATGTTGTACAGGGTAGCCCCATATCACACAAAACTGTAAAATGCAATTATCTAGGACTTGTGCTTGCTATAGACCCCACCACCCCCAAGGGGAATTTTGTACACTATGATTTCCAGATACTACATAATATAAGCCACAACATGAAATATGTTAGCACTCTGAGAGTGGCAGCGTTAGCGGGTAACATCATGTTATGTACGTTACCAGCAAAATAACATTAATTTTTCCTGATAATGTCTCCAACCTGACATATTCACACTTTTTTAAGTCTGGAACAGGTTTAAGAACTTCTTATAACACAGTGACATAATTTTAGCTTTTATTTTATAAATGTCTTGAGTTTTTCCGTTGTATATGTTGCTTTGTGTTTCATATGTTATTTCCAAGTGTCAGTATGGCAGTTATTGACTATACATGTATAACATCCGTCAGTGAATATAGCAAATACATAAATCTTCTATTCAAATGGATTTAAGTTCCTTATTATGGTGTCTTACACTATTTTACAGCCCAGGTTACATACGTTACTCTCTGAATACCATTAAACGTTCAAGATATGGTCTCCAACACGACCTGCTTGTACTTATTTGCCTCTTGCACAGGTCTATGCTCTTTTTTTTTACTCTTGCTCATTTGCGGAGGAAGTAACTCAATACTTAAACTATCATAAACCCTCTTTTCTTTTATAAAGACATCAAATATAGTTAACATAATACTCATGGAAATATTGTAACATACAGTGCAATTTGCGAGCAACAACTTAAAAGATCAAAGAAAACCCATCAGGTAGAAGTTATAGAGCTGTTTCTTGCCAAGCTAGCAACTCCTCACATATTATCCACGGGTTTAAAGAATTTTCCAATACAGCTTACTATTAGGAGCCACCGTGGTGTAGTGGATAAACCGCTTGCCTTGTAAACCAGGGGTCGCAGGTTCGATTCCCGGCTTCACCAGTCTGCCGGATGAGACTTTAAGCCATGGCCCTGTCTCCATATGACCTTAGCTGTTGGTGGGACGTGTTTCACAAACACACCAATAACACTACAGCTTATTAATCCTCTATTAGATTCATCTTGCAAGGATTTTGCCATATGCTAGCACTCTGGTAATGGCACCATTACCTTGTAACAGCCAATTACATATATTACCCATCAACATCTTTGATAATTTTAGTAAATGACATGACTTCTGAAAAGTGCAAACCATAAGGTAAGATTTCCAAATTGGCTATATCATCCAAGTTAGCCATTTTTTGCATTACAGATATGGACCTTTGAAAACAAATATGCACCCAAAAGTGTTAAGCATGTTACATTTTTTCTTTAATCCTATGTAAATAATTTATAAAACTAATATAGTTTGATATTTTTTTTAATGGGAATGTGCTTACTAATTCATTTTGTATTAAAGAATGTTCATGTACCTTTTGGAAACTGAAAATAATATGTTTCTATCTTTTATAAGGTCTGAGTTGTTGAGTTTTGAACATGGTAACCCCTTACCGGGCCGCGTAGCGCAGTCGGTAACGTGTCTGGCTACAGATGCGAGTCTGACTGCAGATCCAGGGGTCGCGAGTTCGATCCCGGCCTGGTCCCATACTTTCGTGGAGATTGATCATGAAATAATTTCTACGGTCATTCTCCTCCCTTCCGCTGATTCATTCAAGAAGGGTTGTTGTCAGTTACAAGCGAAAGTATGTGCACAAATTACTGGTTAACCGCTTGTTCAAGCCTGCCCAGGAAAAAGTGTGGTTAGGTGAACTGACCGTCCCGCAATGACCATAGCTGTTGACTTGGGACGTAAAGCAACAAAACCAACCAACCAAAACATGGTAACCCCATATCACACAAAATATGAAATGTAATTCTGTGGCTCTTTTGTTAGGGTACAATCAAGTTTTCTTTCACCCAGAGGTACTCGATTTCCTTCCCATTTATTTCCCACACATTTTGTCCATATCTGTAAAGTCTGACTTGTTTTCATGGGAAAGACTTGATAGTTCAATCTTTGTATGTACATCTTAAGGACAGTAAAGCAGGGTGGAGGTAAGCTCATGTTCATGTCATTTGAAATAGTCAGTATATGTGTATGGCTTTGGTACTTTTTTTCAGAAACGCGTCGTACTGCAGCTTATTCACATTTACATTCATAGCACATGTTAGGGCTTCATGTCACTGATGAGTGCCAAGAGCAATTCTTGGTTTGTTTTCCTACCCTGCTTAGAATGTTGATGAACTAGTGGGGGAGGGGTTCTCTTTCAGTTTGATAGGAACAACCTTGCTGTGGTACTAACACATCGGCACATTGGTAGTGTCACAATCTTTTAAACACTGTATTACTGTAGATCTCTTTCCCCATATTCTGGCCAATATTGTTGACATTCAGAAGGTGCACCATTTGTTACATACATCATTGTTGAATAAAACACTCAGGTTATCCTCTGCGAGAATGTGTAATACACTTAATAGACTGCTGTTTATACATTGTAGATATGTATCAGTGACAAAACCAACATGCCCTGCCTTTAGTGCCTGGTTGAATACTGGTGGCATCAGATCCTTGAAGGTGACAGGAAAAGCTATTATGCTCTGTAGTTACGGCATTACCATCAACGTTATGTCCAGCACTACATGGCTTATATAATGCTGGTTCAATACGGAAGTTTGGACTTGTCAGTTTAGGTGGAAGTTGACAGTGACCATGGTACAGGTCCCAGAAGGAATGGCAGTGCCACTTAAGGTCAACATTATGTCCAATAGAAAGGTCATGATGACCAAAGACACTCCTTTAAGCTCTCATCTGGATGTTTACGTTTTGTAAATTGGACAATTTCTACTAGCTTGACCTCACAAGCCTCAAAACTTTACTGGCTTGTAGCATTTTATTGGGTTGTGAAAGACAGATGTTTTAGCTAAAAGTGAGTCAAGGAAGTCTGCAACAGCCTTCCTGCCAATGTCATCAGCCTCAATAAAATCCTTAGCTATGCCAGGCTTAGCAGGAACACCGAAAGACAAAAAGTACAGTTCATTGTCTTCAAAACTATAACTAAAACTAAAAGGATTGGTGAAGCCTGACACTGCCTCTAGTTCTACTTTTTATCTGAGCAGATTGAATATTTCATTTCAGTGCATTGAAGAGTTGTTTCAATATATTGAGCTCTGGTGTGATGAGTTCATTACACCATTCCATCTGTAGTACGAAGCATAGTTCTACTTGCTGAAGCGATGATACATCTTCATTGTTTGCCCGATAGTTATGTCAAAAGCTTTTCTCAAGCAAAGAACCAATGGTTGTGACACACTAAATCCAATTTGTTCAAGAAGTTCTTGCATCTGCGACGTGTATCAGACAAATTTATGAGTGTAATCAGTTACACAGGTACATATTGTGCGTAGTTGTTGTGATCGTTTGCAATGAACATTGGGAACAAGGCATACAGATAGAGCTGACTAGCAATTCAAAGTTGGTTTCCTTGTAGGCCTAATCAGTGTCAACACCATCTGAATTATATACATAAACCTTGCCCAGAACTGAGCTGTTTCACAGTGACTTTCTTTCGGAACTTCCGATTTGAATGCATGGTATATACTGTTTATGTGAGCAAACAGCCAAGGTTAATAGATCACATTATAATATTAGTTTATGTCGACATAAATTAATAAGGAACTTCAATTTTATTTCAGCCTTATAGATTTCTAAATTCTCTGACAGACTTTGTACATGTATAATCAACAACTGCTATACAGATACTCAGAATAACTCATGTATCATTTGGAAACATACATAACAGTAAAAGCTCAAGGCATTTATTAAATGAATACTTAAAATAGATAAACCTTGTTAGAAAGTACATAAACCTGTGCCAGCATGGAAATAAGTATAAACAGGGCTTGTAAGAGACATAAACTTGAAAGTTTAATGCTATTTTGAAGGTAACATACATAACATGGACCTGATAAATAGTGTAAGCGACCACAGTATAGTACATTAAATTATTTAAGTAGCAGCATCATAGATTTACTATATTCTGTGACATATGTAATACACATACAGTAATTATAATAATAGCATACTGATACTCGGAAATAACGCACGAAACACCTAGTAACGTATACAACGGTAATAACTCAAGACATTTATATAATTAATACTAAAAATATGTAACTGTGTTATAAGAAGTTCATAAACATGTGTCAGCATGCAAATATGTACAAACATGTCATGGTTGAGACATTATTAGGGACGTTTAATGCTATTTTGGGGGGTAATGTATATAACGTGGTGTTACACCTTAACGCTGCCACTCTCAGAGGGCTAACATCTTTTATTTTGTGTCTTATATAATGTAGTTTCAGAAAATCATAGTGTACAAAATTCCCCCTGGGGGGGAGGGGGGTCTATAGCCAGCTCAAGGCCTATAAAATCTCCCATTAGAAGCAATGTGTCTGGGTCCTATTTCTTCTCAAGAGTGGTCTGTTCAGTATTTCTAAGGAAACCTATAACTTGCTTATGTTTTACGGAGGGTTGTACAAGCCTCCCTTTAGTAGCAATGTGACTGGGTTCTATTTCTTCTCAAGAGTGGTCTGATCAGTATTTCTAAGGAAACCAATAGCTGCTTATGTTTTACAGAGGGGTCTGGACCTCCTGTCCCTACCCCCTCTGGATTCACCCATGTCTATGTATTCCTACTGGTGTTTCCATTGTTATAGGCGCCTATTGTTCACAAGCAGAGGTGAAATATTTGGTCAGTGGGATGTGGAGTTTACCTACACCTGGGGAGAACTCAAAGAGAAACCGAAGTTGTCTGCTAAAGGAATTGAAGTATGCCCCAAAGAGAAAGAGAAGAAAAAATTCCTGTTTGGATCTTCATCATCGAAAAAAGAGATACATATAAGTGATAAAAAGACAGCAGAGGTATTTATGTTTATCAAATACTAACAATGAGGTCTAATTGTTTATTTATCACTCACCACACACACAGTCATGTTCTGAGTCTTACCAAACTCGAGAGGCGCCCTTTCCCCTAGGAATAAGCCCAAAATCCCCGCTTCTAGCCCCTAGATGACTAGGCCATCACATATTGATTGGCCATCTTTCGGAAATGGAGTTCAAAATTTAGATTAGCAAACAAGTGATCCCACATAGGGAAATAATCACAAAGAACACCTACACCTCATCCGCTCCGCAAAAACTGCAACTGAAATAAAAAGAAAACACAATTAAAGAGGCAAAACTTTAATTCTCACAGTTTGCTTTAGCCGGAAGCTTTCTTCAATGATCTATGTCCGCGTCTTAGTAACACCCAGCCCCTGCGAGCATATGTATGTATACAAGAACTGGACGGAGAAGCGAAGTGAAACCTGGGCGATGTTACCTTAAAAAACGTCAAGGTACAGCACACTTTTAAAGAGCAGCAAACATAAACAAACCATTATAAACCTCCTTGCCCTTTCAGGCGGAATAAAACCTTATACATTCAGGAACAGTGGGGGTGACACTGAGCAGACAAAATTGTCACGTCAACCCCTAAAAGATTGGACCCTGTTTTATAACATTTCCAAAATCCAAACTAATAATGCCCCACACTTTTACCTAATACAAATAGGCATAGGATAATGACGGGACACAGTCAGAATTCCTTTATTAAAGCCACAGTGGGTGCATAAAACTGGGTGTGTCCTGTGAGCTTTATATGCCTTTGCGCTGGGGCTGCAGCACATCTTCATTATAACTAAAAAGTCATTTAGCACTCACTTACTCAACATCAGTCAGGTGTCTAAGTAAACATGGAGTTTTCTCTCTTAATCTAAGGTTAATAAATGGTGAATATCATAAATATTCAAACATTTTTCTCTTATCAACTTTTTGAATGAGATGTTCTTTGAAGTATATATTTTGCAGCTTATTCATTTTGGGAGTATGTGTTCTAATGACTTCAGAAACAGAAAGCACTAGTCACAATTTCTTAAAAGAAAATAAAAAAGCAAGTGAGTATGACCAGAAAATGCCGCAATCCCACACTGCAAACTAACTCAAGGCACCATGAGGAAGAGACACAGAATACTAACAACCACATGGCAGTAAGTATACATTTAAGGTAAAGCAACCAGATCTCTCTTCCTAAGGAAGAGACACAGAACACTTACAACCACATGGCAGTAAGTATACTTTCTCCACTGCATGGTACTAATTCAACCCAGGAAACCCCATCACAATGTGACTAAAGAATTGTTGATTAAAGTGTAAAGAATTAGATAATATTGAAGAAACATTTCAATCGCCACAGTGCCAGTGTATTGTATTAGATTTATTTCTATTTTCAGTGGATTATAGGAAAGATTGGTGATGCAATGGACAATGCATAATATATTAGTGACACAATGATATAGTGAGATGATGAATGGAGGAAGGCAGATATATATTGCTTAGCTTTCCACATATTTGTTATACCCCGAGGAAGATAGAAAGTTCTTGAGATATTAATGACACAATGATATAGTAAGACAGTGAATGGAGAAAGGCAGATATATATTGCTTAGCTTTCCACATATGAGCCGTGACACGTGATTTCCAACAATGTGGCATTTTGACAAGTGTAGACTCAGACGAGCCTGTGCAGCCTCTCTTAATGTTAAGAAACTCCACATTATGTTCAGTCAGTAGCTTAACACTCATAGACTTTTCAAGCGACTAGCAAATGCTCTGATCAGACTGCGCATACCCGCAGGCTGATCTGAGCCTTTGCTGCTCGCACATACCATATTGTTGGAAATATCATGTCGCGGCTCATATTTGTTATACCCCGAGGTAGATAGGAAGTTCTTGAGATGTTCCTCTCCTATTATGTTTCCTTTTATACTCCATGCAATATACTCATAAATTCTTCTGTATAATACAGTTTGTTTAACCATGTTATTTATTCAAATGTATCTTGCCAATTCACTTATGAAGTGTGTTATGACCCCTTATTCCATACCTGTATTATAGAACTTACTGTAAAGCTGACAACTTTAATATTAATATCTGGGCATGGTTCAGCTAATTTTCATCTGCTACTGAAGGGAAATTAGAAATTCTTCAGGAATACCAACAGGGTTTCAAACAGTTGGATAAGGGATTGCAAAGGATATCAGCAGATGACACTACTGTAGTGTAGCCCTTTAAATGGAACACTGTTTTTCAGCAATAACATCTAATCTAAAGTGCCAATTTTAAATATAATTGGAGAAATATATTTAAACCAAAGAACCCTAATCCAAATTTTTTTTTCGAAGTTTGGATACGGTTTCATAAAGGCGGTGATAGGATGGAATTTTAACATTCTTAATATTTTATGCCTTATAATATTTCTTTCTAGTACCTTGAGTGAAATGGATCACTGACTATCAGTTCAACATGAATATACATTATTATAACAGTAACTTGATCTGGCATACTGTATCACGTCGAGTGGATGAGATCATATCATCGGATCACCCAAGACACGAAGCGTCATGGGTGATCCGATGGTATGGCCTCATCCAGCCCAAAAGATGTATCATCTATAGGTATATAATAAAGCAATGTATATACTAACCTAAACAACTTGCAATTTTAAATGTAGCTGCATGTTGGTGTGTCGCTGTTTATCTGCCTAGTCTACAATATTTTGTTTATTTCCAACTGTGTCACAAAGATGATAAATGTTAATAGATTAAACATCTATGCCTACTGCCATAAAGGCCATCTCATTTTGAAGTCGTTGGTCAAGCTATTCCATGAATAAGTCTGCTTATTGATCCCATCACTCCCACGTGCCTGATGTAAGCATAACAGGCATTTTTTTTCTATCATATAAAAAGTAACAGTAATATTTAAAATATAAAATTAAATGCTGCTGTTTTCATGTTGATTTAGATGCCCGTCTATCTGTTATTTTATTTGTGTCAGTCTAATTGTACGCTCGCACATACAGACACATGTATATAACATACAGATGGCTAGAAAAACAGAAGCAGACAAAACGATAGTGTTTGGTAGACACTAAATGCAAAAGTAACCCATTATTTCTAGACCTATACAAGCAGCTTGGATTTCATTGTAAACCATAACAGTTGGTGCCTTCAAAACAAAAATAGTCTGCTTGTAATCACTAATGGACATTTAATAAATGAGCAAATACTGCGAACTCCATCCAAGTGTATTGCACTGATATTATAAAATGGGTTATGAAAGGGTATTTTCATAGCAACAAAAACTAAGTTATTTATTTTTACCAGATATCAGAGCAGTAAGATTGATATCATTATCCACCAAAATTTAAATCTAGTTAGGGTTTTGCTATTTCTATGCGCATGCAAACTCTCAGTGTGAAGTTACTTTCATGTAAAATTTTACAAACGAAAAACTGTGTTCCATTTGAAGTGCAATTCTACAGTAGTAGGGAAAGAGTTAAATACAGCCTTAACTAGAATATGAAATGTGCATCAGAATAAATTATAAGTTGTTTTTATATAATTGCAAAAATTTGAACCTATGCACTAAAAGGTAGCCGAGAGCATAATTGTTCAATGAAGTATTATAGTTGCTATTATACCAATCTTCATAGCACTTCACAGCTTTTTAGATGTTAACGTTTACTTTTTGGCTGCTAATTGGGATTAAATCTTTTCTGTGTGCACTTCTGGTCCTTTTAAAATATATTTGTAGCAAACAGTGTGTACCCAGATCAGGCTGCTTCTCAAGGAGTAGTCAGATCAGTGTACAGTGTGTACCCAGATCAGGCTACTTCTGTTAGAGCAGTCAGATCTGGGTCTACACTTTTTGTAAGCAGAAATGAGTCGTAGACATCAACATTGACATGCTGTGGACAACTTCAGCAGATGGCAATTTCAGATACATGTTTTTCATAGCAGTCAAAGAGTTCAGAGAAATAAAATAATCAATAGTCACATTAAGAACATGTGTATGATTATGTGTATGAACTTGCATAATATTTCATATAGAATCAGGATTGCAAATAATTTAGTTCTATGTTGTAATGTCTTTCTTTGCTGCTCAAAATGATGTGTATTGTTAACAGTTTTTACCATTATTGTCTGTTCAAAGATAGATGAGAATTTTTGTAAACAAACACTGGCAAGTTTACCTTGCTTTTATGCATTCATTGGTTGGTTTGATTCTTTATGTCCCTGTCAACAGCTATGGTCATGTCAGGACAGTGGGTTCACCTAACCACACTTTTTTTCCTGGGCAAGCTTGACTAAGTGGATAACCAGTACTTCATGCACTTACTTTTGCTTGTAACTGACTACACCCCATTTTAAATCAGCGGAAGGGAGGAGAATGCTTGTAGAAATTATTTCATGAACAATCTCCATGAATGTATGGGACGGGGCTGGGATTCAACTTGTTACACGCGGATCTGCAGTCAGACACATTACTGACTGCGCTACATGGGCCAGGTATGTTTTTGAGCCTGCAAGTAGTCTCAGTTTACGGTTATAATGAACCTACCACAGAATACTGCTTGAATATGTCATCTTTACCTGTTCATAAGAAATATGGACCTCACTACCATGCAACTTTGAAACCACAGTAACTCCACCTACTGGTGTCGTCTGCTGATAAACTTTGCAAACCCTTTGCACCCAGATCAGGCTCAACATTTTGTTGGGCCTGATCTGGATCCAAACTGTTTGACACTGATGGCATTCCTGAAAGAATTTTCAAAAAGTTGATTTTGAAAAAATCAGCTGACGGCCAACAAAATAGCAAGCAATATTTGCCAGCAGGCAAAGAGTTGATAGTTTAAAGCTATACATGTATGTATGTTCGAATTCAATAAAAACTTTCATAGTTTATAGCTATGCATGTTGTATGTTCAAATCCAATGAAACTTTCATAGTTTATATCTATACATGTATGTATGTTCAAATCCAATGAAACTTTCATAGTTTATAGCTTTTCATGTATGTATGTTCAAATCCAATGAAACTTTCATAGTTTATAGCTATACATGTATGTATGTTCGAATTCAATGAAGCTTTCATAATTTATAGCTATACATGTATGTATGTTAAATTCAATGAAGCTTTCATACTTTGTATCTATACATGTATGTATGTTAAATTCAATGAAGCTTTCAAAGTTTATAGCTATACATGTATGTATGTTAAATTCAATGAAACTTTCATAGTTTATAGCTATACATGTATGTATGTTAAATTCAATGAAGCTTTCATAGTTTATAGCTATACATGTATGTATGTTAAATTCAATGAAACTTTCATAGTTTATAGCTATACATGTATGTATGTTCAAATTCAATGAAGCTTTCATAGTTTATAGCTATATATGTATGTATGTTCAAATTCAATGAAGCTTTCATAGTTTATAGCTATACATGTATGTATGTTCAAATTCAATGAAGCTTTCATAGTTTATAGCTATACATGTATGTATGTTCAAATGCAATGAAGCTTTCATAGTTTATAGCTATACATGTTTGTATGTTCAAATTCAATGAAACTTTCATAGTTTATAGCTATACATGTATGTATGTTCAAATTCAATGAAACTTTCATAGTTTATAGCTATACATGTATGTATGTTAAATTCAATGAAACTTTCATAGTTTATAGCTATACATGTATGTATGTTAAATTCAATGAAACTTTCATAGTTTAAACCTATACATGTATGTATGATCAAATTCAATGAAACTTCACCACAATAATAAGTGAGGGGATATTTTCAATCTAGCAATTAAGGTTGCTAATTGGTTTATTCATTTTTAATATCAAAATTCTGCTATACAACTAATCTCTTTACAGGAAATGAATAATAGCACATTGTCTCTGCTTTGGGCAATCATATAGCAGGGGTGCATGTAGTGCAATCAGTAGCATGTCAGATTTGAGATTCAGGGGTTGCAAGTTTGATCCTGGCCTGGCCCTATACTTTCATGGAGGTTCATCATGAAGTATTTTCTACAGTTATTCTCCTTCTGTTGATTGAAGAAGGGCTGTAAAAACAAAAACGCATAAAGCAAAAAGTATATGCACAGAGTACTAGTAAACTTGCTCAGGAAATAAATGTGGTGGGTAAACGGATGGTCTTAACATGACCAACCCAAACACACCTCTAATGCCAGCTCAAGTAGAATCAAATTAAAGTGGTTTAATTTCAGTGAATATGAAAATAGGTTAGCTGAAAGTATCTCATTTTATATGAAGTGCAATAATTTATGTATTTGTATGTAGAACATGCATGTTTAACATGTTTTCTCTCATGACATATATATGTTATTTGATAAATGTTTGTTTCTTGTTTCTAACAATGCATATGTGTTGTGTGTAGTTCTTATCTGTATATCCACTAGAATTGATCAAGTCAGTGTGTAGGCCAGGACTCTATAAACTATTTGATTGCATATCTAGATTAACTCATAGAATACTGCTGACTAGATGAATATATATATACATATATATATACAATAGGTCAAAGTGGCATGTCAGACTCTTATATGGGCCTGGATGTTAGAAAACCTGTCTTTGAGGGTTTAAGAACAACAAAGGCACAGGCCAGAATGCACATCCACACAGTCTGATGATCAGGGCCTTTGTTATTCACTTTTTGGATAATATCATATTTAAACTTGCTACAGGCGAAGTTCCAGAGATAGATTTTCTCACATCAAGGCCCAATTATAAAATATAGGCTATGTTGCTGTCCTGCTCAATTCCTTTAAACCTTTTAAGTCAAATGGTTTTATTTCCCAATTAAGCTGCATACCATAGAGACTGAATGAGGTCAAGCTAGTACGTGCAGTGATTTATCAACCAATAAATCATTATTTAACCATTGGCTACATTTGGGATCAGTATTTGAATAACTGCCAAAAAGGCCTAGACAGACAAGGAAGACTCATTTTAGGGTCTTTCATGTTTCTTTTTCTCTGACAATTACAGCCTTGATAACCAACAATTTTTTTGAGAACAGAGCAAGAAAAGTGCTAGAATTTTTAGAACATTTACCCACACCGTGTAGGCGGCAATTGAAAATGCTCTTAACAATCTACAAACAAGGTTAAAAAATCGCTGAAAACAGTGTTTTTGATTGCCATTTGTCGCCAGTTAGGCGACAAGTGGCATTCAAAAACTCTGTTTCAAATGATTTTTGATCTTAGTTCGTCGATAGTATTATTGTTTTGCATTGCAGCCTACCCGATGTGTTACCGTGTATATGAATTACCTTTCAAGAACAGCATACACACCTGGCCTCGAGGTTATAAAACACGAGTTCATTCTCAGACTCGAAATAAAGAGCAATGATTGGCTGCTTGCGGACATGTGTCCGCAAGCAGCCAATTATTTCGCTTTATTGTGAGTCTGAGACTGTACTCAAGTTTTATAACCTCGAGGGCAGAGGAGATAATCAAATTGACAATTTCAAGTTTAGGACTGAATATAATAAGACCTAACTGTTTGCTTTTGCCCCCCCCCCCAACCCCCCCCCCTAAATGAGTACTTTTGCAAATAATGAAGACCCAGGTTAATTGGTCTACACTGTTTGTAAATGTCAAAAAGATCTCCAGACAAAAGAACTCAATATTTTTTTAAAATTATAACCTGACATCCCTAGATATATTCAATGGACTATCCCAAGTTTATTCTATCATGTTAGAGGGAAGAATCTATTACTATACAAAGGGTTGAATATGTGCTAGTATTTAGGTTAAGTAGAGTAATATTGATAAATCTAGTATGACTTTTTGTTAGAAATTGAATCAGTCCAACCTTTATACACTAGTGACTCTTAAATGCATACTTTGGCAAACACTGGAGACCAAGATGAATTCCACATTATGCAGCATTTCATCAGGGTATACACTGTTTTCTGAGATCAAATTGATCTTCAGAGAAATTAAATTTATTTGGAATAGATACATGACACATTCTTTTGATTGCGATTTTCTGTGTCAATAAAGCATTATTAGCAGGTCTTATGAAAGATGCATGATCCAACAACCGAGGAAAGTTTGTTGTCTTATATGTGATGGGGCAAAGATCTGGAATGGATACAATCATGTACCACACCTGACCCATGATAGAAAAATGGACCATCCCAAGTTTGTTGTATCAAATCAAAATGAAGAATCCATTAGCGAATAAATGGTTGAAATGAATATTGTGATGAACCAGCAAATAGGCAGCATAATCAGTATCGTAAACCTTTACCTCATTGAGACACCTTTCTATGCTTTTGCAAACAGAGTAGATTTAGATACAGCAGCTCTTATAGGAGCTACCTGATCAGAGTCTTCACTGTTTGCTATGGAAATATGATTAGATATGATCCTACACTAATGGATCTGACATGTAATTTCTTTGCTCTATGTACTAACATGAAAATTTATCAATATAATTATTCATAGTAGGTGGAGCTAAGCATGAATAGTTATGAGGGAAAGGGTTAATATTGTAGCTATTTATTGTTGTTGTCTTTAATAGTTATATTATCTAGGAATGTAGGTTTTAATTGTTTTATTGGGTTTTATTTTTTTAATCTACTGATCTCAACAGAAGAGACTTTAGGTTTATTCTCAATTAACTGCACATTGCCTGATAAACCTTGTCTATCTCACGGCATGTGCCTTTTTCAGGTCATGATGACGTTGCACTTTTTGAATCATGTCGCTAATGACGATGAATCAACACAAAAATCGAAAATAACGTCATAATCGTTAGTTTGATGAGTGAAACAATGGGTAAACTGATAAATAGAATACCAGTTACGCGTCTTTTGATATGAAGTTTACCAGGCTCGACTTTGAGAACGCTTGTTGAATCGCTTGGCAAGCCTCGCCATGTCAACCGTGTTCTCAAAGCCTTGTCTGGTTAGCTTGATATCAATAGACACTCACCTAGTATTCTCTATAAACTAGTCATCAAAAGAAAGGCCACTTAAGTCATCTCAAGGAGCATTTCCTTTGCTGAGTACTATGACTCATTGAAATTCTATATTAGCTTTCAATTTTGAACATAACATATGTCTTAGAAAAAAGTGCTTATCTATTGGTGCATGTCACTCCTTTTAAACATCAATAAATGAAACTCAAGACACTAATGCACTAGTCATTTGTAACCACGGCCCCCATCCCGGGGAATAGGGGGGACTTTGACCTTTTCCCCAGCAAAACCCTGCTAGAAACCCCACACTGCAGGAACAAGCAGATGGTTAAATCTCGGCTAAATGACCTGGCACTGTGGGGCTGAAACGGATGGTCAAGTTCCGGCTTCAGATTCAGATACATACCATTTCCTTTTGCTTTGGTTTGTTTGTCTGAGGTGACAATTTTAACGTTCAGTTATTTCAGCTATGACAGGGCAGTAACTGCCAAGGCCGCCAATAACAGGAAAGGGATGAGCCCTCAGACTTTGAAAAGGATAACAGAAAATGGATTTTAATACCTCCGTGAAACCACTATCACATGACAGTAAAACACTCTGGGGAGTTTATAGTATGTGTAAATTTCCCAAATGGCAAAGAACTAAAATAGCTTTAACTATCTGTAGTTTTTTTTTGATTCCCAATAAATCACCAACTGAACCTTAAACAGGTAACAGGCAGCAAACCTGTAGAATTGGACAATAGTGTTGGTGCAGATATACTATGGCAAATCATAGCATTTTCACAGTCTATCAAATGCAATTTCAAACAATTTTACTAGCATGTGATAAATAGAATTTAACTTAAGTATTCTTGTATTATTGAATAAATTTAACTTGTTGCAAAAAGGCAATAAAATGTTTGGCAAGAGAGCGCAGTGGCTCAGTGGTAGAGTCCTTGACTCGAGACCGAGGGGCTGCGGGTTTGAGTCTCACCGGCGTCACTGTGTTGTTGTCCTTGAGCAAGACATATTTATCCTAGCTTAGTACTGATTCAACCCAGGAAGACCCATCCCTGTTTAACTGAAAGATTGTTGATGGGACGTAAAAAATCAAATCAAACAAACAAAATGCTTGGCAAGCCTCGTGTTTTACCTCTTTTCCCCTGCTTGTTTAATAAATTCAATAAAACTTGAGCACTCATGATATATCCTCTACATATTGACTGTGCAACTAGCCACAGAGTACCAGAAAAATTGTCCATTGAGAATTAGAAATAAAAAAAGAAGTAAATAATTACCACAGGGTTCCCACAGGCTTGAAAAGTACCTGAACTTAGAGGGCTTTTTTGAAATGTCCTTGAAAATTAAATTGGTCTTGAAAAGTACTGGAAAATCATTTAAAAGTCTTGAAAAGTCCTTGAATTCTACTATTTTCTGTAGGACTTAGCACTGTTGATAGAGACCTAAATCAGTACAAAATTGCTATGCCTTTATTTGGTACAGCATATGCTGCACCAAATATAGACACAACAATTTTATACAAATTTTCCAGTAATAATGTCTCCATTATCTCAGTCTAGCATTTCTGAAGTAGAATTTTAACACTTAGATCAGTACTTGCCTGTATGAACCCTGCATTATTCTTTTCCTGAAGGTTTTAAGTTTTTTGAAAACAGCAACATCCTTCTGGTTACCATATTTCATATTTTGATGTACACATTATAAACATTTAAATGACATTTCGCTAGCAGGCTGATAATCAGTGGTGGATCGAGAGGGGGTTTTGGGGGTCACTTAAATCCCCTCTTTAAGGCTAGTTTATTTCATTTTATGGGGATATACAAGAAAAATGAGGTAAACTTAGCAAATCCAACCCACCTTTATACACCTGAACCCCCTTTTTGAAATCCTGGATCCTCCCCAGATGATGGTTTGACCCTAAATGTTGTCTGGATAGCTTTGTGATTTTCTGGAAGTGGGGGGGGGGGGGAGGTCTGGACTCCCAGTCCCCTCACACACACACACACACACACACACACACACACACACACACACACACACACACACACACACACACATACCCTGCCTTGTGTGTTCAGATGAAATAAGACAGACAGTGATGTTGTGCCATATTAAGGCAAATTGTTTCATAACTGTTTGCTTGTTTTAAAGTCATACATCCAGAGGATGAGAAGTTTACCCTGGTTTATTGTGAGAAGTTGTCACAGGACAGAATGAATAGTTATGATCAGTTATTCAGTCAGGAGTGTGTCCTGACATTTCTATAAACTTTTTTGCCTCCTGGGAAATTTTTCATGCTGTTTTATATGGAGTGCAGTGGCTCAGTGGTAGAGTGCTGGACTCGAGACCGAGGGGATGTGGGTTCGAGCCTCACTGGTGCCACTGCGTTGTATCCTTAAGCAAGAACATTAATCCTAGCTTAGTACTGGTTCAACCCAAGAAGACCTGTCCCTACATAACTGAAAGATTGTCGATGGGATGTAAAGAATCAAATCAAACAAACAAAATCATGATGTTTTATGTCTTCTGCTATTTTTCTTTCAAAATCAACTTTTTCGAAAGATTCTTTCAGGAATACCATCAGTGCGAAACAGTTTGGACTCAAATTTGGCTCAATGTTGTGTTGGGCCTGATTTGGGGCCAAACTGTTTGCAAAGGCTATATGCATACAACACTAGGAGGCAAAGAGTTAACCCTTAAAGCGCCAATCACAACTGCAGCAAAGGACAAATTTTGTGATATTTTTCCTGATTTTTGAAAAAATAAGGCATGATATTTCATGAGAATTTTCATATAACATCATGTCTTAGTGTTATTTTTGAAAAAGCAGCAAAATTTTAAATTGTCGTCTGCTGCAAATTATAGGTGACGCTCTAAGGGTTAATCACAATAACAGTGAGGTTGTTCATTTGTATTTTTATTTACTTTGTTTACTGTTGTGCGAACCAAGAGTGACAGTGATGTAATATCTTGTTTACAATTGTTAAGTAAAATTTTAACTTGCACACTCCACTTGAGCTAACGTGAATCGATAGATCACTTGTGTATTAATCCTATCCTGCAGATAGGATTAATACACAAGTGATCAATCGAGTATTAATCCCTGATAACTTTGTAAACAAACATGATGTCACTGTCACTCTTGGCTGGCAGGACAGTTGTTGAGTGCTTCTTTATATTTTGTTGGTTTTTTTGTTACACTTCCATTATGATTATTTGTTTAAAAGATTCATGCTGTTTATTCCTATATTTTATATGCTTTATTTTCTTACTGAGTGTTTACACAACTATGCTTTGAAACAATATTTTACATTAGTTAGTGCTTCTTGTGGGGAATAAAATTTCACAAAAACTAACTATCTGTTTTGTTGTTTAACCCATTCTCTTAACGAGTATGGTTAATTTCTAAAATTTTGAACACTAGTTGCCTGCCAAAGTAGCCCAATGGGCAACGATCGCTGACCTGGGAGCCAGCATAAGGTCTGAGATATTCACGTTTGATGTCAATCACAACACCAGTGTCACATCTGGGGAATAAATTCGATGTTCAAAGTGAATTTGTTTGTTTTGTTTGTTTGATTTTACATTTACGACCCATCAACAATCTTTCTGTTAAACAGTGACGGGTCTTCCTGGGTTGAATCAGTACAAAGCTAGGATAAATGTGTCTTGCTCAAGGATCACAACGCAGTGACGCCGGTGAGGCTCAAACCTGCAGCCCCTCAGTCTAGAGTCAAACACTCTATGAGCTACTGCGCTCCCATCAAAGCAAGTGAGCTTTGCAGCTGTAAATCAAATTTTGTGTCGTTCATGAGGCTATGAATGGTTTCAAAATTCTAAAGATTCATTAAAGGCTTGCTTTGAAAATGTAAATATTGCATTTTAAACTTAGCCATTTTGGGGCATAATTCCGTTTATCAAAGGATTTTTTAAATATGGAATCTGGGATTTTCTAATACATGATTTAACTTCTGAAACACAACTTTTGGCTGCAATAGGGTATGATATTGGCTTAAATTTTCTATGTATACGAGTCCAGTTACACTTCATATTTGACAAGATTTTTTTGGTGATTTTTTTTTTTTTTTTTGAAAGCATTGAACCTGTGTGTTGCACACCCTTTAAACCATAGTAGCACTGAATCGCTCACCAGTCTGTACTATGTGCACTAGTCATATAAGCTTATCTGACCCCTAGGGAGGCCCATTTTTGGCCCCAAGGGCATTATTTAAACAAACTTGGTTGAGAGCCACTAGATGATGCTACAAACCAAATATCAAGATTTCTAGGCCCTGTTGTTTCAGACAAGAAGATTTTTTCATGTTTTCCCTATATTGAGCCTATGTAAAACATGTGACCCTCGGGAGGGGGCCATTTTTGACCCCAGGGGCATTATTTGAACAAACTTGGTAGAGGTCTACGAGGTGATGCAACATACCAAATATCAAGGCTCTTGGCCTTGTGGTTTCAGACGAGAAATTTTTTTAGTTTCCCTATATAAGCCTTGCTAAAACACAGTATTGGTGCTGATTAGTGTCTCACTAGGCAAAGCATAAACCACTCAATACGATAATATATTATCATTTTGTACATTGTTTTTTACATATCTTACCTAAAACTAGTCTTTGTTTTTGAAAATATACCTTCATATAAATATTTTTATACTTTTACTTCTGCCTGTTAACAGGTTACAGACACTACACCTAGGATATAACATGCATTATCACATATTTAAGACACATTTTGCCGTGATAACCCAAAGTCTGAATATGCGATAAGCTCTTTCCCGCCAACTGGTTAGCAGCCTGGCGTGATGATTACCGGAAGTCATGTATTTTGAACCGAGAGAGGTTATCATGCCTGGCACGTAACTTTGATCATTTGATGACGTCAGATGTAAACAAGTGGCATGACGTAACGCAAAAATTACGCCATTCCTCTTTTTTACTTACATTTTGTAACACAAAACGCGTTGAAATAGTGAAATGGAATATGTGATAAACAGATAATAACATGGGGTTTTGGTAACCACCCCCAGTATCAACCCTCGACCATTATTAGCCCTCGAGCTAAAGCTCTCGGGCTGATAATGGGGTCTCGGGTTGATACTTCGGGCGATAATCAAAACGCCATGAGATAATCTCTAAAGATAAGAGCAAAAATATAAATATCTGCAGTTCTTTTTCTCTGAAACAACAATAGGAGAGACTGGTTAGCATTATGAGAGGCCAAACAAAAAGGATAAACTCTTAAAGATGCAAAATATAAGCATATCTTTACGACAACCATTGGCTGAATTTGTCATAAATTGCCCTCTATCAGATTGCAGCTCTTAACTTTTACCAGAAGTATATCTCAATGCTTAAAATCATTTTCTGAATACAGTAAACCATACTTGAAGATATCAAAGTAGTTACAATAGTCCAAAAGGTCAACTATCAAAAAAATATTCTTTGTCAAAATGCACTTGAATCTGGTCCAATGTTCCATTTAGTGTCTGTAACTTTTTCTGATGCTAATTTCTCATAGATTCCAATTGTCATGACAATGAAACTTTGTCTATCTGATATTTATATTAAATGACATAAAATATTAAAAGGAAGTTATTCTGAAATATAAAATTTTCAAGACTTCGCTTCATGAATTGTCACGGTTATAGACACTACAAAAATGACTTTTTTGTTCCTGACAGAAATGCTCCATGGTGCGAAGCATTGGACTAGCCTGGAATGCAAACTATAGTCTTTAATGATATTATGGAAATGAATTTTACTTAAATTAACACATGTCTTGTATAATCATGGATAAAGTACAGTGCATTAGTGTCGTTCTTGCAGGGTTTTTTTTATATCAAAAACACTATCTTTAGGAATTTGAGGAGAAAATCCACAATTTTTGACCAATTTCTTTAATTCAATTTGCAAAATGTAGAAGATAAGTGTCTTTTTAAGATGCAAACAGTTCTGTATCAATATTTAAATATGAAACATGAATTATTTAGACTTTAAATGATTTATTTTCAAAATGAGACTGCATAACGCTCATAAATGGCCATTTTGGGAGCACATTATTGGCTTTATCTCCAAAACCGGCAATGTTAGCAGCGTGAAACTTTCGGTCAAACAAGATCTGACAATGCCTCTCTGCATACCTCTTATAAAGTGCTCCTTTATGACACAGTTCTTCTGTAGTTTAGATATAACATGAAAATAATTAAATCAGCACCAATACCGTGTTTTAGCCGCTAGAGATAGAAGTAAAACATGTGACCCCCGGGGCGGTGCCAATTTTGGCCCCAGGGGCATTATTTGAACGAACTTGGTAGAGGTCTACTATGTGATGCTACACACCAAATATCAAGGCCCTAGGCCCTGTGGTTTCAGACGAAAAGATTTTTCATGTTTTCTTGGTAGAGCTTTGGTTAGAATAAGGGCAAAAAAAGAGAAAAACACCATTTTTGGCAGAGCTTTGGTTAGAGTTAGAGCAAAAATAGAGAAAATCACACTTTTTGGTAGGGCTTTAATTGGAATAAGGGCAAAAATAGAGAAAACACCCTTTTTGAAAGGGCTTTGGTTAGCATAAGAGCAAAATTAGAGAAAACGCCCTTTTTGGTAAGGCTTTGATTAGAATAAGGGCATTAATAGAGCAAAACACACTTTTTGTAGGGCTTTGGTTAGAATAATGGCAAAAATAGAGAAAAGCACCCTTTTTTGGGAAGGCTTTGGTTAGAGTTGGAGCAAATATAGAGAAAACACCCTTTGTGGAAGAGCTTTGGTTAGGGTAAAGGTAGAAATAGATAAAAATCACTCTTTGTGGCAGAGCTTTTGTTAGGGTTAGTGCAAAAATAGAGAAAAACACCCTTTTTAGCAAAGGTTTGGTTAGAATAGGCCTTTCTTAATATTATCTCATGAATATTAAGCAGTAATTCAGAACGAGGCTTCCTAAGCATGGAATAGTTAGCAGTATTAGTTTCCTTAGCTTCTTGGCCATATCTTACCTTTTCCTAAGTGGAAAATTATACAAATCCATATGAAATCTGTTAAAAATTATTAAATAAGATATTTAAATATGATTTTTTCTCTGCAGATAATCATTTTAATCTCAAATACTACCTTATTTCCTTTTACACTTACAGTATTATTACTAACAAAATGACTTCCAATGTTTACAATAAATCGCGCTGACAGGGTGGGTTTTCCCAGACTTGTTTCTTCTGTTTGTTTTTATTTAGGCCAAACTAAATATTTAATGCATTATCATACCTTCATGCTGACTTTCAACTAATCTAAATGCTCATATAACCTTCATTTAGAGGGAGTTTCATGGTTCTGAAACTAAACAACTACAAATAATATTGAGAAAGTCTGCAAGTTATCAACTTTTTCTATTTTTTAATGAGAACCATCTGTTGTTTTCATCATGTATTTCTAAAACAATCTTCTACCATATTTAAAGTAATTTTGTGACACCAAAAACAATTTTCGCAGCTTCTCATGATAGATGCTTTCTTTACAGTTAAAACGGCGGTTGACGATTTGGAAGTTATTTTATATTGGCTATTGGAGAAATAAAATCATTTTTCTAAATTAACTTTTATTCATTATTTGATACATAGACTTAAATCCAAAATTATTTGTACCTGTACTCCATAAACGGCTCCATAACAGCCGGCTATCAGGAGATTGCAGTCTTCAGGAAACACTTCAATTTCGTTTGAATTAAATATCAAGCACAAATGGGCCATATTCAAAACTTATCATGTGTAACTTTCCGCCGATAGCTTAGGTCATACGAAAATAGAACCACGGTTAAAATTCTCATCCAACAGACTGGTGAAGTCAGGGATCGAACCTTTACCCCTGATTTACAAAGCGAGCGGCTCATTCACTACAACACAGTGTACCCCAGTTCCAGCTATAGATAGCAATTTTGGTGCGTCAAATATGAAACTTATGTTTTTCTATTCTTTCGCCCAATAAACATGCTTTATTTAAGAGGGTTTGATGAGTGATCACAAAGTTGTTTTACCGCAATGTTGCTTGACGAGTGTTAAATGTCTTTGGTTGGAACCGGTAAATGTATAAATGCAATGAAATAAGTATGATTGATATTCTTGCATTAAACTGTATCTGTGTCCAACCATATTCGCTCTGAAACACTGGTAAAATATTATAAATAGTTGCTTCTTCTAAACTAAAATGGTGTCAACTTGTTTCCTAATGATCACTGTCATTTTTGGTGAACAAAACATGAAAATGGTCATTCAGGACAGCAATGTTTTCTCGTGTTACATAAGCAAACACATTTAGGGTCATTAAAGAATCCACGGTTCAAACAGCATCAGAACCGATAAGATTTACTGAATGGACGGACAGATGGATGGACAGATATATGATTGAATTAACCAGGAACTATATGCTTCCATTTAGGGGAACATGATAAAAAACATAAACAGAACGAATAAGAAAAGAAAAACAACTCAAAACAAGTTGTCAGAACATTAAGTTTTTTTCTCGGTCAGATTATATGAGATTTTTCAGTAAAGAGAGAAGAACCTATATCCATTTAATAGTTGAAATTCTACTGAAAAGAACCATTTAATATGATTTAAGTATGTGGGGCTAATACCACTGCATAAGAAATTTCCATACCATTTTCTTATATATTTATTAAATAATTTTATATAGTTTTTAAACATGTGAGAAGAAGTGACCTCGGTTGCCAAGAGGCTGTAATCCTGTTTGATTGTCTCGTTTCTTCAGGATCGGGAGGAATTTCATGTAAATAAACTTTAGGATAATATCTTGAAGCTGGTGTACATATAAATGGAACACAACAATATTGAGATGAACGGAGTTTTAATTACTTGTAGAGGATACATTTCATTAATCAGCTATAACCGCTACCTATGTATTACAGAGCATGCTTAGGAGGCCTCGTTCTGACATTGGAATGTAAACCATGCATATAATTTGAGAGGAGGCTATAAGGGTAAAATAGAGAATAACACCGTTTTTGGTTAGGCTTTGCTTAGAAAAAAAGACAAAAATAGAGAAAACTATTGTTTATGTTGGGCTTTGGTCAGAATAAGGACAAAAATAGAGAAAACACCCTTTTCGGTAGATGCTTTGGTTAGAATAATAGCAAAAATAGAGAAAAATACCCATATTGGCAAAGCTTTGGTTAGTATAAGGGAAAAAATAGAGTAAAAAACACCCTTTTTGTAGGGCTTTGATTAGAATAAAGGCAACTATAAAGCAAAAACAACATTTTTGGCAGACTTCTGGTTAGAGTAAGAGCAAAAATAAAGAAAACACACTTTTTGGTATGTCTTTGGTTAGAATAAGGGCAAAATAGAGAAAAACAACCTTTTTGAGAAGGCTAAGGTTAGAATAAGAGCAAAAATAGAGAAAAACAACCTTTTGGCAAGGCTTTGGTTAGAGTTATAGCAAAAATAAAGAAAAACACCTTTTGTGGAAGAGCTTTTGTTAGGGTTAGGGTAAAAATAGAGAAAAACACCCATTTTGGTAAGGTTTTGCTTAGAAAAAGGACAAAAAAAGAGAGAAAAAAATCCTTTGTGGCAGGGCCTTGGTTAGAATAAGGGCAAAAATAGAGTTAAACACTCTTTAAGGGAAGAAAAACACACTTTGTGGCAAGGCTTTGGTTAGGGTCAGAGCAAAAATAGGGAAAACGCCCTTTTTGGTAGAGTTTTGGTTAGAATGAGGGCAGAAACAGAGAAAAACACCCTTTTTGTAGGGTTTTGGTTAGAATAATGGCGAAATAGAGAAAACACCCTTTTGGTAAGGCTTTGGTTAGAATAATAGCAAAAATAGGGGAAAACATCCTTAAAGGTAGGGCTTTTGTTAGAACAAGGGCAAAATTAGAGAAAAACATCGTTTTGGATAGAGCTTTGCTTAGAATAAGGGCAAAATCAAGAAAACTCCCATTATGGCATGCCTTGGTTAGAATAAGGGCAAAAATAGAGAAAACTCATTTTTTGCTGGGCTTTGGTTAACATAAGGCAAAACATTGAGAAAAAAACCTTTATTTCAAGACCTTGGTTAGAATAAAGGCAAAAATAGATAAAACACAAATAGATAAAACACATTTTTGCTGGCTTTGGTTAGAATAAGGGCAAAAATCGAGAAAAAAAAACCTTTATGGCATGACCTTGGTCAGAATAAGAATAGAGAAAAACAACCTTTTTGTTATGAGTTAAGGTTAAAATAAGAGCAAAAATTAATTTAAAAAACACACCGTTTATGGTACGGCTTTGGTTATAATAAGAGCAAAAAAAGTAGAATAACACCCTTTTTGGTAGGATTTTGGTTAGAATTAGAGCAAAAAAAGAGTAAATCTCTTTTTGGTAGATTTTGGTTAAAATAAGGGCAAATTATTTTGAAAAAAAACACCATTTATGATATGGCGTTAGTTACAATAAGGGCAAAAAAAGAGAAAAACACCCTTTGGCAGGTTTTTAGTTAGAGTTAGAGCAAAATAGAGTAAAACACCCTTTTTGGTAGGGCTTTGGTTAGAATAAGGGCAAAAATAGAGAAAAACACCCTTTGTGGCAGGGCTTTAGTTAGGTTTAGGGCAGAAATTGCGAAAAACATCCTAATTGGCAAAGATTTGGTTAGAATAAGGGCAAAAATAGAGAGAAACACCCTTTTTGGTAGGGCTTTGGTTAGAATAAGGGAAAATACAGAAAAATACCCTTTTTGGCAAGGCTTTGGTTCGAGTTATAGCAAAAATAGAGAAAAAGACCCTTTGTGTAAGAGCTTTGGTTAGGGTAAGGGTAAAAATAGAGAAAAACACCCTTTTTGGTAAGGCTTTGCTTAGAAAGGACAAAAATAGAGAAAACAGCCTTTTGGATAGGGTTTTGGTTAGAATAAGGGCAAAAAAAAAAAGAAAAAAAACATCCTTTGTGGCAGGGCTTTGGTTAGAATAAGAGAAAAAATAGAGCTAAACACTCTTTGTCGTTGTGGCAAGGCTTTGGTTAGGGTTAGAGCAAAAATAGAAAAAAACAGCCTTTTTGGTAGAGCTTTGGTTAGAATGAGGGCAGAAACAGATGAAAACATCCTTTTTGTAGGGTTTTGGTTAGAATAATGGCAAAAATAGAGGAAAACACCGTTTTGGGTAGAGCTTTGTTAAGAATAAGGGCAAAAATCAAGAAAAACACTCATTATGGCATGCCTTGGTTAGAATAAGTAAAAGTAAGTAAGAGTGCAAAGATCAGGAATCGATACAATCAAGGACCACACCTGACCCAGTATACCAATGGGAAAGTGACAAACACACAGCAGACACCACAAACGAGAGCCAAGAGGTCAGCCCTTTCCCAGCAGGTGATCACAAAACACATATAAACAGACGCGCACAAAGACATAGCAAACACAAGACAGAACAAAAACATAAAAGATCCACATAAGAAGTACCGCCTTGGAACGGTCAGTAAAATATTTTATTGGAGGGCTTAAACCGGTTTAACGTCGCCAACCTCACCCTTAATTCAGATGTGGATCAAAACACATAGGTATTTTGTTTGCATGAAAGACCCCTAACTTATCAATGCATCATCTCCTAAAACATATAAATCAAGATATAACAAGGAGATAAAGCAAAGATAAGGACTCAACAATAAATAAAACTGAATACCGGAGCAAATCAAATCCAACAGGCAAACCCCGGTGGGCCCAACAAACAGCCAAAGCATCAGGCCCCTACCATCTCATCAAAAGATAAGTCTTTAAGTCGGAACCATCATAGAGTCTGAAGTCCGACCCACCGGCGTGTAATTAAAGAGGAAAGCAAAGTTGTCAACCGTGATTGGGTTGACTACCAAGCATGCAGTCTGTTGCAATACTTTAATGTTATAGTCAATCTTTTTATAATGGGAATTTATTTTAATGAACTGCACTGAAAAATTATTAGAACCAACAATCTTCTTCAATTTATACACCAAATCACCATAGAAATCATGTTCCGAAAATCCTTGGCGCAAGAGAGATTTAAGTCCAACTTGGAATTTAGAAATCAAATCATAGTATCGTTTAAAAAATTTTGAAAAAGTTTTGCGAAGTTTATGATACCGATAGCCTTGTTTAAGAAGTTTCTGAGTTAACAATTTATTGCGAGTGTTGAAGTCAGCAACATAGCTAGATACTCTAGCAAAACGAATGAGTTGAGAGATATAGACTCCATAGGATGTAGAACGAGGAACATCACCATCTAAAAATGGGAAATTGACAATTTCAAAATCAAAGGCATTGGCTTTATTTAGTTGGAGCTCTGAAGGGTATATTTGACTAACCATATGTTCAAAATAAACATTATTAATATTTAAAATATCGTACAAATATCTGGAAAAAGTGTTAAACGCATCAATAACATTAGCCTGCTTATCATCAGAAATGGACATCATAAAGTCTCATAACAAAAACAGGAATGAATCTGCAACCAGGGTAGCACAATTAGTGCCCATAGGAATCCCAACTACTTGTCTATAGAGCCTGGTGCCAAATCGAATAAAAATGTTGTCCAACAAAAAGGTCAACGCATCACATACATTATGACACGACCATGTATGATATTTTTTAGGTTTTTCTGAAGTAAAAAATGCATTTCTGTCATTACATGCAAGGTAAGGAGAGCCTTCTCTCTGGAAGGTTCTTTCAATAAGATCAATAAGTTTATCTTTGATTAAATTATGAGGTAAAGTAGTGTAAAGAGTAGAAAAACCATAAGTAGACAAACTGGTTGCATTGAAATCTATAGCTTTAAGTTTATCTAAAGTTTCACCTGAATTTTTAATAGACCAAAATAGGTTTTTAACGGATCTCTCATATACCTTTTCACAATATTTGATAACATGTTTTTTAACAGCTGTAAGACACGAGGTTAACAATTTAGAAAGTTCTGTTGTCGTACAAGAACTAGAATTAGCAAAAAATCTTGCTTTATAGGTTTTTTTATGGAGTTTAGGTAACCAGTACAACGTAGGAACTTTGTCTTGATTTTCTTTAGCTTTGACACCAAAATGTAGGGCTGTATGACAACCATGCCCATCAACAATCACCCTCTCACTTAAAGAAGGCTGCAGTTTATAGGCATTAGTTTCAGCAAGCTCACGCTTAAGAGTATTAATATAATACAACCGTCAAACAACTACAACATTGTTAGCAGCTTTATCTGCTGGAACCGAAACATAGTTCATATGAAAATCCAGGATACCTCGTTTAAGATGACGAAAAGAAGATTTAGGTTTAGGGGGCAAAAGATAGAGAAAACACATTTTGGCTGGGCTTTTGTAAGAATAAGGGCAAAAATAGAGAAAAACGCACTTTGTGGTAAGACTTTGGTTAGGGTTAGAGCAAAAATAGAGAAAAAAACCTTTTTTGGTAATTTTTGGTTAGAATAAGGGCAGAAATAGAGAAAAGCACCCTTTTTGGTAGGGTTTTGGTTATAATAATGGTAAAATAGAGAAACACCCTTTTTGGTAGGGCTTTGGTTTGAATAAGAGCAAAAATAGAGACAAACACACTTTTAGCTAGGGCTTTGGTTAGAATAAGTGCGAAAATAGATAAAACACAGTTTGGGGATAGCTTTGTTAAGAAAAAGAGAAAAAAAGAAAAAACTCATTTTTGGCTGGGCTTTGTTTAGAATAAGGCCAAAAATTGCAAAACAATCCCTTTATTGCAAGGCCTTGGTTAGAATAAGAGCAAAAATAGAGAAAACACATTTTTTGGCTTGACTTTGGTTAGAATAAGGGCAAAAATTGAGAAAAAAAACTTTATGGCAAGGCCTTGGTCAGAATAAGGGCAATAAATATAGAATAACAAACTTTTTGGTATGGGTTTTGATTAAAACAAGAGCAAAAATTTATAAAAACACCGTTTTTGGTATGGCTTTGGTTAAAATAAGAGCAAAAATATAGGATAACACCCTTTTATTAGGGCTTTGGTTAGAATAAGAGCAAACATAGAGTAAAACACTCTTTATGGTAGGGCTTTGGTTAAAATACGGGCAATAAATATTGAAAAAACACCATTTTTGGTATGGCTTTAGTTAGAATAAGGGGAGAAAGAAAAAAAACATCCTTTTGGCAGGGCTTTACTTAGAGTTAGAGCAAAAAAAGTGTAAAACACCCTTTTTGGTAGGGCTTTGGTTATAATAATGGTAAAATAGAGAAACACCCTTTTTGGTAGGGCTTTGGTTTGAATATTAGCATAAATAGAGAAAAACACACTTTAAGCTAGGGCTTTGGTTAGAATAAGTGCGAAAATAGATAAAACACCGTTTGTGGTATAGCTTTGTTTAGAATAAGAGAAAAAAAGAGAAAACTCATTTTTGGCTGGGCTTTGGTTAGAATACGGCTAAAAATTGCGAAAAAATCCCTTTATTGCAAGGCTTTGGTTAGAATAAGAGCAAACATAGAGAAAACACATTTTTGGCTTGGCTTTGGTTAGAATAAGGGCAAAATTCGAGAAAAAAAACTTTATGGTAAGGCCTTGGTCAGAATAAGGGCAATAAATAGAAAATAACAACCTTTTTGGTATGGGTTTTGGTTAAAAGAAGAGCAAAAATTAATAAGTCACCGTTTTGGTATGGCTTTGGTTAAAATAAGAGCAAAAATATAGAATAACACCCTTTTGGTAGGGTTTTGGTTAGAATAAGAGCAAAAATAGAGTAAAACACTCTTTATGGTAGGGCTTTGGTTAAAATAAGGGCAAAAAATATTGAAAAAACACCATTTTTGGTATGGCTTTAATTAGAATAAGGGCAGAAAGAAAATAACATCCTTTTGGCGGGGCTTTAGTTAGAGTTAGTGCAAAAAAGAGTAAAACACCCTTTTTGATAGGGCTTTGGTTAGAATAAGGGCAAAAATAGAGAAATGCGTCCTCTGTGGAAGGGCTTTGGTTAGGTTAAGGGCAGAAATTGCAAATAAAACATCCTTATTGGCAAAGCTTTGGTTAGACTATTTTTGGTTGGTCTTTGGTAAAGGGCCAAAAATAGAGAAAATACCCTTTTTGGAAGGGGATTTGGTTAGAATTAAGCAAAAATAGAGAAAAACACCCATTTTTGGTAGGACTTTGGTTAGAATAGGGGAAAAATAAAGAAAACACACTTTTTGGTAGGGCTTTGATTAGAATAAGGGCAATGATAGAGCAAAACACCCTATTTGGTAGGGCTTTGGTAAGAATAAGGGCAAAAATAGAGAAAAACACCCTTTTTGGCAGGGCTTTGGTTAGAATAAGGGCAAAACTTGAGAAAAACACCCATTTTGAGAAGGCTTTGGTTAGAAAAAGAGCAAAAATAGAAGAAAAAACACCCTTTTTGGTAAGGCTTTGATTAGAATATGGGCAATGATAGAGCAAAACACCCTTTTTGGTAGGGATTTGCTTAGAATAAGGACAAAAAAGAGAAAAACACCATTTTTGGCCGGGCTTTGGTTAGGATTAAAGCAAAAATAGAGAAAAACACCGTTTTTGGTAGGGCTTAGGTTAAAATAAATGCAAAAATAGAGAAAAACACCGTTTTTGGTTGGGCTTCGATTAGAAAGAGGGCAATAATAGAGTAAAAAAATCTCTTAGTTGTATAGCCTTGAGTAGAATAATGGCAAAATAGAGAAAAACACACTTTGTGGCAGAGCTTTGGTTATGGTTAGAGCAAAAATAGAGAAAAACACACTTTTTGGTAGAGCTTTAGTTAGAACAAGGGCAGAAATAGAAAAAAAAACATTTTTGGTAGGATTTTGATTAAAATTTGGGCAAAAGAGAGAAAAACACCCCTTTTTGTAAGGCTTTGGTTGGAATAAGGGAAAAAATAGAGAAAAAACATCGTTTTGGGTAGAGGGCTTTCTAGAATAAGGGCAAAAAACACTCTTTGTGGCAAGGTTTTGCTTACTAAGGGCAAAAATAGAGAAAACACACATTTATTGGCTGGACTTTGGTTAGGATAAGGGCAACAATAGAATAAAACACCATTTTTGCAGGGCTTTGGTTAGAATAAGGCAACAAAACAACAACAGAAAACAGCAGAATCTAGGGCGAAGATTTGGTACCAGAAAGATGCATTTAAGCCCCCCTGTGGCTTAGGCTGCTGTCTGTTCTAAGGCGGTGGTTCTGTTGTTGTTGACTTTTTGTTTATTGTTACTCACATTGTGGGAGTCTGTAACTGTTCTATGTTTTGTTGTACGTTACTTTTTGTCTATTCTAGTATTGCAATCATCTTGATGGGGAAGAGAGAGCTGGTTGCTTTGCTTAATTTGGCTTCCTGGTGTCTCGTGATGGTTGAGCGGCTCCACGCGGTGCCATGGGGTTTACTGCGGTTTGTGATCGTGGAATTTCCTGATCATACTCACTTACTATTTTTGTGGCAAGGCTTTGGTTAGAATAAGGGACAAAAATAGAGAAAACATTCTTTTTTGTAGGGCTTCGATTAAAATAGAGCAAAAATATAAAAAAAAAACCACACACTTTTTGATAGGGCTTTGGTTAGAATAAGGGCAAAAATAGAGTAAACACTCTTTGTGGCAGGGCTTTGGTTAGGATAAGGGCAAAAATAGAGATAAAAAATAACATTTTTGGTAGGGCTTTGATTAGAATAAGGGCAAAAATAGAGAAAACACCCTTTAAGATAGGGCTTTGGTTAGAATAAGGGCACAAATAGAGAAAAAACACGCTTTGTGTCAGGGCATAGGTTAAGAATAGGGCAAAAATAGCGACAACAACCTTTTGGGCAATGCTTTGCTTAGAATAAGGGCAAAAATAAAGAAAACATCCTTTGTGGCAGGGCTTTTGTTAAGATTAAAGCAAAAATTGAGAAAAACACCTTTTTGGCAAAGCTTTGGTTAGAACAAGGGCAGAAATAGAGAAAAACACAATTTTTTGTAGAGCTTTGGTTAGAATAAGGGCAAAATAGAGAAAAACACCCTTTTTGTAAGGCTTTGGTTAGAATAAGAGCAAAAATAGAGAAAAACGCCTTTTTTGGTAGAGGGCTTTCTAGAATAAAGGAAAAAAACAACAACACTCTTTTTGGCAAGGCTTTGGTTAGAATAAGGGCAAAAATATAGAAAACACCCTTTGTGGCAGGGCTTTGGAAAGGAAAAGGCAAAAAACACCAACAGAAAATCACCCTTTATGCAAGGCTTTGGTTAGATTAAGGGCAAAATAGAGAAAAATACCCTTTTTGGTAGGGTTTTGGTTACAAAAGCAAATATTAAGAAAAACAAAGATTTTGGTAAGGCTTTGCTTAGAATAAGTGCAAAAAAAGAGTAAAACACTCTTTGTGGTGGGGCTTTGGTTAGAATAAGGACAAAAAAGAGAAAAATACCTTTATTTGTAGGGCTTTGAGTAGAACAAAGGCATAAATAGAAAAAAAACACCATTTTTGGTAGGGCTTTGGTTAGAATAAAGGCAAAAATAGAGAAAACACACACTTTGTTTCAGAGCTTTGGTTAGGATTAAAGCAAAATTAGAGAAAACACCCTTTTTGATAGGGCTTATAAATTAAGGGCAAAGATAGAGAAAAGCACTATTTTTGTTTGGTCTTTAGTTAAGGGCTAAAAAATAGAGAAAACACCTTTTTGGTAGGGCTTTGGTTAGAATAAGAGCAAAAATAGAGAAAAACACCCATTTTTGGTAGGAATTTGGTTAGAATAAGGGAAAAATAAAGAAAACACACTTTTTGGTAGGGCTTTGATTAGAATAAGGGCAATAATAGAGCAAAACACCCTATTTGTTAGGGCTTTTGTAAGAATAAGTGCAAAAATAGAGAAAAACACCCTTTTTGGCAGGGCCTTGGTTAGAATAAGGGCAAAACTTGAGAAAAAACACCCATTTTGAGAGGGCTTTGGTTAGAAAAAGAGCAAAAATAGAAGAAAAAAAACACCCTTTTTGGTAAGGCTTTAGTTAGAATATGGGCAATAATAGAGCGAAACACCCTTTTTGGTAGGGATTTGCTTAAAATAAGGGCAAAAAAGAGAAAAACACCATTCTTGGCAGGGCTCTGGTTAGGATTAAAGCAAAAATAGAGAAAAACACCGTTTTTGGTAGGGCTTAGGTTAAAATAAATGCAAACATAGAGAAAAACACCCTTTTTGGTTTGGCTTTGATTAGAATAAGGGCAATAATAGAGTAAAAAATCTCTTAGTTGTATAGTCTAGGTTAGAATAAGGGCAAAATAGAGAAAAACACACTTTTTGGTAGAGCTTTGGTTAGAACAAGGGCAGAAATAGAAAAAAAAACATTTTTGGTAGGATTTTGATTAAAATTTGGGCAAAAGAGAGAAAAACACCCCTTTTTGTAAGGCTTTGGTTTGAATAAGGGCAAAAATAGAGAAAAAACACCGTTTTGGGTAGAGGGCTTTCTAGAATAAGGGCCAAAAACACTCTTTGTGGCAAGGCTTTGGTTAGAATAAGGGCAAAAATAGAGAAAACACATTTTTGGCTGAACTTTGGTTAGAATAAGGGCAACAATAGAGTAAAACACCATTTTTTGCAGGGCTTTGGTTAGAATGAGGCAACAAAACAACAACAGAAAAACAGCAGAATCTAGGGCGAAGATTTGGTACCAGTAAAATGCATTTAAGCCCCCGTTGGCTTAGGCTGCTGTCTGTTCTAAGGCGGTGGTTCTGTTGTTGTTGAATTTTGATTTAAATAGAGCAAAAATTAAAAAAAAACACACACACTTTTTGGAAGGGCTTTGGTTAGAATACGGAAAGAAATAGAGTAAACACTCTTTGTGGCAGGGCTTTGGTTAGAATAAGGGCAAAAATAATGAAAACACCCTTTAAGATAGGGCTTTGGTTAGAATAAGGGCACAAATAGAGAAAACACTCTTTAAGATAGGGCTTTGGTTAGAATAAGGGCACAAATAGAGAAAAACACGCTTTGTGTCAGGGCATAGGTTGAGAATAGGGCACAAATAGCGAAAACAACCTTTTGGGCAATGCTTTGCTTAGAATAAGGGCAAAAATAAAGAAAACATCCTTTGTGGCAGGGCTTTTGTTAAGATTAAAGCAAAAATTGAGAGAAACACCTTTTTGGTAAAGCTTTGGTTAAAACAAGGGCAGAAATAGAGAAAAACATATTTTTTGCAGAGCTTTGGTTAGAATAAGGGCAAAATAGAGAAAAACACCCTTTTTTGTAGGGCTTTGGTTAGAATAAGATCAAAAATAGAGAAAAACGCCGTTTTGGGTAGAGGGCTTTCTAGAATAGGGGAAAATCAACAACACTCTTTTTGGCAAGGCTTTGGTTAGAATAAGGGCAAAAATATAGAAAGCACATTTTTGGCTGGGCTTTGGTTAGAATAAGGGCAAAAACAGAATAAAACACGTTTTGTGGCAGGGCTTCGGTTAGAAAAAGGCAGAAAAACACCAACAGAAAAACACCCCTTATGCAAGGCTTTGAATAAGGGCAAAAATAGAGAAAATGCAGGAGCCTTACAAGAATTTTGTAATCGCTGGTGTAAACGAGAGCATGTTGAGTCTAATGCCTTAAATAGTTGGAAACTAAATATTTTTAAAATTATTGATGGTAGAATTTCATTTTATTGCAACAATTTAGATCTTCTACCACCTAAACCTAAATTCACATTTAGACACTTAAAGAAAGGGATCCAGGAATTCCATAGGAAGTTTGTTTTTGCCCCCGCAGCTAAGGCTGCTAACAATGTTGTGGTCGTTTGAAAAATATACTATATTAACACCCTAAAACAAGAACTTAGCACTGCAAAAACATATGAGCATAACAGGCTTGATGAGACGTCTATCATTGATAGGCATCGATGCCATATGGCAGCTAAGTTTGGGTTGTTTGTTGATGAGAACCATAGCAAGCTTCCTACGTTATACTGGTTACCTAAACTTCATAAACGGCCCTTTAAGTCACGTTTTATTGCTAATTCTAGTGCATGTACAGCTACTGAGTTGTCTATTCTTTTGACTTCTTGCCTCACAGCAATTAAAAACCATGTCATTAAATATCGCACAACAGTTTATGAAAGAAATGGTAAAAATTTATTTTGGTCTATTAAAAATTCAGGTGAAATTCTTAATAAATTGAAGTCTAGAAGTTTTCTAGCATCTGGTTTGTCTACATATGATTTCTCTACTCTCTATACTACATTGCCTCATAATCTAATAAAAGAAAAACTAACAGAATTAATTGAACAAACATTTAACAGAGAGGGCTCACTTTATTTGGCTTGTAATGATAAAAATGCCTTTTTTACTTCTGAACAACCTAAACGATATAAATTGTGGTCATGTCAGAAAATGCGTGATGCGCTCCATTTTCTTTTGGACAATATATTTATAAGATTTGGCTCAAAATTATATAGACAAATTGTCGGTATTCCAATGAGTACTAATTGTGCTCCTCTTGTTGCTGATTTGTTTTTGTTTTGTTATGAGAGAGACTTTATGTTGTCTCTGTCAGACAATAATCAAGCTGATATTATTGAAGCTTTTAACTCTACCTCCAGATATTTAGACGACTTGCTTAATATTGATAATCCTTATTTTGAACAAATGGCAGGTCAGATATATCCCACTGAACTTCAGTTAAATAAGGCTTATTCTTCTGATACTGAAGCTCCGTTTTTGGACTTGAACTTGTCAATAACAAATGGCATAGTTTCTTCTAAAATTTATGATAAACGGGATGATTTTAATTTTGAAATAGTAAATTTTCCATTTCTTGATGGAGATGTTCCTCGCTCTCCTTCCTATGGTGTTTATATTTCTCAGCTTATTCGTTTTGCTAGAGTGTGTTGTAATGTTGATGACTTTAACAACAGAAACTTATTTTGAACTGCTAAATTATTAAAACAACGTTATAGATATCATAAAATTCGAAAAGCATTTTCTAAATTCTACCACAGAAACTCAGAGTTAATTGTTAAATACAACATTGGTTTAAAAACTCTTCTGCAACAAGGCAAATCTGATCCTATATTTTATGGTGATTTTGTCTATAAATTCAAACGAATTGTTGGAAAACCTAATTTTAGTGATCAATTCAAAAAGATAGTAAAACGTTATATAAGGTTTGGATATAACTTGGATATCATGCGACAGTCTGCATGCCTAGTTTTAAACCCAATCACGGTTTATAGCTATGGTTTCCTCTTTAATTGCACGACGGTGGGTCAGGCCTCAGACTCTATGACGGCTCTGACGTAAAGCTATAATCGGTGGGTTGGTGCCTGATGCTTATCTGTAGCTGGACCCATCGTGGCTCAACTTGAGGTTTTCTTTAGCTCTGACTATCTGTGAGTCATGAGCCCTTTTCTTTGTTTCATCATGGTGTAGTAATTTGATAAGAGTGTTTTTTCCATGATGATACATTGCATTAGTTAGATGGCCTCCACGCGAGCTGAACATTTCTTGTACTTCAACAACAGCAGAATCTAGGGCGAAGATTTGGTACCAGTAAAATGCATTTAAGCCCCCCCCCCCCCCCCGGTGGCTTAGGCTGCTGTCCGTTCTAAGGCGGTGGTTCTGTTGTTGTTGACTTTTTGTTTATTGTTATTCCCATTGTGGGAGTCTGTAATTGTTCTATGTTTTGTTGTATGTTACTTTATGTCCATTCTGGTATTGCAATCATCTTGATGGGGAAGAGAGAGCTGATCGCTTTGCTTAATTTGTCTTCCTGGTGTCTGGTGATGGTTTAGCGGCTCTTCCTCGCGGTGCCACGGGGTTGTCTGCAGTTTGTGATTGTGGTATTTCCTGATCATACTCACTTACTATTTTTGATTAGAATAAGGGCAATAATAGAGCAAAACACCCTATTTGGTAGGGCTTTTGTAAGAATAAGAACAAAAATAGAGAAAAACACCCTTTTTGGCAGGGCTTTGGCTAAAATAAGGGCAAAACTTGAGAAAAACACCCATTTTGAGAGGGCTTTTGTTAGAAAAAGAGCAAAAATAGAAGAAAAAAACACCCTTTTTGGTAAGGCTTTGATTAGAATATGGGCAATAATAGAGCAAAACACCCTTTTTGGTAGGGATTTGCTTAGAATAAGGGCAAAAAGAGAAAAACATCATTCTTGGCAGGGCTTTGGTTAGGGTTAAAGCAAAAATAGAGAAAAACACCGTTTTTGGTAGGGCTTAGGTTAAAATAAATGCAAAAATAGAGAAAAACACCGTTTTGGGTTGGGCTTCGATTAGAAAGAGGGCAATAATAGAGTAAAAAAATCTCTTAGTTGTATAGCCTTGAGTAGAATAATGGCAAAATAGAGAAAAACACACTTTTTGGCAGAGCTTGGGTTAAGGTTAGAGCAAAAATAGAGAAAAACACACTTTTTGGTAGAGCTTTAGTTAGAACAAGGACAGAAATAGAAAAAAAAAATTTTTGGTAGGATTTTGATTAAAATTTGGGCAAAAGAGAGAAACACACCCCTTTTTGTGAGGCTTTAGTTGGAATAAGGGCAAAAATAGAGAAAAAACACCGCTTTGGGTAGAGGGCTTTCTAGAATAAGGGCAAAAAACACTCTTTGTGGCAAGGCTTTGGTTAGAATAAGGGCAAAAATAGAGAAAACACACATTTTTGGCTGGACTTTGGTTAGAATAAGGGAAACAATAGAGTAAAACGCCATTTTTGGCAGGGTTTTGGTTAGAATAAGGCAACAAAACAACAACAGAAAAACAGCAGACTCTATGGCGAAGATTTGGTACCAGTAAAATGCATTTAAGCTCCCCGGTGGCTTAGGCTGCTGTCTGTTCTAAGGCGGTGGTTCTGTTGTTGTTGACTTTTTGTTTATTGTTACTCCCATTGTGGGAGTCCGTAACTGTTCTATGTTTTGTTGTACGTTACTTAATGTCCATTCTAGTATTGCAATCATCTTGATGGGGAAGAGAGAGCTGGTTGCTTTGTGTCGTGTGATGGTTGAGCGGCTCTTCCACGCGGTGCCATGGGGTTTACTGCGGTTTGTGATTGTGGTATTTCCTGATCATACTCACTTACTATTTTTGTGGCAAGGCTTTCGTTAGAATAAGGGACAAAAATAGAGAAAACACTCTTTTTAGTAGGGCTTCGATTAAAATAAAGCAAAAATTAAAAAAACACACACTTTTTGGTAGGGCTTTGGTTAGAATAAGGGCAAAAATAGGGTAAACACTCTTTGTGGCAGGGCTTTGGTTAGAATAAGGGCAAAAATAGAGAAAACCCCCTTTAAGATAGGGCTTTGGTTAGAATAAGGTCACAAATAGAGAAAACACCCTTTGATATAGGGACTTTGTTTAGAATAAGTGCACAAATAGAGAAAACACGCTTTGTGTCAGGGCATAGGTTAAGAATAGGGCAAAAATATCGAAAACAACCTTTTGGGCAATGCTTTGCCTAGAATAAGGGCAAAAATAAAGAAAACATCCTTTGTGGCAGGGCTTTGCATAAGATTAAAGCAAATATTAAGAAAAAAACACCTGTTTTGGTAAAGCTTTGGCTAGAACAAGGGCAGAAATAGAGAAAAACACAATTTTTTGCTGAGCTTTGGTTAGAATAAGGGCAAAATAGAGAAAACACCCTTTTTGTAGGGCTTCTGTTAGAATAAGGAAATAAATAGAGAAAACACCCTTTTTGGTACGGCTTTAATTAGAATAAGGTCGAAAATAGTGAAAAACACCCTTTGTTGCAGGGCTTTGGTTAGAATAAGGGCAAAAATAGAGTAAAACACTCTTTGTTGTAAGGCTTAGGTTAGAATAAGGGTAAAAATAGAGAAAAACACACTTTGTGTCAAGGTTTTGGTAAGGGTTAGAGCAAAAATAGAGAAAACCAACCTTTTTGATAGAGCTTTGGTTAGAATTAGTGCAGAAATAAAGAAAACACCCTTTTTGGTAGGGTTTTGGTTAGAATAATGGCAAAATAGAGAAAACACCCTTTTTGGTATGGCTTTGGGTAGAATAAGAACAAAAACGAGGAAAATATCTTTTAAGGTAGGGCTTCGTTTAGAATAAGGGCAAAATAGAGAAAACACATTTTTATAGGGCTTTGTTTAGAATAAGGGCAAAAATTGAGAGAAAACTCATCTTTGGCAAGGCCTTGGTTAGAATAAGGGCAAGAAATAGAGAAAAACACATTGTTGGCAGAGGTTTGGTTAAATTGGTGCAAAAATTAAGAAAAACACCGTTTTGGGTAGAGCTTCGGTTAGGATAAGAGCAAAAATATAGAAAAAAAATCCTTTATGCTAGGGTTTTGGTAAGAAAAAGAGCAAAAATAGAGTAAAACACTCTTTGTGGTAGGGCTTTGGTTAGAATAAGGGCAAAAATATAGAAAAAACACCCTTTTAGGTAGGGCTTTGATTAGAAAAAGGGCAAAAAAGAGTAAAAAACCCTTTTGGAAAGGCTTTAGTTAGAATTAGAGCAAGAAAGAGTAAGACACCCTTTTTGGTAGGGTTTTGGTTAGAATAAGGGCAAAAATAGAGAAATACACCCTTTGTTGCAGGCCTTTGGTTAGGATTAGGGCAAAAATTGAGCAGAACACCCTCATTGGCAAAGCCCTGATTAGAATAAGATCAAAAATAGAGAGAAACACCCTTCTTGGTAGGGCTTTGCTTAGAAAAGGAAAAAAATATAATAAACACCCTTTCGGGGTAGGGCGTTGGTTAGTATATGGGCGTAAATAGAAAAAACACCTTTTATTGCAGGGCTTTGGTTAGACTAAGGGCACTTATAGAGCAAGACACTCTTTGTGGTAGGCCTTAGGTTAAAATAAGGGCAAAAATAGAGAAAAACACACTTCGTGGCAGGACTTTGGTTAGGGTTAGATAAAAGAAATTGAGAAAAACACCCTTTTTGGTAGGGATTTGGTTAGAATAAAGGCAGGAATTTAGAAAAACACCCTTTTTGTAGGGTTTTGGTTAGAATAAGGACAAAATAGAAAAATACCCTTTGTGTCAGTGCATAGCTTAAGATAAGGGCGTAAATAGCGAAAACAACTTTTTGTGCTATGTTTTTCTTAGAAGAAGGGCAAAAATAGAGAAAAACACCCTTTGTGACAGGGCTTTGGTTAAGATTTAAGTGTTACGTGCCAGGCGTAACTAGAAACAAATTCAGGAAACCAAAATTTTGCTATTTGGAAAGTCAGCAAAAAGCACTTTTAAAATTTAACAAAATTTATTAAAAACAAAGTTATATTTACAATAAGCAATAGAAAATAGTTATACAATCAAAGAAAGTCTAACTTACAATACCTTGTATGTCCAAACTGTCCCTCAGAATATTTATCAACACAGGTCTTTCAGCAGTTTCTGATCCCCAGATTTTGAAGTTAAACCCTAATGAACACTAAGTCTGAATCCAAAACTGAATAATCCAAAGTAATCCAGAATGAATAAATTAAACACAGTATTCCACTATAGAATTCCAGTACAAAAGGTTTAGACTTTTAAATGGTGAAATTATTTCAAAGATGCCCTTATGAATATTTACTCTTATATATACCCTTTAAGAAAGTTCTGGATTAATCAGGAAAGAACTATGATATCATATGCTATATTTATTCATTCCGGAAAGTTCCAGAGATTACTCAATGATTCCACTGAATTCCAGAACCTACTCAAAGCTTCTATTGGCATGGAAAAGAAAATTCTAGAGGGTTCTAGGCTTTTCTGGTAACTTCTAGATGATTAGTCTTCTTTCTAGAAAAATCTTATAACCAAATAAATACTTTGTTTACAACAACTTATTTACCATCAATGTCTCCAATATCTGGGTCAGCAGAAACTAAGTAAAGAAAATATAAAAACAGATAAACAACATACATGTTACACTTCCCCTCCTCAAAGAAAAGAAAGTTTTATGAAGTAAAGCTTTCTTTTGCAATAATGAAAATTATATAACAAAAAATAATGTTAAATCACATCAGATCAATAAAGAGCAATAGCACAAACTCACATCAACAGTATAGTGGCAACTAAGCCCTAGAGAGCGCATCTGGGATGATAGTATCTTTTCCCTTAATATGTCTGATATTTAGATTGTGCTCTTGCAACATGATACTCCATCTGAGTAAACGCTGGTTCTTGTTTTTCATTTTATGAATGAAAGTCAGTGGATTGTGATCAGTGAAAATGACAATAGGTGCAACTGAAGAGGCTAGGTAAACTTCGAAGTGCTGAAGAGCAAGAATGAGAGATAAGCATTCTTTCTCTACAGTTGAGTAATTTCTCTGATGTTTGTTAAACTTTTTAGAATAGTAACAAACAGGATGATCAACACCATTGTCATCTTCCTGTAACAATACACTGCCCGCACCAACATCACTGGCATCTATGGCCAACTTAAATTCTTTGTCAAATCTTGGTGCTAAGAGAACTGGAGCACTTTTAAGAATGGCTTTAAGCTTTTCAAAAGACTTCTGACAACTATCAGTCCAAATAAACTTGACCCTTTTGCCAAGTAAGTTTGTCAAAGGCTCTGCTATGACAGAGAAATTACGAGGGATGATCCAAAAGTTCTGATCGTTACATTGTAGCTTTTTCCAGAGACATTTTTCAGAGATATACAATGCACCATTCGAACGAACAAGCGTTGACCTTTATAATGATGCTAGTATTTTCTCGCTGTGCTGTTTCGTTTAATAATTACAGCACATTATGTATGGTCCACTCAATACCACTGGCCTGTTTCATGTTATAGAATTATAATATAATTTGAATCTGAATCTTTCAAGCCCCACATCTTTAAAACTTCAAAGTAAAACTGCCATGTGTTTTTACTTTTTGTTACTTATAATGTCAATTCAAATGTAAGAATGGCGACAGGTTGTTTCGATTCAAGATTTAAAGCACAATGCGCATTTCTTATGACGTCATTGAAATTGACAACTACGTCATTTTGAGTACATTGCAGAATTTACATTTCGGAGAAAATTCTATTTTTGTCTATCTCTTTTGGACTAAAAACATACCAAACCTAATATCGGCAAAATATTTAACAACAATATTATTTTGATTACGAAATATCTTAATTTTAATTGAAATATTGTCAAAAGGTTAATTTTTTATTTGAAAAATGATTGATTTTAAATAGGAATTTTCAAAATTGTTATTGGTTTCAGATGGATGCTTTGTGCTCAATTTAATCCCATATTGTATCATTTTACGATATAGTGCACATTTTGACAATTGATTGGGTTTTAATTTTAGATATGCACATGCAAATTTGTGTACCTCAGAATATTGACCTAATTTGTGGACTCGTTTTAATTTCCTTATGTGAGCTACCACCAGTCTCCGACAATACGAACTATTCATAATTGCTTCAGACAAAAGTCAGCTCATCTTAGATTGCCTAAAACCTTTTTTACCTTTAAAGCAGCTGTTTTTACTGCAGTATGGGCCGGTCAATATTTCAAGTGGTCCAAATTTGATTATAGCTGGCAGTTGCATAGCCATACATTTCAAGGCCTAGGAAACCGAGATCATATAGAAAGTTCGCCATATGTACAGGGCACATTGACCTCTGGATGAAGATTACGCAGCCATAAATATGAATTGCTGAGACTGCTCTTGTCTAAATGGTGAGGTCTCTTATATGCACTGTCTGCCTGATAGGTCAGTGCATTGAGGGTACGGCCGTTTTGGGGTCGTTTTCTGGCCGCTCCTTTAAGTTACATAAAACTTGTCAAAGCGGTGTATAAACAAAGAATATATTATCATTTGATAAAATTTTCAGGCATGTTGCATTGCTGGTTACAGAGATATCACGCCAGGATCAGAACTTTAGGATCGTCCCTCGTATTACAGAATTTCCTGTAATATCCAGCCATACCGAGAAAGCGCATCAGTTGTCTTTTGCCAGAAGGTACGGGAAAATCTGAGATAGCCTCAACTTTGGCTTCTACAGGTTTTACCCGGCCTTGCCCCACCCGATGACCTAAAAATGTCAAATTTGCTTGGCAAAATTCACTCTTTGTTAAGTGAACTGTAAGTTTAGCTTCACTGAGTCTGTCGAAGAAATTTCTGATAGTTTGTAAGTGTTGTTCCCATTCTTCACTGAAGATGATGGCATCGTCGATATAGGCTTTACAGCCAACCAGATTAAATATCAAGCTGTTAATCAAGCGCTGAAATGTCGCTGGGGAGTTCTTCATTCCAAACGGCATAACTTTGTACTGATACAATCCATCTGGTGTAATGAATGCTGAGATCTCCTTTTCTCTGTTTGTCAGAGGTATTTGCCAAAAGCCTTTAAGCAAGTCGAATTTTATAACATATTTGGCTTGTCCAATGTTATCGATGCAGTCATTGATTCGTGGGATGGGAAAAGTGTCTGTTTTGGTGACAGAATTTACTTTACGGTAGTCCGTACACATGCGAAATGTCCCATCAGGTTTTGGTACAAAAATACAAGGAGAACTCCATTCTTTTTGACTAGGTTCTATAAAGTAATTATCCAGCAAATATTGAACTTCATCTCTGAGAATTTGTTGTTTTGCAGGGTTCATTCTGTATGGATGTTGTTTCACAGATTTTGAACCATCAATTAGTTCAACATCATGATAAATTTTGTCAGTTTTGGATGGAATATCCGGAAATAAGTGTTCATATTCGAGAATTAACTGCTTCAGTTCAAGTCTCTTGTCTGAACTAAGATGTGACAATTTCTGGTCAAGATCCTTTAAGATATCAGAGTTCTTGAGTTTTGACGACGCGGGATCAGATTTCACAAAGTTCATATCTTCAGAGTCCATTTTATTTGTTCAAGAGGGACAGAATTTACTAGATTCACTGATGAAATAACAGAACTATCCCTATCAATGTACTTTTTAAGCATGTTAATATGACATAGCTGTTTTTGTTTGCGCCTCCCAGGAGTGTTGACAATGTAATTAACATCACTTTACTTTTTGTCAACAGTATAAGGACCATAATATCTAGCTTGCGATGGCTTACCAGGAATGGGCAAAAGAGCAAGCACCTTGCCTCCAAGTTCAAAATTTCTATCCTGAGCATTTTCATCATAATGCAATTTCATTTTGCTTTGAGCTGATTTGAGATTGGACCGAGCAGCTTCACAGGCTTTTGATAATCTGTTTTTGAAATCAGACACATACTGAAGTAAGTTCAAAGAACTGTCATCATCTGAGAGAATTCTTTCTTTCAGAAGTTTCAAGGGTCCACGCACAGTATGCCCAAATACCAGTTCAAATGGGCTGAACCCAAGAGACTCCTGTACAGTCTCTCTTACAGCAAATAAAAGCAAATGTATACCTTCATCCCAATCTTTTTCTGTGTCAAAGCAGCAAGATCTGATCATGTTTTTCAAAGTTTGATGAAATCTTTCTAAGGCACCCTGACTTTCAGGATGATAAGCCGATGACTTGTATTGTTTGATTCCAAGTTCATGCATGACTTGCTGAAAAATTCCTGACATAAAATTTGAACCTTGATCAGATTGTACAGACCTTGGAAGTCCCACAAAAGTGAAAAACTTCACAAGTGCCTTAACAATTGTCTTAGTCTTGATATTTCTGAGTGGAATGGCTTCAGGGAAGCGTGTTGACGCACACATAATAGTCAAAAGATATTGACAACCTGACTTTGTTTTGGGTAAGGGACCTACACAGTCAATAATGGTTCTGCTAAAAGGCTAATCAAAGGCAGGAATGGGCTGTAAACAAGCTTTTGGAATGGTCTGATTGTGTTTTCCTACCATTTGACAAGTGTGAAAGGATTTGCAGTGCTGAGAATCATCAGATTTTAATCCTGGCCAAAAGAAATGAGAAAAAGGACAAAAATAGAGAAAACAGCTTTTTGGGTAGGGTTTTGGTTAGAATAAGGGCAAAAAAAAGAGAAAAACACCCTTTTTGGCAGGGCTTTGGTTAGAATACGGACAAAAAATAAATAAATAAATAAAACATTCTTTGTGGTTGTGCTTAGATTAGAATAAGGCCAAAATAGAGAAAAAACATACCTTGTGGCAAGGATATGGTTAGGGTTCGAGCAAAAATAGAGAAAAATACTTTTTGGTAGAGCTTTGGTTAGAATAAGGGCAAAAATAGAGGAAACATCCTTGAAGGTAGTGCTTTGGTTAGAATAAATGCAAAAAAATAAGAAAAACGGCGTTTTGGGTAGAGCTTTGTTTAGAATAAGGGCAAAAATAGAGAAAACTCATTTTTGGCTGGGCTTTGGTTAGAATAAGGCCAAAAATTGAGAAAAAAATCCCTTTATGGCAAGGCCTTGGTTTAAAAAAGGGTAAAAATAGAGAAAACACATTCATGACTGGGCTGTTTTTAGAATAAGGGCAAAAATCGAGAAAAAACCCTTTATGCCAAAAAAAGTAAGTGAGTATGATCAGGAAATACCACAATCACAAACCGCAGACAACCCCATGGCACCGCGAGGAAGAGCCGCTAAACCATCACGAGACACCAGGAAGACAAATTAAGCAAAGCAACCAGCTCTCTCTTCCCCATCAAGATGATTGCAATACTAGAATGGACATAAAGTAACATACAACAAAACATAGAACAATTACAGACTCCCATAATAGGAGTAACAATAAACAAAAAGTCAACAAGAACAGAACCACCGCCTTAGAACGGACAGCAGCCTAAGCCACCGGGGGGCTTAAATGCATTTTACTGGTACCAAATCTTCGCCCTAGATTCTGCTGTTGTTGAAGTACAAGAAATGTTCAGCTCGCATGGAGGCCATCTAACTAATGCAATGTATCATCATGGAGAAACACTCTAATCAAATTAACACACCATGATGAAACAAAGAAAAGGGCTCATGACTCACAGATAGTCAGAGCTAAAGAAAACCTCAAGTTGAGCCACGGTGAGTCCAACTACAGATAAGCATCAGGCACCAACCCACCGATTAAAGCTTAACGTCAGAGCCGTCATAGAGTCTGAGGCCTGACCCACCGTCGTGCAATTAAAGAGGAAACCATAGCTATAAACCGTGATTGGGTTTAAAACTAGGCATGCAAAGTCTTGATCAGAATAAGGGCAAAAAATGAAGAAAAATGAGCAAAAAACAACAACACCGGTTTCGGTAGCGCTTTGGTTAGAATAAAGACAAAATTATAGAAAACATCCTTTTTGGTAGGGTTTTTTGTTAGAAAAGAGCAAAAACAGAGTAAAACACTCTTTGTGGTAGAGCTCTGGTTAGAAATAACTGCAAAAAATATAGAAAAAAAACAACTTTTATGGTAGGGCTTTGATTAGAATAAGGACAGAAAAGAGAAAAACACCCTTTTTTGGCAGGGCTCTAGTTAGAGTTAGAGCAAAAAAGAGTCAAACGTCCTTTTTGGTAGGGCATTGGTTAGAATAAGGGCAAAAATAGAGAAAAACGAACCTTTATTGTAGGGCTTTGCTTAGAAGAAGAACTAGAATAGAGAAAACAGCCTTTTTCGTAGGGCTTTGCTTAATTTGTCTTCCTGGTGTCTCGTGATGGTTAAGCGGCTCTTCTACGCGGTACCACGGGGTTGTCTGCAGTTTGTGATTGTGGTATTTCCTGATCATACTCACTTACTATTTTTGGTTAGAATAAGAGCAAAAATAGAGTGAAACACTCTTTGAGATAGGGCTTTCGTTAAAATAAGGGCACAAAGGAGAAAAAACACCCTTTTGGCAGGGCTTTAGTTGGAGTTAGAGCAAAAAAAGAGAGTAAAACACCCTTTTTGGTAGGGCTTCAGTTAGAATAAGTGCAAAAATAGAGAGAAAAAACCTTTGCGGCAGGGCTTTGATTAGAATAAGGGCAGAAATTGAGAAACACCCTTTTGGTAGGGCTTTGCTTAGAAAAAGGACAAAATAGAGAAAACACCCATTTTGGGTAGAGCTTTTGTTAGTATAAGGGCAAAAAAAGAGTTAAACACCCTTGGTGGCAGTACTTTGGCTACAGTTAGAGAAAAAATAGAGAAAAAAAAAACGCTTTTTGGTAGGGTTTTGGTTAGAATAAAGGCAGGAATAGAGAAAAACATCCTTTTTGGTAGAACAATGGCAAAATAGAGAAAAACACCGCTTTTGGTAGGGCTTCGGTTAGAATAAGGGCAAAATAGAGAAGAACACCATTTTCGTTAGGCTTTGGTTAGAATGAGGGCAAAAACAGAGAAAAATCCTTTTTGGTAGGCATTTGGTTAGAATAAGAGCAAAATAGAGAAGAACACCATTTTCGTTAGGCTTTGGTTAGAATGAGGGCAAAAACAGAGAAAAATCCTTTTTGGTAGGCATTTGGTTAGAATAAGAGCAAAAATAGAGCAAAACACCTTTTTGGTAGGGCATTGGTAAGAATAAGGGCAAAAATAGAGAAAAACAACCTTTTTGGCAGGGCTTTGGTTAAAGTTAGAGCAGAAATAGAGAAAAAAATAACTTTTTGGTAGGGCTTTGTTTAGAATAAGGGCAAAAATATTTAAAAAAAAAAACACCCTTTTAGAGAGGGCTTTGGTTAGATTAAGAGCAAAAATAGAGAAAAACACCCTTTTTGGTAGGGCTTTGGTTAGAATAAAGGGCCAAAACAGAGAAAAATACCCTTTTTGCAGGGCTTCGGTTAGAGTTAGAGCAAACATAAAGAATAAACACATTTTTGGTAGGGCAAATATAGAGAAAAAACCTTTTGGCAGGGCTTTGGTTAGAACAAGGGCAAAAATAGAGAAAACACACTTTGTGGAAGACCTTTGTTTAGGGTTAGGGCAAAGATACAGAGAAAAACCCTTTTTGGCAAAGCTTTGGTAAGAATAAGGGTAAAACTAGAGAAAAACACCCTTTTTGGTAAGGCTTTGCCTAGAATAATCGCAAAAATAGAGAAAAACACCCTTTGTGGCAGGGCCTTGGTAAGAATAAGGGCAAAAATAGAGAAAAACACATTTTGTCGCAAGGCTTTGGTTAGGGTTAGAGCAAAAATAGAGAAAAAAAACCAAGTGAGATGGTATCAAATGATCTTCGAAACGCGCTTACATACCGAATCACTGGCCGCAATACGAAATGAACTAAACCAAACCTGAGTAAGTCAAATCCAAGTCTGTAGAATTTTTTTGATATGAAAAAGATAGTTTGTTCAAAATGTTAAATTTGAACAACAGTATATTGATTCAATATCTGGATGGTCTGTTTTGATGCCTTCAGATGTATCCATAAATGTCATATCTCCAATGCACAGATTAGTAGTGGGTCAAATTCCTGTTGATTAATTGTAAATTCCCCATGACGTCAAAGTCACACGTGCTGCATGGAGTAAATAATCCATATATGTAACCAATCTGCAAAATTTCACGATTTTACTCTTAGTCGCTTTCTTGAACCTATTTACATTTAACACATTCAACAACATAATAATCCATGCACCGGAATTGTCATTTTCAATTAAGGGACACCTGTTCGTAAAATGTATTCCACATAAATACAAATGAGCCGCGCCATGCGATAATGTGTCTTCGGGAGATTAATTACGTCATGAGATATGACGTCGTAAAGTTTGACGTAATTATTTCGCGCCGCGCGTAATTAAAGAGAGCGTCATCAAAGATTACGACAATTTAGAAAAGTCATGTTTAGAATAAAATGCAATTAAAATCAAGGAATTTTAGGCTGATTGTATTCTGTTGTAATACCTGTAAAGGACCTCGGACAGTCTCCTATTCAATCTGCCCAAAATTTGACAGCCTTTGGCTAGGATAATGCATATTTGACATTTATAGTTTTGTGCTTAAATCAAACCCTTACATTTAGTGAACCAAGCACAATAAAAATATTTTGAAAATATTGCATGATTATGCCAGGACATTAGGGTTTAGGGGGTGGGGGTATATTTTGTGACCAAATTTTATTTAACAGAAAGTCAAAGTTTCGCCGGGTATTCACCTAAATACATGAAAATATAATGTTTGGGGAATAAAACTTGAGATGAAAGTGATGCGTTTGCATAAAATTCAGGTTGAGAAGATTTCATCCTTCTTCTAAATAAGTATGCTGCCCATAACTTTTGACAATTACCTGTTGTTCAGCCAGTTTTACATGTTCACTGAGCTGTATAATATCTGCATACTGTATATATCAGAGTCTAGATAAACACACTTTTTGAGCTTATTTTTTTTTAAATATTTTCTTATTCATCAGATTTAACCTATAATTTTGGGCTTAAAAGAACCGTCTCATTGCGACGGTTCTTTTGAGTACCCACAACATATTTTTTGGTTGAGAAATAAGACAACTGACTACTTGGTACGCAATCATAGCTAAAGCCCTTGATACATGCCATTGTAAATTGATATTTACCTACAGGTTTGCACAAAATAGGTTCCTAATACGTTTTTTATAATAAATTGTTTTTGAGCATTTTGACATCGTTCCCCCCCCCCCCCCCGTGACCAATCATGTCGTTTTTATATGATGTGTGAAATGTAAAACTACAACAGTGTGCAAAAGGATTAGTTTGGTCACGGGGGGAAAGCACTTCAGTAAAACTTTTTCTATTTTCTATATGCTGAATAGCAAAAACAGGGTTTTTCAACCCATATTTTTGAATAGGTGCTTGTCCAATGAGAAAAATACTTTTGCGGATAATTCAAGAGCTGAACCTACTATCTTTTTGATGGAAAAACTATCGTTTTCTTTGAAATTTTTGTCTGGCGATATTTATGGGCAATCCTTCATTAAGACTGTCCGAGGTCCTTAGTCATGGTCTATTTCAGCACCGGTTGCTGGTGAAAAATAAACTGTCCAAAAAGATGCGGCTTGGTAAACGCTAATTGACCCTCAATTCTCAACATCTTTGCACTTCAAAATCACTCTAACAAAAAAAATAAAATAAAATAATAAATAAATATATAAACGCCGGATACATCCCAGCTTTCCTTAGTCGACCAACCAGTGTGTCTGAACCTTTCGTATTCACATCCGAGCCGCGTGGAGGGCAATTCTGAACGAACGCAGTTACACAAAGTAGCATTTACGATTTGGCAAAGGCTTTAATGAGACTGCTAGATGCTCAGACTTCTTTGAGCCTTCGCTGAGTGACACTGCTTGAAATACACTGAAATCTCACGAGGTAGCTCTCATGTATATAAAAAAGTATAATACACGATTAGTTTCACACGAGAAACAATAGTTATTATTTGCCACTTGTGACGTCGCAGTGTAAATCAATGTATTTCTAGATTTCTTGCAAAAGTAGTTGTCGCAAAACTATTGAAGCTACAATGACGGAAAAAGCAACAAATGAAAGCAAATTGATATACGCAATAAACATTTTTCTTGTTGTTTCCTTGTGTCTGTTGATTTCTTGTGACAGTCATTTAAACACACAGACAAATTAAAAATGTCATTTACGTTGCATCATTGAGAATCGTTATAAAAATCATCAACTATAAAACGTTTTTCTAATTTTGAAATGTTATTATTTTCATGTTTATATACTCAACGTCAGTGAAAAGTTACCAGTAAATCACATACACTTAACATAGGACAATATTCAGTTCATTCTGAACGAAGAACTGCGGATACTTCAACACTCATTTTTGTGGCATAGAGTCCAATGCATCATAACTATTGAAAACGGTATCCATCACACCCGAATGCATTATACTAATTCCTTGAAGGGCCCCTATAGTTTCCATTGCATTGTATAAGAAAATGCAAAGTTTTGGTGATACGTTAAAGTTTGATCTCCATATTTTGCGTTTAATGGGATAACCTAAACAATTTTGATGGCGTTTTCAACAAAAATGTCTAGGGCATGTTCTGGCACTTTGTCTTCTGAAAATGATGATTTCAAATTCTTTAAAACTGCGAAAAACATAAAATGCACGTGCATCACGTGCACTATAGTTCCAGGGCTCGTGGAACTGTTTTATCTCTCCAAACCAGTTTGTCGTTGACCAGAAACACGAACGTAACAGTAGCCAAAGAGCTGTATTATATATTTTCCTAAATATTGGAATTTCGATGCTGGTAACTTTTCATTGACGCTGAGTATATGTTTATTGAATATTGCCTTTTTTCTATTTGCTCTTCATACTTGTAAGTTTTGTAAAATTGCATCCATTAATTTTGTCAGGGTAGGCATGTGTATTGTCAACAAAGACGGAGATGCGGAATGAAATGAGGGGTACTGTTACTTTGTTTTCAAAATCAGCGTACAGTTCAACAATTTAAGAGCGGCGAACTTTAACAAACTTAACCTACCTCCATTCTCAACTTCGTATCGAAGGCAGTGTACATACGGAATTGTCAAGTCAAGACCTGCGCGATTGGGCCTGATTTAGAATTACACAATTCAAACTACATGTATTCAAATGCCCCACTTTTTTATACAAACAGAATTCCTTTCTTAAAGCCTACGTGGGTGCATAAAACTTGGAGTAATGTGCACACTCTATATATGAGTGCGCCGACATAAAACAACAAAATCGAATGGAATAGAAATGAGTACCCGCACTGCTATAGCAACCAGATTTCTTTATGTCTTGATTTTTTTGGTGAGAAAGTTTGAATATGATTTTTCAGCGAGAAGTATATTCTGCACACACATTTAAGGAATGATGAGGCATTTCGCTCCGGATAGCAAAGTCGGGTACAGTTAGGCAAATAAGCAGCCCTGCTTATGTAGGCTGAGATCGTGAGCTCGAGCCATTGTCTGGTCAAACATTTCATCAAGAATATTATCCTCAATCATTGCCCCGGTTCAAGTAGGGTAGTTGTCAGTTACTGGCGAAATATGCATACACTATGAACTGGTCGCCGTGATATGCCAACTGATGTTTTGAAATTATGTTAACCAATTTATATTAGCCTAGCGCCCTTTTTGTGTGACATGGGCAAACAGTGTAGAACCAGATCAGACGCCGCACTGTTTGCTTAGCGCATTGAGCGAAATTTAAATTACTACCCAACAACCCTTGAATCAGAAATGGATCCGTCTTTTTGGCAGTATTGTAAAATTCCATTGGGCATATATGGGTTTAGCTTAAACAACAACAACAACAACAACAACAACAACAACAACAACAACAACAACAACAACAACAACAACAACAACAACAACAACAACAACAACAACAACAACAACAACAACAACAACAACAACAACAACAACAACAACAACAACAACAACAACAACAACAACAACAACAACAACAACAACAACAACAACAACAACAACAACAACAACAACAACAACAACAACAACAACAACAACAACAACAACAACAACAACAACAACAACAACAACAACAACAACAACAACAACAACAACAACAACAACAACAACAACAACAACAACAACAACAACAACAACAACAACAACAACAACAACAACAGTGAATAAAAGAATATACACATAGCCGAATCTTTATTTAAACTAGTTATCAAGGTTGCAATACACCTTTGCAAGAACGCATTTTTGTGATTTATTTTTCCAAAATGCCATCTGTTTTTAAGTCGCGACCTATTTAATTTAATTTTGATCTACCATTTCAATAGAACAATTACCATGCCGATTCTGCTGTTTGTTTGTTTGATTCTTTACGTCCTATCAACAATCTGTCAGTTATGTTAGGACGGGTCGTCCTGGCATGAGTTGTGTCATGCGGCTCATTTTGGACCCAAACGAATAAAAAATAGATAAATAATAAAGAAAGAAATAAAGAATAAGTAAATAAAGAAATAATAAAATAAAATAATATCTATTTATATCATTTTACGGAACTTGAATCGTAGAATAATTTCAAAAATAAAAATAATGTATTCAAATTTCATTTTCAAAATTATTCTACGATTCAAGTTCCGTAAAATGATTTAAATAGATTTGATTTTATCATATGACGTCGCGCCTGGGAGTGAAATAACGCCATGCAATAAAATCTGTAAACCACTAGTGGTTTATCGATTTTCGGGAAACGTTATGACGTCCATAACAACGTTGCGTAAATAATGACAAAATTATAACGTTCTTACGCCAGAAATCAGATTTCAAAGTATTTGTCATATGATAAATAGAATCTAACATTCGTGCTCTTGTATTATTGAATTTATTAAACTCGTTGCGAAAAAGAGATAAAATGCTCGGCAAGCCTCGCATTTTATCCCTTTTCCTCAACTCGTTTAATAAATTCAATAAAACATGAGCACTCATGTAAGATCCTCTATTTATTACTTCTTTATTTACTTTTTCTTTATTTCTTTCTTTATTATTTATTTAATTATTATTCTTTTGGGTCAAAAATGAGCCACAACCAGTACTAAGCTAAGATTAATGTGTCTTGCTCAAGGACACAGCGCAGTGTGGTGAAGCTCTTACCCGTTGCCCCTCCGTCTCGAGTCAAGCTCTGTACCTCTGAGCCACTGCGCTCCCCCGATGTGTTATTACAACGCGAAACACAGGCCCTGCCAAATGCCTGAGAGGGCGTACATAGTATACAAAGTATCAAAACGTGCTTCAGGACCCGAAGTTATAACATCGTTTAGTGCTCAACTCAACTGAGCATGGAGTTTATACTGTTCATAAATGTAAAGAAATGTTGACATTTAAACAGTAAATTTAAAATCAGAGAGTATCTCCATATACACAAGAAAACATTTACGTTCAAGTTAACAATTTAGTTTTCGTCGGCAGTTGAACATATAGTGTCGCGGCCAGGTTTTTCCGAATTTCAAAAGTCAATGTGCAAATTTGTGCCCGATTTTATACGGAGATGTGTTCGTGATGATCCATAATTGTGCTGGCAAAATATAAAATTGGTGCAGGAAAATATCGCACTAGTCGACGGCTACGTCCATTTAGTGCACATTTTCAAACGAAGGCTGATATGACATGGCACCTCAAGGAAATATCGTAATCATTTATGTCAAAATTGAAGAATACGCAAGAAATGAACTACGTTTGACTTACGATTAAATTCAATTATTTTGTTTTACCAACATCAGTAGGGGTAAGCTACTTCGCGACCCAGTTTCATATTAGTAACAGTGATGGTCGGATGTCTAAAGGCGTAAAAACTTCGCAACGTTGTGAATGACTTATCGTGACGTCATGCGACGTTAGTTCAAAAATCAACGTCAAGCCGTCCAAAGTTCAAATTCCAATATCTTTTCTAATAATTTGAATATTTTGATCAAACAAAAACGAGTCTACTCTTCATATAATGACCTGTCTAAAAATTACAGAATCTCAAAATGGCCAAATTTACCCCGAAGACACATTTTCCCATGGCGCGGCTCAAATAATATTGTAAATGTAAATGTTTATAACAAACACAAAACATCTGCTGACACTCTGGTAGTGGATCCGTATACATCAACAGAAATGTCTGAAAACTTGAAGCTTCTTAGGTCTGTTTCATATGTTGAAAGTGGTCTAGCAGTCAGAGTACAGTCTGTTGTGATTCGAAGTAGTTCCATAATATTTTTCTCTGGAGATGGGCATAGCTTAAGATAAGAGTCTGTGTATGGTGCTTCCATACACACTTCTGAAACAATAATCATTAGGTCGCTATTCAATTATTTTGGGAGCTATAAAATGCTGTCTATTAGTAATTTTGGTTCAAGTAGAAACTGAAAAAGTTCTCCAATACATGCTTATCTGAAAAGCTGGGTCATGAGTGCCAAACCAAAATTCAGTGGCATGCAGCCACCAAAGAGAGACTCAAACAAGCCTGTTCAACTAAAGTAACTTGCTAGAACATAGAAAGTTCCCTTGTGGCTGGTTAGATACGATACTTTGCAATAAGCGTTAACAATGGCGCTGATCAGACTGCACAGATGAGCAGGGTGCTCTTCCCCTTGTTATATGAAAACCCGCGAAGACAGGTTTTCCCATGCTTTTACCAATTCACGAATGTATCAATTTAGGAAAGATTAGGAGATTCAGCAACTTCACTAAGTGAAACCCTGTCTTTGGATAATTCTACCAAAATCAGACTCAAACCAGTATAGCTTAGCTATAGTAACTTGCTAGAACATTGAAAGTTCCCTTGTTAATTTCGATATTTTCAATAAGCGTTTAACAATGGCGCTGATCAGACTGCACGGATGGGCAGGCTGTTATGCCTCTTTACTATTTACAAATATGTTCGGTATCCTTTGGAAAGGGTATCCTTTGGAAGCAAGGACTGCACCAAAGAACTGAAACAAACCATCGAAGTCAGGTTTCCCCACGCCTAGGCCCACATTTACCAATGAACCAATTTAGGTAAGTACAGGAGATTCACCAACATTCACATTAGTGACCCAATCCCCACATTGAGAGAGATAAGCAGGAATGGCTCTGTAACTATAAGCAATATCATGTGCTTGATTGTCTGAGACTGTATAACAGTCAAAAAGTTGCATTAAACTAACAATTATACATTGCTATAAAAGTAGTTTTTTTTTTACCACTCAAGAGTGTATTGCGCATTTGGAAAACCTGTTCTGGTGTATGGATATGAGTTCTATAACAATCAGACGCCCATCTCAAGAGTGTTTTATCAAATGATCTTCCAAACGCGCTTACATACCGAACTACTGGCCGCTATACGAAATGAGTGCTCCTGGAAAGACTAACCCAAATCCGGTAAAGTCAAATTGAAGTCTGAAGTCTGTAGAATTTGTTGATATGAAAAAGATAGTTTGCTCTGCTCAAAGCACTACCGGACTCATTCAAAAACAGTGGGTCAGTAGGTGCATTTTTCAATTTAACCATTTTGCAGTGAAAGGACATAATTTCAAAGTGTTGTTTAAGTTGTGGAATTTTAATATGGATTCCATATCTGTATGATCTGTTTTGATGCCTTCCGATGTATCCATAAATGTCATATCTCGAATACGCAGATTAGTAGTGGGGTCAAATTCGTGTTGATTAAATGTAAATTCCCCATGACGTCAAAGTTACACATGCTGCATGGAGTAAATAATCCATACATGGTGATAAGTAACTAGTCTGCAAAATTTAACAATTGTACTCTTAGTCGCTTACTTGAACCTGTATTCATTAAACACATTCAACAACATTAAAATCCGTACACCGGAATTGTCATGTTCAATCAAGAGACACTGTACACCTGTTCGTAAGTATGCAAAGTGTATTCCACATAAATACAACTTATATTGTAAATGTAAGTGTTTATAGCAAAGGGCTATATACAAACATAAAACATCTGCTGACACCCTGGTAGTGGATCCGTAATCATCAACAGAAATGTTTGAAAACTTGAAAGCTTCTAAGGCCTGTTTCATATGTTGAAAAAGTACAAGCAGTCAGTGCATTGTCACATAAAGAATTCACAGTCTGTTGTCATTCACTTAGTTCCATATTATTTCTCTGGAGATGGGCATGGTTGAGAATAAGAGCCTCTGTATGATGCTACCATACAAACTTCTGAAACAATTATCATCTGTATATTAGATCGGGTCGATATTCAATCATTTTGGTAGCTATAAAATGCTGTCTATTAGTAATTTTGGTTCAAGTAGAAACTGCCAAAGTTCTCAAATGCATGCTTATCTGAAAAGCTAGGCCAATGCCCCGACAGGCAAACCTAAATCCAGTGGCATGTAATCCTATGCAGCCGTATGGTATTCTCAAGGTGTAGTCAACACATTGCTATATGGTGAATTTAAATACGTTTGTCTGACCTTTAGGCTTCCATAAATTAGCATGTTTTCAAAGATAGACAGACGTAATAATAGATCCAAATCTGTGAATAAGTCTGCACAGCATGCATATCCTAGTATGCAGTTACGAACAGCTTCAGGTAAGAGTAAATTCACAATACAATAACCGGTAATGACAGTAAATTTTTATCAGACTGTCAACATGTCTCGTAAAACTTTGTGTACCAAAACGATCTTAGCACTAAGATAATGAAGTTCATCAAGGGTGTATAGGGTGCATTACCATATATTCACCAGAGACTTCTAAGATAATAATTGTTCATCTTGCTGTCCTTAACATCAGCCTGTAAAGTGACCTCTCAAACATCTAGTAAAACTATGTCAGTATACCAAAACAATCTTAGCATTAAGAAAATGAAGTTCGTCAAGGGTGTATAGAAAGTTGCAGTACCATATATTCACCAGGGACTTCTAAGATAATAATTGTTCATCAAGGCTGTAAAAATAGATCATAGATTGCTCATCAAGCGTGTCTCTTGGTTACTAGGGATCTTAGATGCAAAGAAGATGACTGTTCATAAAGGTTATATAGAGTGTCTTCATACATAAAGGTTGTGGTTTGCCCTTATTCCAACCAAAGCCCTGGTATGAGATTTTTCAGATAAAGCTGTTCTAATTTGAACTAAAACACTGAGCACAATCTTGAGATTTCATGCTGATTTCAAATTGTTCATCATTAAGACTGTATGGATGTTCTCCGTACATAATTTTAGACTTTAAAGATAAAAGCAGTTCATCAAGAACTAATCCATTGAGTCCAGGGTTAAAATTATTGACTGCATCTTTAACATCTGCCTGTAAAGAGACCCCTCAAACACGCGTAGAAAAAAGTTTGTTTTGATCATATTTAGTAGCTTTAAACATTGTGATCTGTTGCAAACTCCAAGACTTGGTATCATAATCAGGAAGATTTAGCTCAGAGCAATCCCTTGCAAAGGCTAGTGTAGCAAGACTAGTCTAATTCGAACCTTTAAGCTGGGCGCTGTGCATTTGCAGAGCCTGACATACTTTAGAATTAGGGCAAAAAATAAAGAAAAACACCCTTTGTGGCAGGGCTTTGGTTAGAATAAGGGCAAATATATATATAGAAAAAAAACTTTTTGGTAAGGCTTTGGTTAGAATAAGGGCAAAAATAGATAAATCGCCCTTTTTGAAAGGATTTTGGTTAATATAGTGTTAAAATAGAGAAAAACATCCTTAGTGACCGGGCTTTGGTTAGAATAAGGTCAAAATACAATGAAACACTCTTTATTGTAGAGCTTTCGTTAGAATAAGGGCAAAAATAGAGAAATGCACCCTTTGTGAAAGGACTTTGGTCAGGTTATAGCGAAAATAGAGAAAAAAAAACATGCTTTTTGGTAGGGCTTTGGTTAGAATTAGGGAAAAAAGCGTAATACACCTTCTTTGGTAGGGCATTGGTTAGAATAAGGGCAAAATATAGAGGAAAAACCTTTTTGGTAGGGCTTTAGTTAGTTTATTTGACCTACATGTAATTACTTGAGGGCCTCAATGAAGATTATAATGTGCAAAATGTTAACCCTCTTTAAATGGAAACTTACTTACTAAGATACTTTCTTACATACGGTTTGTACAAGCTCCAGAAGGAAGGTGTTTGAAAATTACACATAACTTTGACAAATAAAACCCAGCACAGTGTAAATATACTCAACAAAAAAAGTTAAGGAAATTGTGTATGAGGGGCTATGACAAAAGACCAAAAACATTTAAAGACTTTTGAATTTCACCATAGTATAATGTGATCATTTTGCCTTATAATGACGCTTTATCTGGGTCTGTAGCGCCCATAGCAGCTAAGTAAATCCATGTCAAAGTTGACTGGTCATCACTCCATTTTTCGCAAAAAATTCAATTTACGGAGCAAACATAGGTTTTCATACATTAAAGTTCGCCAGGTCCCTCTGGAGATGGAGATGTTTAAAACCTAGGACAACAGATCTGGTGCTTATAGAGGGACACTTGATCAGTCCAGTGTACATGGGTGAGGTGTTGAGGTCTGTTGTACTGCTTTTTTGTGCAAAAACCAGTGACAGTACCAGGCCTAAGCTGGTCAGTTCGCATAATCAGACATCTCTACAATTTTAACATGTCTATGACAATTTTGGACAGATGGTCCAACGCATAATAATGACATCAAGAACTCCTCCCCCCCCAGCTTTTCGATTTAGTGTTGCATGAGATATTGATGCTGATCACTCAGCACCAAATCACCAGTATTCAGAGTACGCGAAACCGGTGCTAGTCCCAATTTGCAGCTGACTGGGGACATACTCATTACTGATGTAGGCATTCTCATCTTCGAAATGTGATGTTTAAATCTATCAAGTTAATTTCATGTGACATTCAAAGGAATTGCTTTTCAAGTCTAGAAAACTTACATGTTTTTTATGTGTTTATGAGGGAATACTCTGTAGTCATTTTTGCGAAACATGACTTTGACCCCTGGGTTACTTGTCACAGCGTCACAACTAAGGTATTGGTGCTAGCAAACTAAAGTAAACATTTTTCTCAACCGATGACATGTATCTAAACAAATAAATAAAATTTGAATTATTGTTTGCTTTGGTGTTCTTATGTTGCATGGTTTTCTAAGATTTCCTTAACTTTTTTTGTTGAGTATACTAGCTTTAATTTTGACCTCCATGTCAAAATCTGCTACGCTCAGCAGTTCCAGTCTGGAGTGAGTTGGCCATCGTCTGCAATATAAAGCTAGTATTAGGAGGCAAAGTTTTTGCAGTCCCCAATCGAATCTGCAGTGAAGTGAAGTAAATTATGTTGCTTATCTTACTTGAGTACATACATTGACAGACTGAAGTAGGACGAGAGCTACAGTGCCATTGGCGGTGGCTAGAATGTACCAATGGCGATGGCACCGGAGCAAGGTACAGCTGGCGGTGGCCGCATTGTGTGGTGCGGAGCAAAAGAAAGCAGTTAAGGCTGTCAATGCAATGCCATTTAAGTACAGATGGGTAGCAGGTAGAACAGGGACTATGAGTACATACAAGCGACTTGGGGAATTAAAATAGCAAAATTTCTGGTAGAAATGAAGCTATTTCCCCCAAATCAATCAGGTGGGAAGTAAATGTTTGGTTCACAACAAAGGAATGATAATATGTTAAGTTAGAGTGATAAATATTTGATGACCATCCCTCAATGTTCTGAGATACAGTGTATGATTATTAACAACGCCCTGTTATGATCAAAGCTGCCAGTCTCACAGTCATCATATATGTCCAATGAAAACGCACCACTCTTCAGATGCGAATATTTGTGACCTATCAAAAGCTGTGCAAAATTGTGTTTTTTTTTATAATTATCATTTAGGACAAATGCAATGATTTCGTACAAAAAGTTCAATTCCAGTGACTCCGTTAACACATGACGTAACGTCAACCTCAAAATTGCGTTAATCGCATTTTTAGCGTATACAAAAAGACCCCAAAAATATCGTTTAAATGTTTTCTGTTTGCCAGTAGACCCCCTGTGATTTCGTCACAACTTTGAAAGTTGTGACGCATTACCTAACGCTACACTAACGTGAACAATGGCACTATGTAAGCTTAACTATGGAGCGGTCCGACAAAACTCGACGTAAAATGTTTATTTGCGATTTCTATAGTCCTAGTGTTCTACACAATGCTTATTTCAGTAGTACACACTCACACACACGCAAAACGTCATACAAATCCTCTAAAAATTTGACGTTGCATCACTGACGCCAACTTTGAGCGTGTCGCCAGCCATTGTTCGCAACACTAGCGTTCTAAATCTTCAAAAATTTGTGTTCATATGTTTTACGAGTGTTATCTAACATTAATTTCAACTCAGACACTCTAAGGTTTATGTATACGAGCTTTTAGAGATTGATGTCCATCCAAAAAACGTTGATATCTACGCTCCGTCGATGTTATGGACCCGCTACACGAACTTCTTGCAACGACCTTGTCGTAATTTTGCATCAGTAAAAGAAGGATTCATTGAATGTCTCGATTTTACGCCTAGTGACGTCACGTCTTGACGTTATAGCCGCTTTCAAGCCAAGATGACTATTCCTGGCTATCAATTTAGAGATTCATTGCAATTTATACACAGAAAAATGCGAGAATAATGCTTTTGAAAATTCTAACACATTCGATGGCTGGTTGTGTGACTTTCTGTTTTGACGGTTGTTTTGTTAAATGCTTCAAGTACGTGCCACCAGTGATCGGCCCCTGTTAAAGACCTATCAGTAACTTACGAAATTGTTAGATTACAATAAGACGCAATTGCAAAAACAAAATGTTATGTCGTTAAAAAGATATAGTCATTTTTGTAGGTGGTACGTTTTCATTGGACATGGCTATAGTTCCAAGCAATAGCACGTGATGAAATATTAGCCTGGAAATGAACCAAATTATTGTTGATCTGCATGGTTTGTTTGGTCTAAATAACAATGTATTACACTTGTCAAGCCTTACCTAGTTTGTTAAATGAAATAATATATCCTCTGCTAATGTAAAATCTGAAAAATAGCCCCAAACTGAGAATGAATCTTTTTCGTTGATGGCGACAATGAATGGGCTCCATCAAGAGAAACCCTGTCTTTGGATAATTCTACCGAAATCAGACGCAAACCCGTATAGATCAGCTATAGTACCTTGCTAGAACATTGAAAGTTCCCTTGTGGCTGGTTAGATTCGATACTTCCAATAAGTGCTGATGAGACTGCACAGATAGCCAGGCTGTTATGCCCTTTGTTATTTATACACCCGCGAAGACAGGTTTTCCCACGCCTTTGCCCACATTTACCAATGAACCAATTTAGGTAAGTACAGGAGATTCAACAACATTCACATTACACCCAATCCCCACTCTGAGAAAGATGTGCAGGAATGGCTCTGTAACTATGATTTAGGTAAGTACAGGAGATTCAACAACATTCACATTACACACCAAATCCCCACTCTGAGAGAGATTAGCAGGAATGGCTCTGTAACAGTCGAAAAGTTGCATTTAACTAACAGTTAAACATAAAAGCATTAAAGCAGTTTTTCTTGACGACGCAATGTTCTTCTATAAGAGTGTTTTGCGCATTTGTAACTTGTTCTTGTGTATGGATATAAGTTCTATCAGACGCCCATCTCAAGTGTTTAATCAAATGATCTTCCAAACGCGCTTACATACCGAATCACTGGCCGCAATACGAAATGAACTAACCCAAACCACGTTTAGTCAAATTCAGTTCTGTAGAATTTGTTTGATATGAAAAAAGATGCTTTGCTCTGCTAAAAGCACTGCCGGACTCTTTCAAAAACAGTGGGTCCGTAGGTGCATTTTGCTATAAATTGAAAGTACATGATTTCAAAATATTTAATTTGAACAACAGTATATTGAATCCATATCTGGATGGTCTGTTTTTGATGCCTTCAGATGTATCCATAAATGTCATATCCCCAATGCATAGATTAGTAGTGGGGTCAAATTCATTGTTGGGGTCAAATTCCCCAGTAACACATGCTGCATGGAGTATAAAATCCATATATGGTGATATGTAACCAGTCTGCAAAATTCATGATTTAAGTCGCTTTCTTGAACCTGTAAATGTTCATAACAAACACAAAACATCTGCTGACACCCTGTTAGTGGATCTGTATTCATCAACAGAAATGATTGAAAACTTGAAAGCTTCTAAGGCCTGTTTCATATGTTGACAGTGTTCTAGCAGTCAGTGCACTGTCACATAAAGAATACACAGTCTGTTGTGATTCACAGTAGTTTCAGCATATTTCTCTGGAGATGGGCATGGTTTAAGACAAGAGTCTGTGTATGGTGCTTCCATAACATACTTCTAAAACAATAATCATCAGGTCGATATTCAATCATTTTGGGAGCTATTTTATGCTGTCTTTTAGTAATTTTGGTTCAAGTAGAAACTGCCAAAGTTCTCCAATGCAGACTGAAGTAGAACGAGAGATGCAGTGCCACTAGAGGTGGCTAGCATGTAAAAATGTTGATGGCAAACAGTGGGATCTGTGTCAAACTCAACAACTTTGCATTACAATAAGGAAGGTTTAGCTCAGAGCAATCCCCTGCAAGGGCTAATATAGCAATGTTAGTCTGTATTTGCAGAACCTGACTTAGCAGGTCTTTGGTTAGAAAAAGGAAAAAATGAGAGAAAACAACTTTTTGGCAAAGCTATGGTTAGAATGAGGGCAAAAATAGAGAAAAAACGCCCTTTTTGGCAGGGATTTTGGTAAAAATAGAGGAAAAGACCCTTAGTGGAAAAGCTTTGGTTAGAATAAGGGCAAGAATTGAGAAAAAACCCTTAACGTTAGGGCTATGGGCAAAAATAGATAATCATCCGTTTTGGTAGAGCTTTGGGTAGAATAAGGGCAAAAATAAAGAAGAACACCCGATGTGGCAGGGCTTTGGTTATAGGGGTATAGGTAAAAACAGAGAAAAACACCCTTTTTGGTAGGGCTTAGGGTAGCATAAGGGCAATAATAGAGAAAATACTCTTTTTGATGAATCTATGGTTAGAATAAGGGCAAAAATAAAGAAAAAAAAAACACCGTCTCTCGTTCTACTATTGTCTGTTAAGGTATGTGCTCATGTAAGGTAACCAACATAATTTACTTCACTTCACTGCATATTCGATTGGAGACTGCAAAAACTTTGCCTCCGAATACTAGGTTGATTTTGCTAACTCACCCCAGATTTGAACTCTGCTGAGCCTAGCAGATTCTGACATGGAGGTAGCATTTATTATAATTCATACTGAGCTGGTTCTTATTTGCCAAAGATATGTGTACTAACTAGAGTAAATTTTTCAAACAGATTCTATCTGGAGCTTGTCCAAACCGCGAGTAAGAAAGTATCTTAGTAAGTTTCTATTTAAAGAGGGTTAATATTTAGCAACATTATCATCTTCCCTGAGGCCCTCAAGTAATTACATGTAGGTCAAATAAACTAACCTACCCCTAACAAAAGGGTAATTTTCTCTATTTTTGTCGTTATTCTAATCAAAGTCCTACCAAAAAGGATGTTTTTTTTCTCTATTATTGCTCTAACTCTAACCAAAGCGCTTGACACAAAGGTGTCTTTCTCTATTTTTGCCCTAATTCTATTTTTGCCCTTATTCTAACAAAAGCCCTGCCTCTAAGGTTTTTTTTCTCTATTTTAATAACTATTCTAACCAAAGCCCTACCAAAAATGTTTTTTCTTTATTTTTGCCCTTATTCTAACCAAAGCTTTACCCAAAAGGTTGTTTTCTCTATTTTTGCACTAACCCTAACCAAAGCCCGGTCCTAATTCTAGCTAAAGCCCTGTCTTGTCAGGCTCTGCAAACGCACAGCGGCTAGCTATATGGTTCTAAATAGACTAGTCTTGCTAGAACACTATCCATTGCAGGGGATTGCTCTGAGCTAAATCTTCCTGATTGTGATACCAAGTTGCACAGCTCTACTGTTTGAAGCTACTGAATATGATAAAAAATAAACTATTTCCTAAGCTGAGACTTTTCCACTCGGATTCGAGGGGTCTCTTTACAGGCTGATGATACCCTTTTAAGAACATTTTTAAAGACATCAAGATGCACTCAATAATTTTAACCCTGGACTCAATAGATTAGTTCTTGATGAACTGCTATTATTTTCAAAGTCTAAAATTATGTACGGAGAACGAAGGCATACCATACAGTCTTAATGATGAGCAGTTAGAAATTGGCATTGAATCTCAAGATTGAGCTCAGTGTTCTACTACATTGTATACAGCTTAGAACAGTTTTATCTAAGTCATCTCAGATTGTGTTCTAGAATAAGGGCAAAGCACAATCTTTACGCTATGCAGCAGTTAAAACGGTCATCTTCTTTGCATCTAAGATGACAATTCCGGTGTACGGCTTATGATGTTGTGGAATGTGCTAAATATACTTAACTACTAAAGAAACCTGACACATGCTGTGTGTCAATTTTTGGTAGTAAATAACTACGATGTACACTTATCTTTCCATTGCGTAGAGTTGAACAAAGGGAGACTAAGATGCACTGAGATTATTTGAAAATATGAACTAGTTTTTTTTTCTCTATTTTAACAACTATTCTAACCAAAGCCCTACCAAAAATGTTTTTTCTTTATTTTTGCCCTATTCTAACCAAAGCTTTACCCAAAAGGTTGTTTTCTCTATTTTTGCACTAACCCTAACCAAAGCCCGGTCCTAATTCTAACTAAAGCCCTGTCATGCCAGGGGTTTACAAACGCACAGGGGCTAGCTATATGGTTCTAAATAGACTAGTATTGCTAGAACACTATCCATTGCAGGGGATTGCTCTGAGCTAAATCTTCCTGATTGTGATACCAAGTTGTGGAGTTTGACACAGCTCTCACTGTTTGAAGCTACTGAATATGATAAAAAATAAACTATTTCCTAAGCTGAGACTTTTCCACTCGGATTCGAGGGGTTTCTTGATTGAGCTCAGTGTTCTACTACATTGTATACAGCTAAGAACAGTTTTATCTGAGTCATCTCAGATTGTGTTCCAGAATAAGGGCAAAGCACAATCTTTACGCTATACAGCAGTTAAAACGGTCATCTTCTTTGCATCTAAGATGACAATTCCGGTGTACGGCTTATGATGTTGTTGAATGTGCTAAATATACTTAACTACTAAAGAAACCTGACACATGCTGTGTGTCAATTTTTGGTAGTAAATAACTACGATGTACACTTATCTTTCCATTGCGTAGAAGTGAACAAAGGGAGACTAAGATGCACTGAGATTATTTGAAAATATGAACTAATTTCAGACGTCAGCTATCACATCGTCACGAAACCCCTAAAATCAATTTTCACAAGAACAAAGTAACCACGCAAAATTCACCAGAAACCGCTTTTGAGTAATTCTTTGTTATTTCATTGGCATATTCAAGGCATTGAAATTAGTTCAACCCAAAAGCCTATTTTCATTTTCTTAACGTCATCTTTACGTTATCAGCGTTTCATGAGCTTTTAAAAAGCACTGCCACTTTATCAACTTTTTTCATTTTTTATGATGTTTGGAATGCATTTTGACAATGTTTCAGTGTTTTTGGACTCCGTAGTTGCTGCCTACGTCAATTTAACGACGTCAAGCGATAAAATTACATGTTGATATGTGTATGTTGCAAAGCTTGAAAATCATACGCGATTAAAGTAAAGTGTAGCCAATTGGCACTATAACAAAGTAGACAGCACACACTAAACGACGACAAACGTTGACAAAGAAAAAAAACGGTTACTATCCATAGTTTACGTTGTTTCTTAATTGACGTTAAATTTGGTTTATTCAGCTTTTACCCTTAACCGTGACGCGAAACACAAGTTCTGATTTTTGGAAATGCATTCCTTAACAATAATTGGTTGACTCCGAGTCATTTCAGTTTCTAGAAATTGCTTAAACAGAGAAAAAAAAAAAACACACTTCCGTTTAAACAACGCCAAAAGCACAAATTAAAAACCCCATATCATACGTCACAGCAAGAAATTGCAAATTTTTAAAATGCACTTTTGTCTGTACTGGTATTGGCCTTGCATACATGAAAAAGTTTTCAAAAAATATTTAGACATACACTCCCAAGGCAAAAGTTATAAAAAACGGTATTTTTGATGTCGTGACTTCATGTTCTATATTTGATAAATATATATTTTCGAAGAATACTTTCTAATGTCTTGTTATTAAAACAAACATATCGGCTTAGGTCTATAATTTGTTATTTACGAGTTTGAAGCAAGTAAAAAGTGTCAGGTTTCTTTAGGAGTTAAGTTTATATACAGGTTCATGTAAGCGACTAAAAGTACAATCGTGAAATTTTGCAGACTGGTTACATATCACCATATATGGATTATTTACTCCATGCAGCATGTGTAACTTTGACGTGATGGGGAATTTACAATTAACCAACTGGAATTTGACAAATCTGTGTATTGGAGATATGACATCTAAAGGCATCAAAAATATGGAATCAATATACTGTTGTTCAAATGAAACAACATTTTGAAATTATGTCCTTTCATTTTTAAGACGCTGCAAAAAGTTTACACAATGCCTATTGACCCACTGTTTTTGAATGAGTCGGGTAGTGCTTTGAGCTTCTCAGGATATGTACTGTGACATTTCATTTAACAAACTATGTTAGGCTAGACAAGTGTTATACATTGTAATTTAAATCAAACAAACAATGCATATCAACAATAAATTGGTTCATTTCCAGGCTAATATTTCATTACATACTATTGCTTTGAACTCTATGAATGTGGCACTGGCAGCTTTGGTAATGACAGGGTGTTGTTAATAATCATACACTGTATCTCAGAACATTGAGGGTTGGTCAACAAGCACTTTCCATTCTAACTTAACATACTATCATTCCTTGGGGACCAACCAATTCTCAACCAAACATTTCCTTACCACCTGATTGATTTGGGGAGGGGGGGGGGGAATGACTCAATTTCTATCAGAAATTTTGCTATTTTCCTCAAGTCACTTGTATGTAATCATAATCCCTGTTCTGTCTGCTGCCCATTTGTACTTACATGGCATTGCATTGACAGCCTGAACTGCTTTCTTCTGCTCCGCACCACGCCATGCAGCACATGCGGCCACCGCCAGCGGTACCTTACTCCGGTGCCATCGCCATTGGTACATGCTAGCCATCGTCAGTGGCACTGCGTCTCTCGTTCTACTACAGCATGTAAGATAAGCAGCATAATTTACTTCACTCCACTGCGGATTCGATTGGGACTACAAAAACTGCCTCCCAATACTAGCTTGATTTTGCATCTGACTCTGCTGAGCCTAGCAGATTCTGACATGGAGGTAGTATTTATTATAATTCATACTAGGCAACCAAAATAAAGGATATGCATATTTGGTTCACTCAAGATTGGGACTCTGCTGAGCCTAGCAGATTCTGACATGATGGTCAAAATTAAAGCTAGTATTTATTATAGTTCTCACTGAGCTGGTTCTAATTTGCCAAAGCTATGTGTAATAAATAGAGTTAATTTTTTAAAACATATTCCTTCTGAGGCTTGCCCTAAACCGTTTGTAAGAAAGTATCTTAGTAAGTAAGTTTCTATTTAAAGAGGGTTAACATTTAGCAACATTACAATCTTCCTTGAGGCACTCAAGTAATTATATGTAAGTCAAATAAACCAAAGCCCTACCAATAAGGGTGATTTTCTCTATTTTTATCGTTATTCTAAGCAAATACCTACCGAAAAAGTGATTTACTCTATTTTTGCTTTAACCCTAACCAAGCCCTGCCACAAAGGGTGCTTTACTTTATTTTTGTCGGTTATTCTAAGCAAAGCCCTGCCTCTTAGGGTGTTTTTTTTCTCTTTTTTTACCACTTTTCTAACCAAAGCCCTGCTAAAAAGGGTTTTTTTTCTCTATTTTTGCCATTATTCTACCCATAGCCCTCCAGGAAGTTTTTTCTCTATTTTGACACAGATCTGACTGTTTGAAGCTACTAAATATGATCAATAAACTATTTTCTCAGCTGAGATTTTTCCGCACTGGTTTGAGGGGTCTCTTTACAGGCTGATGTTAAAGACAGCAAGGTGCATTCAATAATTTTAACTCTGGACTGGATAAGTTCTTGATGAACTGCTAACTTCAAAGTCTAAAATTATGTACGGAGAACGAAGGCATTCCATACAGTCTTAATGATGAACAATTTGATATTGACATGGAATCTCAAGATTGTGCTGTGTTCAACTACATTGTATATAGCTTAGAAATGTTCATCTGACATATCTCAGATTATGTTCACAATATGAATATAAAGACACGCCTTTATTTCTTTGCATGTAGCAACCAAGACACGCTTGATGAGCATATAAATGATCTACTTTTACAGCCTTGATGATCATCATAGAAGTCCCTGGTTACTTCAACATTCTATTACACCCTTGATGAACTTCATTTTCCTAATGCTATGATTGTTTTGGTATACTAACATAGTTTTACTAGACATGTTGACAGTCTGATAAAAATTACTGCCATTACCAGTTTTTGTGTTGTGGATTGACAGTCTGATAAAAATTACTGCCATTACCAGTTTTTGTGTTGTGGATTTACTTTTCCCTTAAGCTATTCGTAACTGCGTTCATGCTGTGCAGACTTATTCACAGTTTGGGATCTATTATTACGTATGAGCATCTATGAAAACATGCTAATTTATGGAAACCTAAAGGTCATACAAACATATTTGATTTCACCATATAGCAATGTGTTGACCACACCTTGAGTATACCATACGGCTGCATAGGATTACATGCCACTGAATTTTGGTTTGGCACTGGAGGCATGGCCCAGCTTTTTCAGATAAGCATGCATTGGAGAACTTCTGCAGTTTCTACTTGAACCAAAAATACTTATAGACAGCATTTTATAGCTGTCAAAATGATGGAATATCGACCTGATCTAATATTGAGATGATTATTGTTACAGAGATTTGTTTGGTAGCACCATACGCAGACTCTTATCCTCAACCATGCCCATCTCAAGAGAAAATACTAGGGAACTAATTAAATAACAACAGACTGTTAATTCTTTATGTGACAAAACACATTTTCGACATATGAAACAGGCCTTAGAAGCTTTCAAGTTCTCAATCATTTCTGTTGATGAACACGGATCCACGATCAGGGTGTTAGCACATGTTTTGTGTTTGTATATAACCCATTGTTATATAAACATTGTACGGATTATTATGTTGTTGAATGAATTAAATGTATACAGGTTCAAGTAAGCGACTAAGAGTACAATCGTGAAATTTTTCAGACTGGTTAACTATCACCATATATGGATTATTTACTCCATGCAGCATGTGTAACTTTGACGTCATGGGGAATTTACAATTAATCAACAGGATTTTGACCCCACTTCTAATCTGTGTATTGGAAATGTGACATTTATGGATATATCTGAAGGCATAAAAATACCAATCAAGATTTGGAATACTGTTGTTCAAATTAAACAACATTTTGAAATTATGCCCTTTCACTTTACAGACGCTGCAAAATATTTACAATAAAACATGCACCTACTGACCCCTGCTTTTTAATTAATCAGGTAGTGCTTTGAGCAGAGGAAACTATCTTTTTCATTTCAAACAAATTCTACAGACTTGAATTTGACTTAACCGGGTTTGGGTTTGTTTTTCCAAGAGCGCTCATTTCTTATTGCGGCAAGTAGTTCGGTATGTAAGCCCGTTTGGAAGATCATTTGATAAAACACTCTTGAGATGGGCGTCTTATTATTATAGAACCTATACACCAGAACAAGTGTTCCAAATGCGCAAAACACTCTCATAGCAGAACATTGAGTAGTCAAGAACAACTGCATTAATAGCAATGTATTACTGTTAGATAAATGCAACTTTTTTACTATTATGCAGTCTCAGATAACCACCCAGAGTGCAATGCTCATAGTTACAGAGTCATTCCTGCTCATCTCTCTCCGAGTGGGGATTAGGTCTGTAATGTGAATGTTGTTGAATCTCCTGTACTTAGCTAAATTCATCCATTGGTAAATGTGGGCCAAGACGTCTTCGCGGGTTTGACTGGGACTGTGTGGTGGCGGTAGAACGTGTCCCTGCCCTTTCACTATAGTGTAGATTTTATTTTCTTGTCCTTTGGGATCATGGGTTTCATTGTGGAACTTTGAAATTATTAGAGGGTCACTGATGAAGCCTAAATGGCAGAAACTAGTTTGTCTGGCCCAGGAGATATGCACACTCTAGTTTCCGTTCTTTGGTGCGGCCATTGCTACCAAAGGATACCCTTTTAAGAACATATTTGTTTCCTGGTCATACTAACTTATTATTTTTGTAAATAACAAGGGGCATAACAGCCTGCCCATCTATGCAATCTGATTGTTAAAGGCTAATTGCAAAGTATCGAATCTAACCAGCCACAATAGAACTTTAAATGTTCTTGCAAGTTACTATAGCTGAGCTATACTCGTTTAAGTCTAATTTCGGTAGAATTATCCAAAGACAGGGTTTCTCGTGATGGAGCCCATTCATTGATGCCATCAACTACAAAAATTCATTCTCAGTTTGGGGCTATTTTTTCTGTGGTTTACAGATTTGATATTAGCAGAGGATATGTACTGTGAAATATCATTGAAGAAACTAGGTTAGGCTTGACAAGCGTAATGCATTGTTATATAAATCAAACAAACAATGCAGATCAACAATAATTTGGTTCATTTCCGGGCTAATATTTCAATACATGCTTTTGCTTTGAACTCTGTGGCTGTGACATGATGGCTGGCAGCTTTGATCATGACAGTGTGTTGTTAATAATCATACAATGTATCTCACAACATTGAGGGTTGGTCAAGAAACTTTTATCACTCTAACTTAACATACTATCATTCCTTAATTTTGAATCAAGCATTTCCTTCCCGCCTGATTGATTCTGGCGAAAAGGCTCCATTACTACCAGAAATTTTGCTATTTTAATTTCCCAAAGTCACTTGTATGTACTCATAGTCACTGTTCTGCCCTCTGCCCATCTGTACTTAGATGGAACTGCACTGAGAGCCTGAACTGCTTTCTTCTGCTCAGCACCACGCCATGCAGCACATGCGGCCACCGCTAGCGGCACCTTGCTCCGGTGCCTTCGCCATTTGTACATGCTAGCCATCGTCAGTGGCACTGCGTCACTCGTTCTACTACAGTCTGTCAAGGTATGTGCTCATGTAAGATAACCAACATAATTTACTTTACTTCACTGCAGATTCGATTAGAGACTGCAAAACACTTTGCCTCCGAATACTAGCTTGATTTTGCAGCTGACTCTGATGAGCCTAGCAGATTCTGACATGGAGGTAGTATTTATTATAATTCATACTAGGCAACCAAAATAAAGGAAATGCATAGCATTTTATGTAACACTAAGATACAAAGATGTTAAATTATATCTATGAGCGAAAATAAAATACTTTGAATGGCCATGGGTATCCAAAAATAATGTAAACGTGGCCGTGCGTCTTCAAGTCCTTCCACAAAACATCCCGTTACTATGGCAACTGATCAGTCACAAACATATTGTTTCTATTCTTGAAGTGCTAAAATGTTTTACTATTATTATGGTGAATTTTAACTAAATGCACACAGATTTTCAGACTAAGATATTGAGAACCCATACATTTCTTGCTTCCAGTTCTTATTCTCGACTTGTGCTGCTCTGATGGTTTTTCCAATAGTAGACATGAACCTTTCTGCTTCAGCATTACTCTGGGGGTGCAGAGGAGTTATTTCCTGTGTTTAAAACCCATATATTCAGAGAATTTAGCCATATCATGTCCATTCCAAGGAGGTCCATTGTCCCTTTTCATGACACATGGTACTCCAAATACTTTATCCAAATGCGGAATGACCGACTTAGCTGTTTTGAAGAAACTATTTCTACAACAGAGTATCTGGAGTAATCATCGACAATGACTAGCAAGTAAGTGTTTGAACTTAGAAATCGGCACTGATGTTGAATTCACATTTTTGTCTTTTTGTCTGTTAATTGTCAAATTCTTTTCTTTCAGATGAGCAAACGTTGCTTCTAAATTTCTGTCGCGGTCCATCAGGTAACTGACATTTTTAACGGTTTTTTTTTTCATTCTTTAAAACTGATGCTAGACATGGTATGCAACTTTTGCACAGTTCCTGTGCTTATCAATGTACGGAAACCACACTTTCTCACGTAATAGCGACTTAGTGCGTACGATTCCAGGATGTCCTTGGTGTGCTAATTTTATTACCTTTTTTTGTAATTCCTTTGGAAAAATAAGCATGTTGTCACGATTTAATAATACTGATTCATTTGACAATCTTCTGACATTTATTTCTTCTCTTAATCTAGAAGATATATCCATTGTCTTGTCATCTTTAAATTTGTACCGCCTTTCTGATTCCAAACATTCATTAACATTTTGTAACACCGAGTCATGATTTGTACTTTGACATATTTCATCCAACGCATGACGCATTTAGGGATTGCATTTTCTGATACAAATTTCACGTACACTTCTTCGTTTTCTGAGTGTTATGTGTCATTAAATTACATGTCTGGAAATATAATTTGCTATATTTTTATTTCCTTGCTAAAAGGTAACGTTGAAGTAAGCCTTGAAGTATATGTCTCCGTCTTTCAAAGCGAGCTTTTGGCTTCGAATTAGCATTGTTGAATACAACTTCCAATGGACGACAATCACTCACAAGATTAAATTTGTGTCCGAAAAGATACAAGTGAAAGTGTTCACAAGCCCAGACTATCGCAAGGACCTCTCTCTCCTTTTGACAGTACCTTTGCTCTACTTCTGATAGTGCTTTACTTGCATAAGCTATTATTTTACCTTGCTGTGTCAATATGGCTGCAAGCCAGACTGGACTGGCGTCCACCATAAGTGTTGATTCCTTTCGCGGATCAAAATACGCCAACACGAGATCGCTGGTCAGATTCTGTTTTAACGTTTCAAACGTGTTTTGCTGACTTTCTGTCCATTCCCATATTACACCAACTTTCGTCAGTTTCCTAAGTGGTCTGCTACAGTAGAATAGTCTGGAATGAATCTTGACACATAATTCGCCATACCCAGAAGTTCTGAAACATTGGTGGGTGGGGGAGCGTCCTTAATTGCTTGACATTTCTTAGAATCTGCAGATATTCCGTTCTTGGAAAAGATACATCCATAGAAAGTAATATCTTTATGAAATTATGACGTCATATTTAAGCCAAAATGTAAGGTCCGTGTACGAAACTTGCTAACATTTTCGTTTTGCTTTAAGTAATCGAAATATAATAAGGGGGTACATTGGGTGATGTACACAGAATAAGTCACATAAAATTACGTTATCTAAGATGGGCTGTAACGCCCAATGGCAAATCGTTGGTCTTCGTTAACGTCATCCAAGATGGTCGTCTGAAACATGTGCCGGATTGCGTTTCCTCAGCAATCGTCGCTGGTTAAAGACTAAAGACTTTTGCAAAATAATTCGGATCAAAATGTTCACCCACATTGCAAAGACATGACGTTTAAGTTTAACTGAAATGCATGGCGAAAAGGTGGGTCGGGTTAATTGTTTCGTTCAGCAGACGCATACAAACGTTGTCTGAACATTATAAACGCATTTTTGTTAAAATAGACACTGTTTTGCAATGGTAAAACACGTTTTTCTTGTCAACAGATTGTGTCTGGATTGTTTCCAGACAATGTGGCTAAAATCTTGTGTTACACGAAACTGGTGACCCCTGTCTCAAAACGAGGTCGTTTTCCAAGCCTCAAATATTCTTGTAGCAATTTTGTTTTCATGAGATATTCTTGACTTATAAGATAACCCATAAGACAGAGACCAATTGCCTTACTAGATTCTAGTAAGTCAATTAACATTAAATCCTTCTCCACAGCAGCAACTTTTTATTTAATGTCAACTGCTCTTCAAAACTGCAAGATTAGTTGTTTATACAGTGTGCTTCCCTGGGAAACTGGAAGTTATAATGCTTATCGCATTAGTAAATTGGTATAAAAGCTATGTTTTATTCCATTGTCACAATATAGATCACAGCAACAACAATAACAGGTAGAGATGTCTCAGCTTTAGTACGAAAATAAGTGTAAGTTTATACCAAAAGGGATGGCAGTTCAGCTGCTACCTATGACAGATATATATTTGTACTAAAACATGCGACTTGTGCCGGCGATAGAGTGTGTAGATTTTATTTTCTTGTCCTTTGGGATTCTGAAATTTTGCAGACTGGTTACATATCACCATATATGGATTAGTTACTCCATGCAGGATGTGTAACTTTGACGTCATTGGGAATTTACAATTAACCAACTGAAATTTGACTAATCTGTGTATTGGAGACATGGCATCGAAAACAGACCATCCAGATATGGAATCAATAAACTGTTGTTCAAATTAAACAACATTTCGAAAGTATGTCCTTTCACTGCAAAATGTTTACATTGAAGAATGTGCCTACTGACCCACTGTTTTTGAATGAGTCGGGCAGTGCTTTGAGCATAGCAAACTAACTTTTTCATAACAAACAAATTTTACAGACTTGGATTTAACTTGACCGGGTTTGGGTTTTTCCAAGAGCGCTCATTTCGTATTGCGGTCAGTAGTTAGCGCGTTTGAAAGATCATTTGATAAAACACTCTTGAGATGGGTTTCTGATAGAACTTATATCCATACACCAGAACAAGTTCCAAATGCGCAAAACACTCTCATAGCAGAACATTGAGTACCCAAGAACAACTGGTTTAATAGCAATGTATAACTGTTATTTAAATTCAACTTTTCGACTGCTATGCAGTCTCAGTTAATCATATGGCAATGCTCATAGTTACAGAGCCATTCCTGCTCATCTCTTAAGTCTGTAATGTGAATGTTGTTGAATCTCCTGCACGTACCTAAATTGATTCTTTGGTGAGTGTGGGCCAAGACGTGGGGAAACCTGTCTTCGCGGGTTTGTAAATAACAAGGGGTATAACAGCCTAACCATCTGTGCAAATATGTTCTTAAAAGGGTATCCTTTGGAAGCAAAGACTGCACCAAAGAACTGAAGCTAGAGTGTGCATATTTCATGGGAGAGACTAGCTAGTTTCTGTCATTTAGGCGTCATCAGTGACCGTCTAATAGTTTAAAAGTTCCACAGTGAAACACATGATCCCAAAAGGACAGGAAAATAAACTCTACACTATAGTGAAGGGCAGGGAGACGTTCTATCGCCGCCACAAGTCACGGTCACCGGCTGTAGTCAAGTCAAATATGTTCAATGTTCTAGCAAGTCACTATAGCTGAGCTATACCGGTTTGAGTCTGATTTTGGTTGAATTATCCAAAGACAGGTTTTCTCTTGGTGAAGCTGCTGAAATTCCTGTACTTGCTTAAATTGATATTAGTTAAACCTGTGGGAAAACCTGTCTTCGCGGGATTGCAAATAACAAGGGGTAGAGTAGTCTGCTCATCTGTGCATTCTGATCAGCACCATTTTAAACGCTTGTTACAAAGTATCGTGCCACAAGGGAATTTTTAATTTTCTAGCAAGTTACTATAGTTGGGCAAACTGGTTTGAGTCTCACTTAGGTAGAATTATCCCCAGACAGGGTTTCTCGTGATAGAGCCCATTCATTGACGCCATCAACTACAAAATTCACTCTCAGTTTGGGGCTATTTTCTGTGGTTAACAGATTTGACATTAGCATAGGATATGGACTGTGACATTTCATTTAATAAACTAGGTTGACAAGTGTAATGCATTGTTATTTAAACCAAACAAGCAATGCAGATCAACAATAATTTGGTTCATTTCCAGGCTAATATTTCATTACATGCTATTGCTTTGAACTCTGTGGCTGTGATATAATGACTCTTGGACTCGCAGCTTTGATCATGACGGGGTATTGTTAATAATCATACAATGTATCTCAGAACATGGAGGGAACATTTTTCACTCTAACTTAACAAACTATCATTCCTTACTTGTGAACTAAACATTTCATTCCCACCTGATTTATTTGGGGGAAATAGCTCCATTTCAACCCGAAATTTTGCTGATTTAATTCCCCAAGTCACTTGTATGTACTAATAGTCCCTGTTCTGCCTGCTGCCCATCTGTACTTACATGGCATTGCATTGACAGCCTGAACTGCTTTCTTCTGCTCCGCACCACGCCATGCAGCATATGTGGCCACCGCCAGCGATACCTTGCTCCGGCGCCATCGCCATTGGTACATGCTAGCCACCGCCAGTGGAACTGCGTTTCTCGTTCTACTACAGCCTGTCAAGGTATGTGCCCATATAAGATAAGCAGCATAATTTACTTCACTGCAGATTCGATTAGAGACTGCAAAAACTTTGCCTCCGAATCCTAGCTTGATTTTGCAGTATTTTATTGCTCTGAGCTGGTTCTTATTAGCCAAAGTTTGTTTGTTTGGTTCTTAACGACGCATCAACCCTTGTGGGCCATTAGCGTCAGACGGTATTAAACTAAACATGATGAAGATGGAAAAAGTAAAAATTTATAAGATAAAATAAAAGGAATGATGATGATGAGTTTGTATAATGATAATTAGTTGCAATAAGATTGTTGACAAGAGAGACCACGTACAATATCTGACAGTTTCAAAGAGCTATTCAGATAACTGTACATGTTCTTTAACTGAACAGAATACAACATTAAAAAATCTGTGTTATGGTCCGCTTACGCGTCGCCGGAAAACTAAATTTCCGACCGTATATCAGACGATATACCTCCCCAAATGAAAATTTTGAATACAGTTATCCCCTAAATCTAAGCCCTACCAAAAATGGTGTTTTTCTCTGTTTTGGCCCTTATTTTAACCAAAACCAAAGCCCTACCAAAAAGTTTTTTTTTCTATTTTTGCCCTTATTCTAACCAAATGGGTGATTTTTCTATTTTTGTCGTTATTCTAGCCAAAGCCCTACCAAAAAGGGTGTTTTTCTATTTTTGTCGTTATTCTAGCCAAAGCCCTACCAAAAAGGGTGTTTTTCTCTATTATTGCTCTAACCCTAACCAAAGCCCCTGCCACAAAGGGTGTTTTTCTCTATTTTTGCCCTTATTCTAACGAAATCTCTACAACAAAGAGTGTTTAACTGTATTTTACCACTATTCTAACCAAAGCCCTACCAAAAAGTTTTTTTTATCTATTTTTGTCCTTATTCTAACCAAAGCTTTGCCCAAAAGGTATTTTCTCGATTTTTGCCCTAGCCCTGCCACAAAGTGTGTTTTTCACTATTTTTGCCCTGTATTGTAACCAAAGCCCTGGTATGTCAGGCTGTGCAAATGCACAGCGCTTAGCTTAAAGGTTCTAATTGGACTTGTCTTGCTACATTAGCCCTTGCAGTACCCCGGCATCCAATTTAGGTTACCTTGCACCCCCCCCCCCCGGACAATTTTTCATGGGTGCCAAATTGTTCATTGGGACCCCCTTAATGCGAATTGAAGGTGTCCTAAAAAAAAATTGGTTTGGGCTATGTGAAATTGCATGGTTTCTATTGCAATCCATAGCTAATTTGAGAAGGGGCGTCTGCCTACAAAATTACTCATATCTCAGCTGTCACTTATCCTAGACTACTAAACTTAATACCAAATTAAAGCTTAGACGTAGGCCTAATATCCCCTTGTTGCATATCTAATTTGCATATTCATAAATATTTATGAAAACGTTAAAAATGTGGTTCGCGAATGGGGGTATACGTACAAGATTAATAATATCTCAGCTGTTTTTAGTCGTAGATTACTAAGATTTGTACTAAAATAAAACTAAGATATAGGCCTTTCATTTCATAGTCAAATATGCAACATATCACATTTGCATAATTTGCATATTCATGAATATTAAGAAAAACGCTAAAACTGGCAACAATGGTGGTTTGATGATGTTTTTGTGCTGAAATTTGTTCATTTATGTGTTTTTTTATGATTTTACTTCATTTTTGTAGGTTTTCATTTATATTCATAAATATGCAAATAAGATAATTTACAAATCTGACCACAGAAAGAAAGGCATGTATCTAATTTGACACCAATTTCAGTGCTCTAGGATAAGTAGAACCTTAGATATGATTGAATTTGAAGGCCTACCCCCCAATCTCGAAAATCATATAAGAGGTTGCCATGGAAACCATGCATTTTCACGTAGCCCATACCAAATTTCTTTTAAGGAGAACTTCGTTTCACATTTTGAGGGTCCCCCTGAACAATTTGGCATGAATTTAAAAGGCCCTAGGAGTGCAGGATAGATCGTACCTTAACCCCTCCCCCAAGGCTTATAGTTTTTACGTGATTTTCTCTCATTTTTTTTAAGTTTTCATGCATTTACATGAATATTCAACTGTGACAATATTCAAATAGGACCACTGGATGAAATGTCAAATTGTAACATTGATTATATTATACATGCAACAATGACACTATTGTGATGAAATCAGCCTATTTATATTTGTAATGATTTGCCCTTATTTTTTAGCGTTTTTCTTAATATTCATGAATATGCAAATTATGCAAATGTGATATATTGCATATTTGACCATGAAATGAAAGGCCCATGTCTTAGCTTTATTTTAGTACAAATTTTAGTAATCTACAACAAAAAGCAGCTGAGATATCATTGATCTTGTATGTATACCCGCATTCGTGAATCACATTTTTAATGTTTTCATAAATATTTATGAATATGCAAATTAGATATGCAACAAGGGGATATTAGGTAATAATAATAATAGGGGTACAGGGGATTGCTCTGAGCTAAATCTTCCTGATTGTGATACCAAGTTGTGGTGTTTGACACAGGTCTCACTGTTTGAAGCTACTAAATATGATCAAAATAAACTATTTCCTTAGCGGAGATTTTTCCATTCGAGGGGTCTCTTTACAGGCTGATGATACCCTTTTAAGAACATATTTAAAGACAGAATGATGCACTCAATAATTTTAACCCTGGATCAGTTCTTGATGAACTGCTATTATCTTCAAAGTCTAAAATTATGCACGGGGAACGAAGGCATTCCATACAGTCTTAATGATGAACAATTTGATATTGGCATGGAATATCAAATTTGTGCTCAGTGTTCTATTACATTGTATACAGCTTAGAACATTTTTATCTGAGACATCCCAGATTATGTTCTACATTCCAAGGCTTCTTTTTGTTTTATTTAGATGACTTGCTTAATATTGATAATCCTTATTTTGAACAAATGGTAGGTCAGATATATCCTACTGAACTTCAGTTAAATAAGGCGAATTCTTCTGATACTGAAGCTCCATTTTTGGACTTGAACTTGTCAATAACAAATGGCATAGTTTCTTCTAAAATTTATGATAAACGGGATGATTTTAATTTTGAAATAGTAAATTTCCCTTTTCTTGATGGAGATGTTCCTCGCTCTCCTTCCTATGGTGTATATATTTCTCAGCTTATTCGTTTTGCTAGAGTGTGTTCTAAATGTTGATGACTTCAACAACAAAACTTATTTTTAACTGCTGAGTTATTAAAACAAGGTTATAGATATCATAGAATTCGAAAAGCATTTTCTTTATTCTGCCACAGACACTCAGGGTTAATAGTTAAATACAACATTGGGTTAAAAACTCTTCTGCAACAAGACATATCAGAACCTATATTTTATGGTGATATAACTTGGATATCATGCGACAGTCTGCATGCCTAGTTTAAAACCCAATCACGGTTTACAGCTATGGTTTCCTCTTTAATTGCAAACGGTGGGTCAGGCCTCAGACTCTAAGACGGCTCTGACGTAAAGCTTTAATCGGTGGGTAGGGGCCTGATGCTTATCTGTAGCTGGACCCACCGTGGCTCAACTTGAGGTTTTCTTTAGCTCTGACTATCTGTGAGTCATGATTCTTTTCTTTGTTTCATCATGGTGTGTTAATTTGATTAGAGTGTTTCTCCATGATGATACATTGCATTAGTTAGATGGCCTCCACGCGAGCTGAACATTTCTTGTACTTCAACAACGGCAGAATCTAGGGCGAAGATTTGGTACCAGTAAAATGCATTTAAGCCCCCCAGTGGCTTAGGCTGCTGTCCATTCTAAGCGGTGGTTTTGTTGTTGTTGACTTTTTGTTTATTGTAACTCCCATTGTGGGAGTCAGTAACTGTTCTATGTTTTGTTGTACGTTACTTTCCATTGTAGTATTGCAATCATCTTGAAACATTTTGAAATTATGTCCTTTCACTGCAAAATGTTTACATTGAATGAGTCGGGCAGTGCTTTGAACAGAGCAAACTATCTTTTTCATATCAAACAAATTTTACAGACCTTGATTTGACTTAACCCAGTTTGGGTAAGTTTTTCCACAGCGCTCATTTCGTATTGCGGCCAGTAAGCGCGTTTGGAAGATCATTTGATAAAACACTCTTGAGATGGGCTTCTGATAGAACTTGTATCCATACACCAGAACAAGTTCCAAATGCGCAAAACAATATCATAGCAGAACATTGAGTAGTCAAGAACAACTGCTTTAATAGCAATGTATACCTGTTAGTTAAATGCAATTTTATCTGCGGTTTGTGATTGTGGTATTTCCTGATCATACGCACTTACTATTACCTAAATTGATTCATTGGTAAATGTGGGCCAAGACGTGGGGAAAACTGTCTTCGCGGGTTCGTAAATAACAAGGGGTATAACAGCCTAACCATCTGTGCAAATATGTTCTTAAAAGGGTATCCTTTGGAAGCAAAGAACTGAAGCTAGAGTGTGCATATTTCATGGGAGAGACTGGCTAGTTTCTGTCATTTAGGCGTCATCAGTCTAATAGTTTCAAAGTTCTACAGTAAAACCCATGATCCCAAAGGACAAGAAAATATAATCTACACTATAGTCACCACACAGTCCCAGTCACCAGCTATAGTGAATTCAAGTATGTTTTGAAAAGGATTTCCTTTGGAAGCAAAGACAGCACCAAAGAACTGAAGCTAGAGTGTGCCTATTTCTTGGGCAAGACTTGCTGGTTTCTGCCATTTAGGCTTCATCAGTGACCCTCTTATAATTTCAAAGTTCCACAATGAAACCCATGATTCCAAAGGACAAGAAAATAAAATCTACACCATAGTGAAGGGCTCTACTAAAAAGGGTATTTTTTTCTATTTTTGCCCTTATTCTAGCTAAAGTCCTACCAAAAAGGAGGTTTTCTCTATTATTGTCCTTATTCTGACCAAAACCCTACCAAAAAGAGTCTTTTCTCTCTTTTTACTCTGACCCTTTTCAAATCGCTGCCACAAAAGGTATTTTCTTTTTTTTTTGCCCTTATTCTAACTAAAGTCCTACCAAAAAGGATGTTTTCTCTATTATTGTCATTATTCTTACCGAAACCCTACCAAAAAGGATGTTTTCTCTATTTTTGCTCTAACCTTTGATAAATCAAAGCGCTACCACAAAAGGTGTTTTGCTCTATTTTTGCCTTTATTCTAACCAAAACTTACCTATAAGGATGTTTTTCTCTATTTTTTGCCAGAATTCTAACCAAGGTCTTGCAACAAAGGTGCTTTTCTCTATTTTTGCCCTTATTCTAACAAAACTCTTGCAACAAAAGGTGTTTTTCTATATTTTTTGCCATTATTTTAAACAAACATTTTACCCAATACGGTATTTTTCTCTATGTTTGCCCTTATTCTAACCTAAGCCCTGCCTAAAAGCGTGTTTTCTCCATTTCTGCCCTTATTCTAATCTAAGCTCGACCAAAAGGGTGTTGTTGTTTTTTATCTATATTTTGCCCTTTTTCTAACCAAAGCTCTACCACAAAGAGAGTTTTAATGTTTCTAAGTGCAATGCCAAGAGTGTCTGTTGCATACATTTATGTTCTTAAAAGGGTACCTTTGGAAGCAAAGACTGCACCAAAGAACTGTAACTAGAGTGTGCATATTTCCTGGGCCAGATTAGCTATTTTCTGCCATTTAGGATTCATCAGTGACCCTCTAACAGTTTCAAAGTTCCACAGTGAAACCCATGATCCCAAAAGGACAAGCAAATAAAATCTACACTATAGAGACGTTATACCGCCGCCACACAGTCCCAGTCACCAGCTGTAGTGAAATCAAAAATGTTCTTAAAAGGGTATCCTTTGGAAGCAAAGACTGCACCAAAGAACTGTTACTAGAGCTTGCATATTTTCTGGGCCAGACTAGCTAGTTTCTGCCATTTAGGCTTCATCAAACTACCATTACATCATCTGTAAATGGTAGGCAATTTTCCATAATCAATAATAATGATATGCACTAACTTCATCTGATCTGATTTATGTTATAACTTGAACTGTAATTAGTTGTGGAATGCAATATGTTGGACAAACTGGCCGATCCCTTAAGACTATGTTTCTTGAGCACTTTCGTAAAATGAAAAATTGACACATTTCTTTATCGCCATTTCCATACACCTAGTAAAATTGTAATTCAACCGGTTGAAAAAATATACATGATCCAAATTCATCAACTAGATTTATCAATATAAAGAGACATGAAACTGAACTAAAATGGATTAAATTTAATGATAATATACGATGAAGGTAACATTTCTAAAATGCCAGATTTTGATGTTTTTTTCTGTTTTGAAATGTAAAAAAAGTAAAAGTAGATCTCATGGTAATCGCAAAAATGGCAACATTAAGCGCAAAATTTGTACTGAAAAACGCTCTTAAGGAATTTCTATAGCTTTAAATAATCATGTTCGGCATGGCTTATTTTCATTTTTAAGTTCCTTGCCTATCTCAGTTTTACGTAATTTAGAGTTAGAGGCTAATAAACTTTACAATAGAGCAAACAAATTATATTAAGCAGCACTTCTTACAAGGTGCTATGTTCAACATTTCCCTAGTCCTTATATCGATTCTGAGGTGAACCATAAACGACATATTATCAAAATTCCATTAATTAACAAAGGTATAGAGTTTATTAGTTTACACAGTATCTTTAAGGATTATTTAGTGATTTCGTCTAATGCAAATTACTTTAATAATTCTGAAACTTCTATCATTTGTTATAAATATAACAAACCTGATATAGATATAGAATACTCCTGAGATTGTAAAAATTCTAATTATTTATATCCCTCTAAATGTCATTCAATATTATATCTAAAGGTCCTAAATATAGATTTCCCTCTAATATTGATTTCCCTAAATGTCGTAGAGAGATCGCTGCTTCTTTAAATGACTTAAGTAATCGTTGGTGCAAACGAAAAATGTTAAACCTGATGCCTTGAAGGAATGGAAGATTAACGTTTTTAAAATCATTGATACTCGTATTTCATTTTACTCTCGTAATACACATCTTTTACCCCCTAAACGTTAATCTTCTTTTCGTCATCTTAAGAGAGGTAGCCAGGATTTTCAGATGAACTTTGTTTTGGTTCCAGCAGTTAAAGCTGCTAACAATGTTGTAGTTGTTTAACCATTGTATTATATTAATACTCTTAAGCGTGAGCTTGTTGACACTAATGCCTATAAACTGCAACCTTCTTTGATAGAGAGGGTGATTGTTGATTGACATGGTTATCATACAGCCCTACTTTTCGGTGTCAAAGCTAAAGAAAATCAAGACAAAGTTCCTACGTTGTACTGGTTACCTAAACTCCATAAAAACCCTATAAAGCAAGATTAATTGCTAATTCTAGTACGACAACAGAACTTTCTAAATTGTTAACCTCGTGTCTTACAGCTGTTAAAACCATGTTATCAAGTACATGTATTGTGAAAAGGTATATGAGAGATCTGAAAAAAAAAAAAACTATTTTTTAAAATTTTATTAAATATTAAGGTGAATTTTTAGATAAACTTAAAGCTAGAGATTTCAATGCGACCAGTTTGTCTACTTATGATTTTTCTCATCATAATCGGATTTTTGATTAACGTGCATGTGCATGGGGCATCATCCACATCAGTGGGCCCCTTTCCAGGTAACTGGTTAGCTGCACGCATAGCAGATCTCACACCTGATACCCAGGTGCTCCTTTCTTGAGGGTCAACTGTCATGAGCTTCCACTCACGGCAGTCTCTCTCCGTCAGTTTCTTCCAGGTTAGCTTGGGCCTCCCTGCCCCTGCCTGCCATCAATCTGTATATCACATGCTGTTCTGATTGCACCACTGGAACGCTCCTAATGCCCAAACCAGCGAGCCTCCTCTCTCTCAAAATGAGGTCGAGGTCCTCAAGCTTAAGCTTTGCCAGTAATTCGCTTGACCTTACCGTGGCCACGTCCTCTGGCTTGATACTGCAGATCTGTCTAATCATGGCCCTATCATTGCGCTGCAAGCTCTACAGGTTCGTTTTGGTCAGTTGCCAAGTTTCACAGGCATGGAGCATTGCGCTCCGCACGCAAGAGCTGTACACATGACCACGTGTCTTGTAAGAGAGGTGGCGGGATGTGAGAACTTGTAGTAGCTCCCTGAACTTCTTCCAGGCTGTTTTCACACGAGTAGTGACCGCTATTTCACCGAGGTAGCAGAAGGAGGCTACCACCTCCAGCTTATCAGGTCCGACCTGGACTTCATTATGTGGCCTATAATCAGGATTTGCAGCCCACTGCATTTCTAATGCACCCAAAGTTTGCAGCCATTGCAGTAGATGCTGTTGTTGCCCACTCCTGTACGACAGACAGCGCATGGGTATTCCCCTGAACTCTGCAAGAGGGCCAGGCCTGTACCACAGATCATGAACATTGTCTTTCCTGCATTTACCCTCAACCCATTCTTCTCCATGGCCTCTTTCCATATCAACAGCCTCCTGACACATTCCTCCAGAGAGTCAGCAATGATGATCCGCATACAGGTCCTCCCAGGGAACACCAGCCCGAAACTCACGTGACAAGGCCTCCAGCACAATGATGAAGAGCAAGGGACTGAGTACGGATCCATGGTGGACTCCGACCTTCACCTCAAACTCTTTACTGAAACCCTCGCCAACATGAACCCGGCTTCGCGCATTAGCGTACATTCCCTGGACTAGCCGCACAATCCATTCCTCGACACCTAGCTTTCTCAGGGCCCACCAGATAACCTTCCGAGGGACACGATCAAATGCCTTCTCTAGGTCCACAAAGGCCATATAAAGCCTCTTGTTCACTGCTAGGTATTTCTCCTGCAGCTGTCGAACCACAAAGATTGCATCTGTAGTGCCTCTTCATGGGACAAAGCCAACCTGGGAGTCATCAATGGACACCATCTGTCTTATGAGACCATCGACAATCCTCTCAAGGATCTTCATGTCCTGCTCAGTCAGCTTGAGGCCTCGATAGTTGCCTCTGTTCAAAGCATCACCCTTGCCCTTGTAAAGGCAGACAATGAAACTTTGCTCCCAGTCAGTTGGGACCTTGCCATCACGGATAATCGCAGTAGCAAGATCGCGGATCATGGTGGCACCTGTAACACCTGCTGCCTTGATCATCTCCACAACTATGTCTGAAGGACCTGCAGCTTTGCCCGACTTCATCTTTGAGATGGCCTTCTTCACCATGTCGATAGTGATTGGCATAGGCGATCCTTCTAACGGCGATTCGTTCGACAGATGATCAGGGTCCCAGTCATATTCAACGTTGAGAAGCCTTTCGTAATGTTCAGCCCACGCATTCTGCTTTGCCTCCTCGCTCATTGACATTTCCCCAGCGTCATTCTTCACTGGCTTGTCGCCTACAACATCAACATTCTCTTTCCTCATCTGGTTGGCGAGGCGGAGGACTTATGGTCAAGGCCATCATAGACCACCTTGTCTGCTTCGTGGCGTGCATGGTGGACCACACGTCTGGAGATGCGCTTGGCAGTGTTATATGATCCCCGTGTGCATTTACAAGCCTTCCATGCTTTGAAAATAGTAAGTGAGTATGATCAGGAAATACCACAATCACAAACCGCAGACAACCCCATGGCACCGCGAGGAAGAGCCGCTCAACCATCACGAGACACCAGGAAGACGAATTAAGCAAAGCAACCAGCTCTCTCTTCCCCATCAGCTTGGCGCTTGGCTGTGATGGCATCATCCACTTCTTTATTCCACCACCAAGTTTCACGTCGCCATCGGTGGGGCTTTGTTGTGCCACACACCTCCTCTGTTGTCTTCAGCAAACCTGTCTTGAGTTTCGCCCAGTTTTCCTCAGTTGTAGTAGCCGCTTCAGTTTCCACAGCGGATACATGTGCCTTGATGACTTCTTGGAACCGGCTACACGTTTGAGGATCTCTGAGCTTCCACACTTTTGGACGTGGGGTAAATCTGCGCTTGATTTTGGGCGGCATATCAATCATTATGTCGCACACAAGGAGCTGATGCTGCAGAGTACACTTCTCTCCAGGAATCACCTTCACATCCATAACAAAAGTTCCACAATGAAATCCATGATCCCAAAAGACAAGAAAATAAAATCTACACTTATAGTGAAGGGCAGGGAGACGTTCTACCGCCGCCATACAGTCCCAGTCACCAGCTGTAGTGAAGTCAAATATGTTCTTAAAAGGTATCCTTTGGAAGCAAAGACTGCACCAAAGAACTGAAACTAGAGTGTGCATATTTCCTGGGCCAGACTAGCTAGTTTCTGCCATTTAGGCTTCTTCAGTGAAATCCATGATCCCAAAGGACAAGAAAATAAAATCTACACTATAGTGAAGGGCCGGGAGACGTTCTACCACCACCACACAGTCCCAGTCACCAGCTGTAGTGAAGTCAAATATGTTATGAACATATTTGGGTATCCTTTGGAAGCAAAGACTGCACCAAAGAACTGAAACCAGAGTGTGCATATTTCCTGGGCCAGACTAGCTAGTTTGCACAGGCTCTTTCTACTCTATATTATTTCTAAAGGTCCTAAATATAGATTTCCCTCTAATATTGATTTCCCTAAATGTCGTAGAGAGATCGCTGCTTCTTTAAATGGCTTTAGTAATCGTTGTTGCAAACGGGGAAAATGTTGAACCTGATGCCTTGAAGGAATGGAAGATTAACATTTTTAAAATCATTGTTACTCGTATTTCATTTTACTCTCGTAATACACATCTTTTACCCCCTAAACCTTAATCTTCTTTTCGTCATCTTAAACGAGGTATCCAGGATTTTCAGATGAAAAAGTATATGAGAGATCCGGTAAAAACCTATTTTGGTCCATTAAAAATTCAGGTGAAATTTTAGATAAACTTAAAGCTAGAGATTTCAATGCGACCAGTTTGTGTACTTATGATTTTTCTACTCTTTACACTACTTTACCTCATAATTTAATTAAAGATAAACTTATTGATCTTATTGAAAGAACCTTCCAGAGAGAAGCCTCTCCTTACCTTGCATGTAGTGACAGAAATGCATTTTTTACTTCAGAAAAACCTAAAAAATATCATGCATGGTCGTGTCAAAATGTATGTGATGCGCTGACCTTTTTGTTGGACAACATTTTTATTCGATTTGGCACCAAGCTCTATAGACAAGTAGTTGGGATTCCTATGGGCACTAATTGTGCTCCCCTGGTTGCAGATTTATTCCTGTTTTGTTATGAAAGGGACTTTATGATGTCTCTTTCTGATGATAAGCAGGCTGATGTTATTGATGCGTTTAACACTACTTCCAGATATTTGGACGATATTTTAAATATTAATAATGTTTATTTTGAAAATATGGTTAGTCAAATATACCCTTCAGAGCTCCAACTTAATAAAGCCAATGCCTCTGATACCGAAGCTGCATTTTTAGACTTGCATTTGTTAATTTCTAATGATATTGTTTCTACCAAAATTTATGATAAACGTGACGACTTTGATTTTGAAATTGTCAATTTCCCATTTTTAGATGGTGATGTTCCTCGTTCTACATCCTATGGAGTCTATATCTCTCAACTCATTCGTTTTGCTAGAGCATCTAGCTATGTTACTGACTTCAACACTCGCAATAAATTGTTAACTCAGAAACTTCTTAAACAGGGCTATCGGTATCATAAACTTCGCAAAACATTTTCAAAATTTTATAGACGATACTATGATTTGATTTCTAAATTCCAAGTTGGACTTAAATCTCTCTTGCGCCAAGGACTTTCGGAACCTGGGCAGCGTTTCACTAACAATCTTAGCGCTAAGAAAATCTTAGGCTTAAGAACTTCTTAAGGATTGTCGTATCTTTTTGTTAAAGTGCGTTTCACTAACATTTTCTTAAGCGCGGTGCGTTTCACTAAGAATTCTTAAGCTACTCTTCCGTCAGAGGTAAGAAAATCCATAGCAACAAGCGCGCGGACGTAATTGAAAGCATCAAAACAATACAGGCGACAGATCAGAGAAAATTGGGCCACAACTATAAAAAGGTCTCAAATACTTAAAAAGAGGGTGGTGCGCTTATCATTCTCGTATTTACAATTCATGAAAGTTACTTCTTACATTTAAAATTGATTCTTATCACTGATTAACAAAAGTAAGTGTGACTGATCTAGTAAACACTTGTAAAAATTCAGCTCTTGAAAACTCTTGAGGGCAAAATTAGCCTACGGAAAGGTATCGATTCGCCGCTTTTAAAACTTCTGACAGGGAGCGCAGTGTGCTATACTCGAGACCGAGAGTCACTGTGTTGTGTCCTTGAGCAAGAACATTAATCCTAGCTTAGTACTGGTTCAACCCAGGAAGCCCGTCCTTTTACAACTGAAAAATTGTTGATGGGACGTAAAGAATCAAATCAAGCGAATAAACAAACGAACAACACTTCTGACCAAGACCGTTGGTCGTTGAAAAATGCACAGCATATCTAGCTGTTAACCTGTGCTACATTTTATGACTTTCACGGGCCATGCGATGACTGGACATGACTGTTACAGGCTATGCGTAGGCATGAGTTAGGAAGACTATCACGGATCATGCAATTACTGGTACGGGTCATGCGGTGACTGGGCATGAGTTCCGAAGAGTTATTTGTCTTGCAATGGATTCGTCATTCCATATATTGACATGCGATCTGATGCGATGATTCCGCACGACTCACTGTTCATGTGTTGACTGTGTATGTGTTTTGCAGACTATCGTGTGTCATGCAATAACTGTCACGGGTCAAACGATGAATTATCATGACTCGACATAAGTTCCAAATACTGTCACGGTTCGATGACTGGAGATGACTGTTACGGGTCATGGCTTGGATGTCTGAGTTTTGATGACTATCACGGGTTATGCGATGACTGGGCATGAGGTCTGAAGGCTGTCATTGGTCATGCGATCACCGGACATCACTGTAACAGTTGATGCGCTGAATGTGCATGTTTTTTAGACTGTCACGGGTCAAGCAATGGGTTCGAGCCTCACCAGCATCAGTGAGGCCCTGGAAGGGTTTTTAGGGATACAGGGACATTGGCAAAAAAAACTAAAGGGATACGGGATATTTTTGTAAATACTTATTAAAAGGGATACGGAATACTTGGATCAGTTTTAGGGATATGGGGTACAATGCTTTCTGAATTTTGGGGATATTTGCCATATTTATTTTAGGGCTATGGAATATTTTTCAAAATAATTGAAGGGATATGGGATAATGGGACCCCCCTTCCAGTGCCTCATCACTGCGTTGCGTTCTTGAGCAAGACACATTTATCCTTGCTTAGTACTGGTTAAACACAGGGAGACCTGTTCCGCCATAACTGAAAAATTAATGATTGGGACGTAAAGAATCAAACCAAAAAAATCGGGAGGTGATGCCGTTTGAAGAGATTTCTTATCTAAAGCTCTGGTGGCCCTTTTGTTCAGCAGAACAAAACCATTTTTACAGTTTTGGACTAGGGCATTATGAGGAATATTTCTGTAAAACGATTTTGAATTAGGACCAGTCATTCAAAGATATATTATCTAGAACTATGGCATCCATTTTGTTCTTTTTTGCATCTCTGGTAGAGAGCATCATCGGGAACAATTCTGTGAAATTATTTTGAATTTGGACCAGTGGTTCAGGAGAAGTCGTTTAAAGATATTTCCTATCTTGAGTACTGGCGGTCCCTTTGTTTGGCGGAGCAGAACCATTTGTGCAATATCGATAGAAAGCATCATCAAGAACAACTCTCTGAAATTATTATGAATTTGAACCATTGGTTCAAGAGATGTCATTTGATGATAGTTCTTATCTAGAGTTCTGGTGGCTCTTTTCTGCAGCAGAGCGAACCATTTGTGCAATTTTGGTGGAGGGTATCACGCGAAACAATTCTGTGAAATTATTTTGAATTTTGACGAGTGGTTCAGATGTCGTTTAAAGGATTTCTTATCTAGAGCTCTAGCGGCCCTAATGACCATTTATGCAATTTGGTAGATTGCATTATGGGGAACATTCCTGAAATCATCTTTAATTTGTACCAGTGGTTCGGGAAAGAAAAAGTTTACGGACGACGGACGAAACCGATCACAATAGTTCACTTTGAGCCATTTAATGTCATTATTACAAGGCTTTACGTGATTGGCGACGTCATTAAAATCGAACAGGCAGCCAGATGATGCTAAATGATGCTAGGGTACTCCATTCAGTGATTTGTTACTCGATATATCACTAACCTTAACCATTGGCTATATACAGGCAGGGTGTGTTAGAATTGTTTGTTTCACTTTCAACATGTGTAGATCTATCTAGTCTGTACCGAATAGCGGAATGATGCTTCTATATTACGAATCGCAAGGCAATTGGGTTGAAACTGGCCCCGAGGTTATAAAAAAATATGCTCAACTCAGCTGAGCACGAAATTGTTGGCATTTTAACATTTATTAGCATGATATAAATACAGCATCTGAGGGACTTAAAGCAAGAAACTTTTTATATGTCAGTATTGTCAGATGAAATTTCGTGCTCAGTTGAGTTGAGAATGAAAAAACTTTTATAAGCATCGAGCCTGCATGCAAAAAGACACATCTGAAAGACTTGTCCTACTCTTTGATCCAGAGAGAAATGAATTAAAGAATAGTTTCACCAAAAAGAAGTTTACTGATGTAGCTAAATTTTTGCTGATAACTGAGTGGTGGGCCTAAATTTTACTGATTACCGATATTTGTACCTAATATTTACTGATTACTGATTTTGTGGCCTAACTTTTACTGATTACCAACTTTTGGGCCTATATTTTACTGATTATTGATTTCTGAGGTACCCCATTGAGACTCTCATGACTGCCATTTTGATCTTGTGAGCTGCACCGTTTAGTCATATTAATATCAAAAAGTTGCCCCATATAAACGTTTACTTCAATTGAACGCCTGATTTCCAAGAACAAAATTTTCATAGGGTCAAACTTGACCAGAGGTAAACTAGGTCAATGTAAACTTAAAATCCCTGTGGTACTCTTCGGGAACTATGTTGACTGAAGAATGGCGTGCGGACAATGACGACGGACATTAGAGGATCACAAAAGCTCATACTGAGCCCATGGCACAGATGAGCTAAAATAAAGGGATGCTGATTGTTAAAGACTACCATTCACTTGGTATTGCTAGTGTAAAGTGGAGGGGATTAAAGTTATAGATCCCTGTGGTACTCTTGGGGAACTATGTTGACATAATGACAACGGACATCAAAAGGTCACAAAAGCCCATATTGACCATTCACTTGCCATTGCGTGTCTAGAGAGAAGTTAAAATGTTAACTCCCTCTTGTCTTCTTGTGGAACTATACTGGAGTGTACGGACATGTCATAATGTAACCAGAATAATTCATTGTCCTCTCTTGTCCTCTCTGTGGAGATTACAAAAGACAACAAGAGCACAATTCGGCTTGACCAAACTATTTTCAAGTAGGGCCTGTAATTTTTCGCAGTAAGATTGTAGTATATCCTCCTGTAAACCAGAATTTGTAATGGACTGAAAAGAGAGTGAGGGCGCTAATGAATAATTGATATGAAGTTTGGTGAAATACTCATGTGAAGTTTTAACTAAAACGTTGATGTGGAATGATATCATTTCTTAAATGCTCACCTTGAGCACACTGTGTGCAGATGAGCTCAAAATACATCATTTTACAAATGAAATGATTTACCATGGCAAAAGCGTTTAGATGCCCAGCTACATGTAGGGTCGTTTTTCCAACATCCTTTGGTTTCTTAGCAATAGTCGACCATGCATAGTCTGAAACGTTTTTTGTACTGCACAAGTTTATATACAGTTATAAACAGGTTTATAAACAAAAACGTTGAGCGTAAAAATTGTAAATATGTTCTTAGGCATCAGTTTTATCATATGTTTTGGGTACTCAAAACAATTGTCTCATTGAGACGCGTCTCATTGAGACGGTTCTTCTGATCATCCACAACATATGTTTTGGTTAAGAAATATGAAAAAAAGTAAGTAATGGTGCAAAGATCAGGAATCGATACAATCAAGTACCACACCTGACCCAGGATACCAATGGGAAAGTGACAAACTCACAGAAGACACCACAAACTAGAGCCAAGAGGTCAGCCCTTTCCCAGCAGGTGACCACAAAGCACATATAAACAGACGCGCACAAAACATAGTAAACACAAGACAGAACAAAACATAAAAGATCCACAAAAGAAGTACCGCCTTGGAACGGTCAGTAAAGTATTTTACTGGAGGGCTTAAACCGGTTTAACGGCGCCAACCTATTTTGTTAAGCACTCTTAACTAAAGGCCTGCAGTTAACTTTCGTTAAATCAAAGTCCCGAGGGCCAAACTTTTCGTTGTTTTATTTGACGTTTGAATAAATATAGCTGATCTATAAAACGATAAACAGTGCATAGGCTAAACATGATTACTTTCACTTTTATACATCCAAAGATATGCTGTATGTCTAATGAAGACCTACAAGAACCATGTCAATGCGATGTGCTGTATGAAGAACATGTGCACACAAAAAGGAGCAGTCTGGGTCTGTCCTAAGTACATTCAAGTCAGAATATCTTTGGATAGCAAATACGGAAGATACATGTAATAGTGAACAAAATCTGTTAAATGCAGCTGTTTATATTACATATTGGACTTTAAAAGGTAGTTTAATGTTTAAGGCTTAGAGTTAATGAGAGTACACTGTAGTGGTCATGTATAAACTGAAAAAAACACACACAACTATTAATTAGACCCTGCTTTTTTTTTATTGAGCTTCGTCTAGTAAAACCCATGCTACACTCTTACACTTCATGGAATGTTAACTTCTTTGATAGTTTTTTAACCATTGAGCCTTATTTAAGCGTTTCACTTTCTCAATTGATGCTATCTATGAATCTCTGGGACTTGTAGTTGTAGTAACTCCACCTTGTCTGTCTCTGTATAGTTAACATCTCTGATTAATATCTGAAAGAAAAAAATGAACTTCTAAGTTTCAAAGTGATAGACAGCGTTTAACATAAAAATGATATCAAACACACTTTATTAACCCATTTAAGACTAGCACGTTGAGAAACGGTACAGATCCAATCACACATTACTAAGACAATGTAACATTCTACAATGAGTATCCCGTGGTGTGAATAAAACTGACGGAAAAAAGTTAAAGACTTATTTATATGTGCCACTATCCAAGATCAAATTTAGTCTCCACGAGAATTTTAGAGTTGATCATTATATGTGAGGGGGAGATGGAGGGGATGGGTAGTAGAGGAGATGGGAGGAGGAGGTGAGAAGATAGGAGGAGGAGAGTGTTTAGGAGGAGATGGAGGGGATAGGTAGTAGAGGAGGAGATGGGAGGAGGAGGAGGAGGTGAGAAAATAGGAGGAGGAGAGTGTTGAGGAGGAGATGGAGTGGATGGGTAGTAGAGGAGGAGATGGGAGGAGGATGTGAGAAGATAGGAGGAGGAGAGTGTTTAGGGGGAGGAGATGGAGGGGATGAGTAGTAGAGGAGGAGATGGGAGGAGGAGGAGGAGGAGGAGGTGAGAAGATAGGAGGAGGAGAGGGTTTAGGGGGAAATGGAAGAGATGGGTAGTAGAGGAGACGGTGGGAGGAGGAGGTGAGAAGATAGTAGGAGGAGAGTGTTTAGGAGGAGTTGAGGGGATGGGTAGTAGAGACGGAGATGGGAGGAGGAGGTGAGAAGATAGGAGGAGAGTGCTTAGGAGGAGATGGAGGGGGTGGGTAGTAGAGGAGGAGATGGGAGGAGGAGGAGGAGGTGAGAAGATAGGAGGAGGAGATGGAGGGGATAGGTCGTAGAGGAGATGGGAGGAGGAGGTGAGAAGATAGGAGGAGGAGAGTGTTGTGGAGGAGATGGAGGGGATGGGTAGTAGAGGAGATGGGGGAGGAGGTGAGAAGATAGGAGGAGTAGGAGAGTGTTTAGGAGATGGAGGGGATGGGTAGTAGAGGAGGAGATGGGAGGAGGAGGAGGAAGTGAGAATATAGCAGGAGGAGAGTGTTTAGGAGGAGTTGAGGGGATGGGTAGTAGAGGAGGAGATGGGAGGAGGAGTTGAGAAGATAAGAGGAGAGTGTTTAGGAGGAGATGGAGGGGATGGGTAGTAGCGGGGGAGATGGGAGGAGGAGGAGGAGGAGGTGAGAAGATAGGAGGAGGAGTGTGTTTAGGGGGAGATGGAGGGGATAGGTTATAGAGGAGAAGATGGGAGGAGAAGGAGGAGGTGATAAGATAGGAGGAGGAGAGTGTTTAGGAGGAGATGGAGGGGATAGGTAGTAGAGGAGGAGGAGGAAGTGAGAAGATAGGAGGAGGAGAGTGTTTAGGAGGCGATGGAGGGAATGGGTAGTAGAGGAAGAGATGGGAGGAGGAGGAGGTGAGAAGATAGGAGGAGGAGAGTGTTTAGGGGGAGATGGAGGGGATAGGTAGTAGAGGAGGAGATGGGAGGAGTAGGTGAGAAGGTAGGAGGAGGACAGTTTTTAGGGGGAGGAGATTGGGGTTTTGGTAGTAGAGGAGGAGATTGGAGGAGGAGGTGAGAAGATAGGAGCAGGAGAGCATTTAGGGGGAGGAGATGGGGGATGGTAAGTAGAGGAGGAGATGGGAGGAGGAGGAGGAGGTGAAAAGATAGGAGGAGGGGAGTGTTAAGGAGGAGATGGAGGGGATGGGTAGTAGAGGAGGAGATTGGAGGAGGAGGAGGAGGAGGTGAGAAGATAGGAGGAAGAGAGTGTTTAGGGGGAGATGGAGGGGATAGGTAGTAGAAGAGGAGATGGGAGGAGTAGGTGAGAAGATAGGAGAAGGACAGTGTTTAGGGGGAGGAGATGGGGGATGGGTAGTAGAGGAGGAGATTGGATGAGGAAGAGGAGGTGAGAAGATAGGAGCAGGTGAGCATTTAGGGGGAGGAGATAGGGGATGGGTAGTAGAGGAGGAGATGGGAGGAGAAGGTGAGAAGATAGGAGGAGGAGAGTGTTTGGGGGAGGAGATGGAGGGGATGGGTAGTAGAGGAGGAGGAGGAGGAGGAGGTGAGAAGATAGGAGGAGGAGAGTGTTTAGGAGGAGATGGAGGGAATGGGTAGTAGAGGAGGAGATGGGAGGAGAAGGTGAGAAGATAGGAGGAGGAGAGTGTTTAGGAGGAGATGGAGGGATGGGTAGTAGAGGAGGAGGAAGTGAGAAGATAGGAGGAGGGGAGTGTTTAGGAGGAGATGGAGGGGATGGGTAGTAGAGGAGGAGATGGGAGGAGAAGGTGAGAAGATATGAGGAGGAGAGTGTTTAGGAGGAGATGGAGGGAATTGGTAGTAGAGGAGGAGGAAGTGAGAAGATAGGAGAAGGGGAGTGTTTAGGAGGAGATGGAGGGGATGGGTAGTAGAGGAGGAGATGGAAGGAGGAGGTGAGAAGATAGGAGGAGGAGAGTGTTTAGGAGGAGATGGAGGGAATGGGTAGTAGAGGAGGAGATGGGAGGAGGAGGTGGAGAAGATAGGAGGAGGAGAGTGTTTAGGAGGAGATGGAATGGTGGGTAGTAGAGGAGGAGATGGGAGGAGGAGAAGGAGGAAGCGGTGGAAGATAGGAGGAGGAGAGTGTTTAGAAGGAGATGGATGGATGGGTAGTAGAGGAGGAGATAGAAGGAGATAGGTGAGAAGTTAGGAGGAGGAGAGTGTTTAGGAGGAGATGGAGGGAATGGGTAGTAGAGGAAGAGGAGGAGGAGGTGAGAAGATAGGAGGAGGGGAGTGTTAGGAGGAGATGGAGGGGATGGGTAGTAGAGGAGGAGATGGGAGGAGGGGTGAGAAGATAGGAGGAGAGTGTTTAGGAGGAGATGGAAGGGATGGGTAGTAGAGGAGGAGATGGGAGGAGGAGGTGAGAATTAGGAGGAGAGTGTTTAGAGGAGATGAGGGATGGGTAGTAGAGGAGGATATGGAGGAGGAGGTGAGAAGATAGGAGGAGAGTGTTTAGGAGGGAGATGGAAGGGATGGGTAGTAGAGGAGGAGATGGGAGGAGGAGGAGGAGGAGAGTGAGAAGATAGGAGGAGAGAGTGTTTAGGAGGAGATGCGTAGTAGAGGAGGAGGAGGAGGAGGAGGAGGTGAGACGATAGGGGAGGGGAGTGTTGAGGAGGAGATGGAGGGGATGGGTAGTAGAGGAGGAGATGGGAGGAGGAGGTGAGAAGATAGGAGGAGGAGAGTATTTAGGAGGAGATGGAAGGGATGGGTAGTAGAGGAGAGATGGGGGAGGAGGTGAGAAGATAGGAGGAGGAGAGTGTTTAGGAGGAGTTGGAAGGGATGGGTAGTAGAGGAGGAGATGGGAGGAGGAGGTGAGAAGAAAGGAGGAGGAGAGTGTTTAGGAGGAGATGCGTAGTAGAGGAGGAGGAGAAGGTGAGAAGATAGGAGGAGGAGAGTGTTTAGGAGGGAAATGGAGGGGATGGGTAGTAGAAGAGAAGATGGGAGGAGGAGGTGAGAAGATAGGAGGAGGGGAGTGTTTAGGAGAAGATGGAGGGGATGGGTAGTAGAGGAGGAGATGGGAGGAGGAGGAGTAGGTGAGAAGATAGGAGGAGGAGAGTGTTTAGGAGGAGATGGAGGGATGGGTAGTAGAGGAGATAGGAGGAGTAGGTGAGAAGATAGGAGGAGGAGAGTGTTTAGGAGGAGATGGAGGGAATGGGTAGTAGAGGAGGAGGAGGAGGTGGTGAGAAGATAGGAGGAGGGGAGTGTTTAGAAGATGGAGGGAATGGGTAGTAGAGGAGGAGGAGGAGGTGGTGAGAAGATAGGAGGAGGAGAGTGTTTAGGAGGAGATGGAGGGATGGGTAGTAGAGGAGATAGGAGGAGTAGGTGAGAAGATAGGAGGAGGAGAGTGTTTAGGAGGAGATGGAGGGAATGGGTAGTAGAGGAGGAGGAGGAAGTGGTGAGAAGATAGGAGGAGGAGAGTGTTTAGGAGGAGATGGAGGGATGGGTAGTAGAGGAGATAGGAGGAGTAGGTGAGAAGATAGGAGGAGGAGAGTGTTTAGGAGGAGATGGAGGAATGGGTAGTAGAGGAGGAGGAGGAGGAGGTGGTGAGAAGATAGGAGGAGGGGAGTGTTTAGGAGGAGATGCGTAGTAGAGGAGGAGGAGGAGGAGGAGGTGAGAAGATAGGGGGAGGGGAGTGTTGAGGAGGAGATGGAGGGGATGGGTAGTAGAGGAGGAGATGGGAGGAGGAGGTGAGAAGATAGGGAGGAGGAGAGTATTTAGGAGGAGATGGAAGGGATGGTAGTAGAGGAGGAGATGGGAGGAGGAGGTGAGAAGATAGGAGGAGGAGAGTGTTTAGGAGGAGTTGGAAGGGAAGGGTAGTAGAGGAGGAGAGATGGGAGGAGGAGGTGAGAAGAAAGGAGGAGGAGAGTGTTTAGGAGGAGATGCGTAGTAGAGGAGGAGGAGAAGGTGAGAAGATAGGAGGAGGAGGAGAGTGTTTAGGAGGAAATGGAGGGATGGGTAGTAGAAGAGAAGATGGGAGGAGGAGGTGAGAAGATAGGAGGAGGGGAGTGTTTAGGAGAAGATGGAGGGGATGAGTAGTAGAGGAGGGATGGGAGGAGGAGGAGTAGGTGAGAAGATAGGAGGAGGAGAGTGTTTAGGAGGAGATGGAGGGATGGGTAGTAGAGGGAGATAGGAGGAGTAGGTGAGAAGATAGGAGGAGGAGAGTGTTTAGGAGGAGATGGAGGGAATGGGTAGTAGAGGAGGAGGAGGAGGTGGTGAGAAGATAGGAGGAGGGGAGTGTTTAGGAGGAGATGGAGGGATGGGTAGTAGAGGAGATAGGAGGAGTAGGTGAGAAGATAGGAGGAGGAGAGTGTTTAGGAGGAGATGGAGGGATGGGTAGTAGAGGAGATAGGAGGAGTAGGTGAGAAGATAGGAGGAGGAGAGTGTTTAGGAGGAGATGGAGGGAATGGGTAGTAGAGGAGGAGGAGGAGGTGGTGAGAAGATAGGAGGAGGGGAGTGTTTAGGAGATGGAGGGAATGGGTAGTAGAGGAGGAGGAGGAGGTGGTGAGAAGATAGGAGGAGGAGAGTGTTTAGGAGATGGAGGGGATGGGTAGTAGAGGAGGAGATGGGAGGAGGAGGTGAGAAGATAGGAGTAGGAGAGTGTTTAGGAGATGGAGGGGATGGGTAGTAGAGGAGGAGATGGGAGGAGGAGGTGAGAAGATAGGAGGAGGAGAGTGTTTAGGAGGAGATGGAGGGAATGGGTAGTAGAGGAGGAGGTGGTGAGAAGATAGGAGGAGGGGAGTGTTTAGGTGGAGATGGAGGGGATGGGTAGTAGAGGAGGAGATGGGAGGAGGAGGTGAGAAGATAGGAGAAGTAGAGTGTTTAGGAGGAGTTGAGGGGATGGGTAATAGAGGACATGGGAGGAGGAGGAGGAAGTGAGAAGATAGGAGGAGGAGATGGGTATTAGGGGAGGAGATGGGAGGAGGAGGTGAGAAGATAGGAGGAGGAGAGTGTTTAGGGGGAGGAGATGGAGGGGATGGGTAGTAGAGGAGGAGATGGGAGGAGGAGGGGGAGGTGAGAAGATAGGAGGAGGAGAGTGTTAAGGGGGAGATGGAGGGGATGGGTAGTAGAGGAGAAGATCGGAGGAGGAGGAGGAGGAGGAGGAAGTGAGAAGATAGGAGGAGGAGAGTGTTTAGGGGAGATGGGGGGATGGGTAGTAGAGGAGGAGATGGGAGGAGGTGAGAAGATAGGAGGAGGAGAGTGTTTAGGAGGAGATGGAGGGGATGGGTAGTAGAGGAGGAGATGGGAGGAGAAGGAGGAGGAGGAGAGAAGATAGGAGGAGCAGAGTGTTTAGGGGGTAGGAGATGGAGGGGATGGGTAGTAGAGGAGGAGATGGGAGGAGGAAGGAGACGGGGTAGAGGACTAGGTGAGGCGGAAAAAGAGGAGGCAGAAGAGGATGAAAGGATGGAGGGAGGTGAGGAGAAAATGGAAGCTGGTGAAGGAGGGGGGAGGAGATGGGAGGAGGATGAGGGATGAGGAGAATAGCATAATGAAAAGAAAGGGAGTCCTCCCTCTTCTCATGTTCCTTCTCATCCTTGCCTTCTCCTCCTCCCTCCCCTCCTATTCTTCCTCCTCCTCCACCACTTCCTCCCTCATCTTCTCCCCTCCTCCTCTTATCACCCTCTTCTCCTCCTCATTTTCCTTTTCTCCTCTATCCTCTCGCTCTCTCCTCACCTCTCTCCCTCCAAATCCTCCTCAAGCCATCCTACTCCTCCTCTCATCTTCCTCCTCTTCTCTCATTCTCCTCTCCATTCATTGTCCTGCTCCTCTCTCCTCATCCAACTCTCTCTTTTCCCATTCTTTTATCTCCTTCTACATCGTCTCCCCTCGTCTTTCTGCTCCTCCTCTCCACTCTTCTCACCCCAACTCCCTCTTTTCCTTCTCCTCCTCCTTTTCCCCCATTTCCCCTCTCCTCACCCAAACTCTCTCTTCCCATTCTCCTTCCCTCCTCAACCCATCTTTTCACCTCCTCTCTCCTCCACCTCCCATCTTCTCACCCCCCCAGCTCCTCTCATCCTACTTCCATCTCCTCATCTTCCTCTTACCCTCCTCCTCCATCACCTCTACTCCTCCCCTCCCTTCTTCCTCCCCCACCCCCTACTCTCCTTCATCCTCCAGCCTCCACTCACTCCCCCTCCCCATTCTCCTTCTTCCCGCCTCCTCTTTCTACCATCCTCCCTCCTGTTCCTCCCCTCCTTCACCACCTCCTCTCCTCCTCTATCCCTCCTCTTCCCCCATCTCCTCCTCCCTCCCCTCCTCCTCCAATGAGATTAGTGGATGAAAGAGGGCAGGAGGTGTGGGTAATGAGTTGATAAGGGAAGCTTAAAGCGGTGGGGGAGGAGGAAGTATAGGAGGAAGGAGGAAGAATAGGAGGGAGGGAGGAGGAGGGGAGCAGAAGGGGAGGGAAGGCGATGAAGGAAGAGAAAAAATAGGAGGGGATGAGGAGAAAGGGATGGAGGAGTATGAGGTGAAGAGATGGGAGGAGGAAGAAAAGGGAATGATGAGGAGGGAGAGAAGGTGAAGAGGAGATGGGGGAGGGGAGATGTAGGCGGTGGATATGGGTGAGGCGGTGGAGGAGGAGGGGAGGAGGATGAGGGTAGAGGAGATGGGAGGAGGGGGTGAGGAGGAGATGGGAGGATGTTAAGAGATGGGAGGAAGAGGTGAGGAGAGGGGTGGAGAATATGCTCTAGGACGTGACGGGTACCTTCCCATGGTCTAGTGCTTTGACTCACCCCCGAGATGAAACCAAACATGTCAACAAGGCATCTGAAGTAAAGAGGTCTCCTATACCCCAGCGATCCACTTAGTCTGATGGCAGCCATCTTGGATTTCATGCCCTTATTTGGATTGGCGCTAAACAGGGACCCATACTACTGAACGATTTAGAGTCATGTTGGTAGTCCAAGGTCATGTTGGTAGTCTGAACCCGTTATTGTCATAAACACGCTATAGACAACAACTGTGGCAAGTGTGAACACCTTCCATTAAAAAGAGCTCATATTAAAGAGCGGTAAGACAAATTTAAAGTATATTTTGACCTAGACATTTGACTGATGATCTGAAACCTTCTTACCTATCAGAGGGTAAAGGGCTATTAGCATTTAACCAGAAATTTTCGCACCGGGGAGTCCAAGTCCAACTGACAAAAAGTCACCTCAACTTATTTTACAGAGGGGGGTCCAATTGTCTATTCCAAAGGAAAACCCCTGTCCCCCTTTCTGGATCCGCCCATGTAACAATATCTTATAAAATATACCATAACCACAGTACCCACCATTTGCATCAGTAATGCCTCACTGTCACATGTTTAAATATTGGAAACTGTGATGTATGAAGTCTGAACTGTGAAGTGTGAACTTATATGTGTGAAGTAAGAACTATACACTGTGAAGTATAAAGTGTGACATGTGCAGTATTAAGTGTGAAGTCTGAAGTGTGAAGTATGGTGTGTGAATTATAAAGTGTGAAGTATGGACTGTGAACTTTGAAATGGCATTTAAATTGTCTTCCACACATAACTATGAACGGTGAAGTACGAATTGTAAAGTGTGGAGTGCGAAATATGAAGTGTTAATATGCAACGAAGTCTGAACTATGAAGCATATATTCTGATGAAGTCTTAATTAGGATGTATTCACTATGAAGTGTGAAGCATGAAGTCTGAACTATGAAGAATAAAATGTGAAGTATGAACTGTGAAAAATGAAGAATGAAGTATGATAATTGAAATATGAACAGTGGAGCATGAACTGTGAACTTTTAAATGTCACTACAGTTGTGCAACGAAGTCTGAACTATGAAGCATGTAGTGTGAAGTAAGAAGTCTGAATTAGGAAGTATTAATTATGAAGTGTAAAGTTTCAAGTATGAAGTCTGAACTATGAAATGTAAAGTATGAGCTATGAAGTGTGAACTGTGAAGTATGAAATTTGAAATATGAACCATGGAGTATGAACTGTGAACTTTTAAATGTCACTTACAGTTGTGCAACGAAGTCTGAACTATGAAGCATGCAGTGTGAAGTATAAATTAGGAAGTATTAACTATGAAGTGTGAAGCATCAAGTATGAAGTGTGAACTATGAAGTATAAAATGTGAAGTATGAACAATGAAGTGTGGACTGTGAAGTATGATATTTAAAATATGAACCGTGGAGTATGAACTGAAAACTTTTAAATGTCACTTTACGTTGTCTCCACCACATAACTATGAATTTGAAGTATGAATTGTGAAGTGTGAAGTGCGAATTATGAAGTGTGAATTATGAAGCTCGAAGCCTGAACTATGAAGTGTGAAATATGAAATGCAAAGTATGAAGCGTGAAGCCTGGAGTGCGATGTATGAAGCATGAAGTTTGACAATGAAAAGAGAAGTATGAACTATGAAGTAAAATACAAACTTTAGTTATGAACGTTGAAGTATGCAAATATGACGTGTGACATATGAAAACTGAAGTATGAACTATGAAGTGTGAACTATTAAGTTAAAAGTATGGACTGTGATATATGAAGTCTAAACTTATGCTGTATGAGGACCAGTCACTAGCTATAGTAATGTCAAGACAAGTCACTTCACCTAACCACACTTTTTTTTCCTGGGCAAGCTTGACTTAGCAGTTTACCAGTACTTTGTGCACATACTTTCCATTGTGACTGACAACAACCGTTGTTGAATCAGCGGAAGGTGGAGAATGACCGTAGATATTATTTCATGATCAACCTCCAAGAAAGTATGAGACCGGGCTGGGATTGAACTTGTAACCCCTGAATATACAGTCAGACTCCATACTGAATATGCTATGGGGCTATGATGAGTGTACTGCGAATTCTGGAGTATGAACTCTGAACAATGAAGAGTGAAATATGAACAATGAAGTGTAAAGTATGAATTAAAAAATGTGAAGTATGAACTGTGAGCTTCGAAAGGTTACTGTACGTCGTCTCCCACACATGACTATGAAATGTGAAGTATGAATTGTGATTTATGAAGTGTGAAGTATGACCGTGCAGTCTGAACTTTGAAGTGTGAAATATGAAGTGCGAAATATTAACTATGAAGTCTGGACTGCTAAGTGTGAAGTTTGAACAATGAAGTGTGAAAACTGAAGCATGAAGTCTGAACTATGAAGTGCAAACTGTAAAGTAAGAAGCGTGGACTATGAAATGTGAACTATGAACAAAGAGCATTTTACTGTGACGTTTGAAGCATTAAGTCTGAACTATGGAAAACAGAATGTAACATTTCAGGTTCATACTTCATATTTCATACTTCACAATACATACGTCTCAGTTCATGGTTTACTCTTCACAGTTCAGACTTCACATTTCAGAGTTCAAACTTCACAGTATGAAGTGAATGGTATACAGCATTAAGTCAGACTCATGATGTGCGAACTAAAATTGTGAAGTATGAACCGTGAATTATGAGCTGTGAACTATGAAAGGTTTTTACGTCGTCTCAAAAACATGACTATAACATGTGAAGTATGAATTGTAAAGTATGAAGTGCGAAGAATGAAGTATGAAGCTTGAAGTCTGAACTATGAAGTGTGAAGTATGAAATGCGAAGTATGAAAAATGAAGTCTGAAATATGAAGTGTGATATATGTACTATGTCTATGTAGTCTGATTTTTTTTAAGTTTGAAGCTTTAACTATTGAGTGTGAAAACTGACGTATGAAACTATGAAGTGTGAACTGTGAAGTAAGAAGCGTCGACTGTGAATTGTGAACTATGGACTCGGAGGAGGGTACTTTGACGTTTGGAGTATAAAGTCTGAACAATGGACAACGAAAAGTGATATTTCAAAGTTCAAATTTCACATTTCAAACTTCAAAGTTCATACTTCACAGTTCATGGTTAACACTTTACAGTTCAGAGTTAAAACTTCAGAGTTAAAACTTCAGAGTTCAAACTTCACATTTCATACTTCACAGTTCAACTTCATACTTCAATATTCATACTTCACAGTTCAACTTCATACTTCAATATTCATACTTTACAATTCAAACCGTGCGAAGTATGAAGTGGGAAGTGTGTAGCTTTAAGTATGACTAATGAAGTGTGAACAATTAAGTGTGTAGTATGAAGTCAGAACCATGAAGTGGGACGTATGAACTGTGAAGTATGAACTGTGAACTTAAAAAGTTCTTTTTACGTTGTTTCCCACACATAACTATGAATTGGGAAGTATGAATTGTAAAGTATGAAGTGCAAAGTATGAAGTGTGAATTATGCAGCCTTAAGTCTGAACTATGAAATGTGATGTATGAAGTGTGTAGTGGGTGAAGTATGAAGTCTAAACTATGAAGTGTGAAATATGAAGTGTGAAGTGCTAACTGTGAATTGTGAACTTCAAAGGTTACTTTACATTGTCTCCCACACAGGACTATAAATTTGAGTATGAAGTGCCAAGTATGAAGCGTGAAGTCTGAACTTTGAAATGTGAACTATGAAGTCTGAACTATTAAGTGTGAAGTTTGAACTATGAATTAAGTGTGAAAACTGAATTATGAAGTCTGAACTATGAAGTGTGAACTGTTAAGTAAGAAGCGTCGACTTAGAAATGTTATCTATGAACAATGAATAGTGTACTGTGACGTTTGGAGTATAAAGTCAAAACAATGGAAAACGGGAAAGTGTCATTTCAAAGTTCATACTTCACATTTTATACTTCACATTTCAATCTTCCCAGTTTATGGTTCACACTCTATAGTTCAGACTTCACCCTTCAGAGTTGAAACTTCACAGTTAAGATTTCACAATTCATTTTTTACAGTTCCACTTCATACTTCAATGTTCATACTTCACAATTCAAACTGTGCGAAGTATGGTGTGAAATATGCAGCCTTAAATCTGACTTATGAAATGCGAACTACTAAGTGTGCAGTATGAAGTGTGAAGTATGAACAGTGAAGTATAAACTTTGAACTTCGAAAATGTTATTTTTCGCTGTCCCCCATTGCACATAATTATAAAGTGTAATGTATGTCTTTTGGAGTATAAAGTGTTAAGTATGAAGATTGAAGTCTGTACAATGAAGTATGAAGCATGAACTATGAAGTGTAAAGTATGAACTATGAACAGAAGGGTGAAATGTGAACTATGAAGTGTAAAGTTTGAATTCTGAACTGTCTAGTTTGAAGTACAAACTATGAAGTGAGAAGGAGCGTGAACTGTGAAGTATGATGTATGAAGTATGAAATAAGAGGAGTTTACTGTGAAGCTTTGAGTATGAAGTCTGAACTATGGAAACATAAAGTGACATTTGAAAGTTCATACTTCATAGTCCATACGTCCCAGTTCATGGTTCACACTTCACAGTTCAAACTTCACATTTCATACTTCACAGTTCCATTTCACACTTTACTGTTCATACTTCACACTTCATAGTTCCAACTTCAAATTTCATACATCATGCTTAGTAATTCACACTTCTAACATCACACTTTAAGACCTTCTTTTTTAGTGTTTAAACCTTGTCATGGAAATGCTCTTGTGTACTATACAATAATACATTAACCCAATATTGCGAGAGTGATGTGATTAATATTGATTAACAAAAATGAACCATGCAACAACACACACCATTTTTATCAGTAATATGTCACAGTAAGGTGTTTAAAGATCTAAAACCTATGTAGTGTAAACTTTAAAGTGTGAACTGTGAAGTATGAACTGTGAAGAGGGATTTATGAAGTGTGGAGTGTTAAGTAAGGAGTGTGAATATGTACTTATAAGGGTATCCCTTGGAAGCAAAGAATGCACCAAAGAACTGAAACTAGAGTGTGCATATTATAGAGTCTGAACTATGAAGAGGAAAGTCTGAACTATGAAGTGTGACATATGAACTGTGGAGTGTGAACTTTGAATTGTCACTTTCTGTTATATTCCATACATTTAATAATGTATGAAGTGTGAAGTATGAACCATGAAGGTGAAGTATGAACTGTTTGACTTTGAATTGTCAGATTTTGTGCCAAATATGAACACTGTCAGTCAAAAAGTGAAAGACGAGTTCATTCTATAAGCCTTAAGCCAGATTCTAAGTCTATCTGACCTTAACTGTCCTTTTGAGTCCAATGTCATATTGGTAATCTAGAACCTTTGTTAAAATCTACACTCAGTAGGCAATCATTGAGCCAAATTTTTACACCCTTGGTCGAAAAATGGAAGAAGTGTTCCTTTTAGGAGTGGAAGGACATATTTTAAATATATTTTACCTTGACCTTTTACTCCAGTCATTTCGGTGATCTGAAACCTTCATTGTAATCTACACATCATAGGCAATCATTGTGCCACATCACCCTCAGTCAAAAACTGAAAGAGTTTGTGTTATGAGCAAGTCTAACTGACAAATGGACCTGATTACAATATATGTCTAACATATTATCCGACTTAAAGTAACTTTTCTCAAAAATGATGGATATAATTCTTTTAAGTTTGTTGCAGGCCATTCAGAGCAAACTGGGAAGATCTTGATGAGATTTGAAGTTTTAAGACATCTAGCGGGTTGAAAAACTGTTTGAAAAAGAGAGCATGTTTTCTATTTTTCTTATGAGTTAAATGATACTTTACATCCCAGTCAACAAATGTTTGGTCATGTTGGGATGTTTCATCTGCCTTTAACCAGTACTATATAAGCAAAATATTTGAGTGCAGAACTGTCTGTTTCTTAAATTATCATTTTAAATGTCTCATTGAGATGGTTCTTTTGAGTACCCACAACATATTTTTTTAGATAAAAGATAAGTACTTTTCAATCACACACACTTATCTGGAGGTAGAGGCACTCTTTTTACCCTTTTCTTGCTGTTCACTGCAATATCTGTCATCTGCTCTCTTCTGCTATATATGTTCTTTGGTGGCCTATATTGCAAACAATATGGACACGGATCAAACTGCTCCCTTCCGATCGAACTGTCTGATCAAAATCATAGTGTTTGAATTATCAGCAGGCACAATTTGAGTACAATGCTTATTTTGGAATACAAAAATTAAATAGAGAAGTACATTCAGTCGAATCTCGTAATTATTTTTAAGTATTGAAAATTTGAATTATAGAGATTTATACATAAAAATATATAACCCCCAAAAATGATTGTTATCATTTATCAAACATATGTTTTGGGTGCGTAAAAGAAACCTCTCAATGAGCCTTTATTGAGATATTTCTTTTATGCACCCAAACACATTTTTTTTTAAAGACAGTTATTGAAATATTTCATAAATAGGTCCTAAGCTCTTATCTGAATCCCATGTGCCCCAAATTGATTTCGAATAATTAAGCGAGTATTTTCGAAAAATTGGAATTAAAATTTTCGAGGTTTACTCTAATTGTGCCCCAACTTACTTTTCCTGCTGCCAAAAATGCAAATTTATAGAGATTATTATCTAGCAAGCAAAATATACAGTTATTGATTGTTATGCTTGCGTTCAGTTATTAAGAGATATCATATTTAGAATGCAAATGTTGCCATCTAACTAGGGATTCAAAAATACATATATGTAGTTTGTCTAAATGTCAGACAGACATGCTGCACCTCACTGTGACCGCATTTTCACAGCTTTCCCCCCACAGTAATTTGTAACCCCCCTCCCCCCTACAGGGATGGTCAGATGATAATTGGGATGATGCACATCTTGAATTCCCCGAAAGGACCACAGTAGTGACCATATTTCCAGTAGGGGATTCCCGGGGTCATATGTGGCAGGGGGGGGGGGGGGCAGTGGTGTAAATGACTGGTGCATTATTTGATTGACAGAGGTATCAATGTTTGTCTGCAATTCAGGTTTTACAGCCCAGTCAATATATAAATAATGCATGTTAGCTCGAACACATTCTTCTGTCAGATAGAAAAAATGAAAATGTTTTGTCTGTCTGTGGTGATGCTTTACGTCCCAGTCAACATACTTGGAACCAGGGCTCACCCTGCCATTAGCCATTATAGCCATTTGCTATTAAAAATGTAGAGTGGCTACGAATATAATATATTGGCTAAAAAGTAAAATAAAACACTCTAGTCTAGGTGGTTCAAAAATTACATATCTGTGAAAAAGTTTATTTCAATCAGCTTTTGGATTTTCCAATCCCTGCACACTTTACCATTGTGCCATATTTAACTCTTTGAATGCTGGATTTTTTCAATACCATCAGGGTGTCAAACAATTAGGATCGAGATCAGGCCCACAAATTTGTCAGGCCTGATCTGGGTCCAAACGGTTTGCAAAGGTTATTAGCAGACGGCAAAAGCCACTAGTTAAATATAGAACAACTTATTGAAACTACTTTCTGGCTAAAACCTTGGCTAAAGTCTATTTCTTTTGGCCCCAACCTTTTTCCATTTGGCTAAAGTGTTGGCTACAACAAATTCTGAGCCAGGGTAAGCCCTCAGACAGATAAAATGAAAACTTTTTGTCTGTCTGTTGTGATGCTTTACGTCCCAGTCAACATTTTTACCACCCTATCTGGACGTTTCTCCAGTTGAACCAGCACAATTAATGCAGATGATACAATGTCTTGCTCAAGGACAGAACACAGTGCCTTGTGTGCAGTACTTCTTGATGGGATAATTTTTAATATACATATTAAAATGACTAATTAAGAGGCTGAATTTATGTGACACGAGATGTCCGCTTTAATATGATGCTGTTGCTAGATCTCATTAGTGTTTTGATAAAAGCTAATACTTGTTTTCTTAAGGTTTTAATGCAATTCTATTGGTTAAAATTCGGAACAAAGAACTGGTATAAATAGGAAAATTTCGCGCCTCTCTTCACAGTTTGAGAATTACGATTGAGAGTGGTGACTCAAGAAAAATTTTATAAAGAAGAATTGATGTTTAAGAATTCTGCAGATAGTAGACTTTTAATTTCTGGGCAGTTTTTACTGTGGCTGATTATATCCAGGAATCGATGATTTTTGTTTTCCATTGAACTACACTATAGAATTATATTTTAATTTGTGAGGCTCTTAAAAGGGACAGTGGTAATTGTCGATAATGGCTAGTATTGGAGGGGGAGCTAGGAAGAAGGAACCAACTCCCCGTAGATCTTCCAGTAGAGGAAGGACGGTGGATTATAAGAAAATGCATGAAGGAAGCTATGGCGAGGCCTTTAAGAGTGAATCGGAGTCGGGGGAACATTTGACAGAAACAATCCCGCCAGGAGCCTCTTTAGGATCTGCGGTCCTACCGGAAGTCGAGGTGACGTTGGACGATTATGAAGCAGCATTCAGTCAGCAGGACGATGAAATTGCGAGAATGAAAAATGAACTTCTGGCTTGAAGAGAGATGAACAGTTGCTTTTGAAGAGAAAGGAAGCTGATGAGCTACGAAGACTAGTGGCTGAACAGAAGAAACAGAATACAAAGCTCAGAGGTAAATCAGACTGTGTCGAAAATGAAAATGAAAGTAGAACTGGTGAAATGAGCATGCCTGGTGATATAAATATCAAGACTCTCAGAAAAAGCAAAAAATTAAGAAAGAAGGTATTAAAGAAAATGGGAGATTTGGGCTTGACGGATATCAATGACAAGTTTTCCTCAGATTCAGAGTCATCGGCGGATGAGTCTGCGGAGAATTTGTCTTTGAAAGCTAAAAGTAAAGTCAGTAGAAACAAATTAAAGAAATCCAAAAAATCTAGGGCTGTTTCATCTCAGAGTGATTTAAGTTCAGCGGACTCAGAATCTTTTGTAGACTCTGACTCTGACTCCAGTTCAGAGTGTACAAAAAAGAGTAAGAAGGGTAAAAAATCAGGTATAAAAGCTAAGGCTTCAGATTCGGTTAGAAAGCAGCAGCGTTATCCGCAAGCTCATTTACGGTATGAATTTGTGAGCTCAAACCTCTCATTTGATAAGCTTGATTTGAATTTGTTTGTGGCTGGAGAGCTGGAAATAATTTCAGATAAAAAAACTAGAGAAGTAGAAAGAATGGGTAGATTGAATTTGTTGAAGAAGATCATGTATCTTAGTACGTCTTATGAATTTACTGTACTTAAATCTTTATATGCCGCTTGCTTGAGAGAGATTGAATTGGGAAAAAAATCTTGGGCTGATGACTTTCAATATATTGAATCTGCTATTTTGACCAAGCATACTCCAAAAGGGGCTAGCGGGTCAAATTCAATTAATTCAGGAAAGAAGTCCTTTAAAAACAGGAGGCACAGGGAAGGGCAAGCAGAGACTGAGGAAAAGTTTTGGTTTTGTTCTCTTTATCAGAGAAACAAATGTTCTCACAAAGCTAGTCATATTCAGGTTGTAAAAGGTAAAGCAAGATTTGCTCAACATGCCTGTGCTTCTTGTTGGCAGAAGGATGGTAAGAAATTGGAACACCCTGAATGCTCATCAGCCTGTCCTTATGCTCAATTATGACTATCTAATGGAATGTATAGTTCTGCCAGTTCTAGCATGTATAGTAATCCTCTGGTGGATATATTTTGCCGAAATATTGTCAAAAAGATTTAGAAAAGATGGTTAATCCTAGTCAAGTTAGTACGGCTGTTTCTCCCAATTCTATTTCGCAGCATCTGTGTAATCATAGTAGTACATGTAAAATTTGTAGCTCTGTCAAGCCTGCTAAGGTTGATGAAATTGCAGAGAAAGTGGAATGGCACAAAAAAGTTAGAGATTCTGGTAAATATAATTTTGAAGGCTGCAAAATTCGGGTTAATTACAAAATTAATACAGATTATATGAGGCAAATGTTGAGAGATTATAAAGATATTAGAGTTTGTGATTTATTAGAGTTTGGATTTCCCTTGGGTTTTAAAGGGGACGAAAATCTTTTGCCTTCTCATGATCAGATATGGAAATACAGAAATCACAAGGGAGCTACGGATTTTGCAGAACATATGATTGCATATTTAGAAAAAGAGAATAGAAATCAGGCAGTGTTAGGTCCTTTCAAGAGCAATCCTTTTCCAAATAATTTGGTCATTTCTCCTTTGAATTCAGTTCCGAAGAAAGATAATGAAAGGAGAGTTATTTTGGATCTTGGTTATCCACGTAACAGTTCAATCAATGATTTTATAGAAAAAGATGAATATTTAGGTGAAAAAACAGAAATAATTTTTCCAAAAGTGGATGACTTTGTAGAACTTATAAAGCAAAAAGGTAGAGGTTGTTTACTTTTCAAAAAGGATTTGCGCCGTGCTTACAGACAAATTAGTATAGATCCAGGGGACTATAGTTTAGTGGCCTTTATTTGGGGAAAACACATTTTCTGTGACACAGTTCTCAGCATGGGATTAAAAAGCTCTGCCGCCATTTGCCAAAGGGTAACTAATGCTATTTCATTTATAATGTTTCAGATAGGCATAGCAATTTTGAATTATTTGGATGATCTTGCAGGGGCTGAAAAGAAAGAACATGCTAATTTTGCATACTTATGTCTCGGAACAGTGTTACAGAGGTGTGGTATTGAGGAGGCCCCAGATAAAGCATGTAGTCCAACAGAAGTCATGATTTTTTTAGGTGTATTATTCAATACAATTACAATGACGGTAGAAGTCACAAAGGAAAGGCTAGCAGAAATTAGGAAATTGACAGAGGAATGGTTAAATAAGGATTTGGCTACAATTAAGCAAATACAGTCCTTGTTGGGCAAACTGAATTTTGTAGGAGCTTGTGTAAAGCCTAGTAGGATTTTTATTTCTAGAATGCTTAATTGGCTGAGATCTATTTACCATTCTCCTGTTTTTCAACATGCTATTCCGGAATTAGTTAGGAAAGATTTACTGTGGTGGAATAGGTTTTTACCCTTGTATAATGGGGTATCTATGATGGAATATGAGAATTGGTCGGCACCTGATGCCATATTTTCATCAGACAGCTGCTTGACTGCTTGTGGTGGATTTTGGAATGGAAAATTCTTTCATGTCCGGTTTCCAGAATTTATTTTGGGCAGGAAGTTGCATATTTCAGCCCTTGAGATTTTGGCTGTTATATTATGCCTAAAATTATGGGGCAAAGAGTTTATAGGTAAACGTATTGTTATCTATTGTGATAATCAAGCAGTGTGTCAGGTTATAAATTCTGGCAAAACCAGGTGTGAATTTCTACAACAGTCTCTGATAGAGATATGTTTTCTAGCAGCAATCAATCAGTTCGAAATTCGAGCTCAATTTTTAGAGGGCTCAGCAAACAGGTTAGCAGATGTGTTGAGTAGATGGCATTTGGATCGGAGCAATGAGCATATTTTTATGGAACTTACTGAGGGCTTCACTTTACAGGAATATTTTGTTCCTGTAGAATTTTTTGAGTTTGTGAATCTTTGGTAATTTTCATTTCAGAGTCTCAGTTGCAAAACTTAAGAACAGATTTACAGAAATCTAATATGGCAGCTTATGCAGAAGGCACAAGAAAGAATTTGAAGATACAGTGGGAGGCTTTCCTGTTGTTTTGTACATATTTTCATTTAGTGAGTTTGCCAGTTTCTACTGACACTTTGCAGTTATTTGCTCAATTCTTAAGTAGAACATTTAAATCATCTGAATCTATTAAAAATTATATTAACGGGGTAAAATCGATGCATTTGATATTAGGTTTTTCAGTTGATCATATAAATAAATTTATTTTAAACTTGTCCTTGAAGGGTATTGCTAAATTAAACCCGCATTGTATTAAACAGGCAGAACCTATGACGCCAGAGATTTTGCTAAGAATAGCAGATACTTTGGATTTTTCTAAATCCTATGACTGTGTTTATTGGTGTTTATTTTTGTTTGCCTTCTTTTTATTTGCTCGGAAATCAAATTTAGTACCTACATCAAAGAAAGATTTAGTAAATAAGCATTGTTTGCTTCGAAGTCATGTTCAACTCTTTCCTGATTATTTGGTTGTCAGTATGTTTTGGACTAAAACTATTCAAAGAGGGGAGAGAGTTCTTCAGATGCCTTTAGTGAGGATTAAGCATAGTATATTATGTCCTGTTTCAGCCTACAAGAAAATGTGTAAGGCAGTTCCTGTAGCTGAGGCTGATTTGCCATTGTTTATGTTATCTAGAAATAAAGTGGTTACATATAGTCTGTATCAGTCAAAATTAAGAGAGTGTATTGAGAAAATAGGTTTAGATCCTAAATTGTTTTCTACTCATTCTATGAGGCGTGGTGCAGCTACATTGGCTTTTAGGGCAAAGATTTCAGCGGATAAGATTCAACTGCTAGGGGATTGGCATTCTGATGCTTATAAAAGATATTTAGCTTTTTCCTTGCAGGATAAAATTCAAGTGTCTAAAACCTTAAGGGAATATATTGTTCAGAAGCCTTCAGTTAAGTTCTGTGATACATGAAAAGTGCGGTGTTTGAATTGCATTTTCAGTGAAAAAGATTAAGCGATCATTTGAGGAGCAGTTACCAGCCTTTCAGGTGTATAAGGGACTGAGTTTTCAAGCTTTTACAGGGCTGAAAAGTCAATTTCTTATAGCATTGATTAGGTTCAGAATTATTGGAATTTGATAATTTGGTGACATTTATATATATATATATATATATATATATATATATATATATATATATATATATATATATATATATATATATATATATATATATATATATATATATATATATATATATATATATATATATATATATATATATATATATATATATATATATATATATATATATATATATATATATATATATATATATATATATATATATATATATATATATATATATAAATATATATTTTTTTTTCTCTGTAGGTGTTTGTTTTCTCCTATAATTTGTCAGTGAGGTGATAAAGGCTGAGGGAACTGCTTATGTTCTTTGAGGTTATTTTTGAGCAGATAGGGGAGATTGAATTGAATGTTCATGTGTGTGTTGAATTTTAATATGTTTATTTCTGTAGGTGTTAGTTCCTCTACCAGCTACCGTGGGGTGGTAACTATCAATGAAAGGTCGTATATTCATTGAGTTACTGTTTCTGACAACTACAGAAGATGTTTTAATTGGTACTTATTTGAATTTTGATATGTTATTTCCATAGGTGTTAGTTCCTCTACCAGCTACCGTGGGGTGGTAACTATCAATGAAATGTTGTATATTCATTGGGTTGCTTTTTCTGACAACTACGGAAGATGTTTTGATGGGTGCTTATTTGTAAATATTTTATTGTGTTTTTAATTTAAATTATGTTTAGTAGTATCTTGAAATATTATAAGCTTGTAATGTTGAATGGTTCTGTATTATGTGGTATTCTGGTTCTGCTTCCCGTCAAGTACTCTTTATTAGGCTTTAATGGAGTTTGATTTTTGGATACTATGTACTTCAGAATCTGAAATCTGATGTAGAAGGAATAAATTTTCAGCCTACTTTGAGAATTTAAGGGTGTTGTCGTGAAGCAGGTTTACTACATAATTTGGATCAGTTCTATAAGGTGATTTTGTGAGATTGACTTCAAAAATTTGTTTTCATTTTGGTTGCAGAAAGCAGAAGAGTCATCATAGTTGGAGACTCTATTATTAAGAATATGGATCCTCTGGATGGTGTTGTGGTCAAGTGCTTTCCTAGTGCAACTATTGCTAAATTAAGCAGACTTTTGTCCACTGATGTAAAACTACATAATTTTGAATACATTATTATTCATGTAGGGACAAACAATATTGGTAATAGAGATTCCTTTGGGAATATCCTGTCTGATTATGGTAATCTTATTGCATCAGTGAAGAAATTAAAGTCTTCTATTAGAATTATTGTATCCGCTATTTTACCTAGACCTGTGGATCATGATGATACAGATTCAATGATTAAAGCCGTAAACACGGAACTTCGTACTAAATTAAGTCAAGATTTAGGCTTTCATTTTATTTGTACTTATAAGGGTTTTGTTAAGTTTGGCACTTATAGAAGATATTTGTATGCCAAATTGGATAAGGGTTTGCATTTGAACACTGAAGGTTCAAGAAGATTAAGGCATTTCTTTTTAAGGGTGATTTCAACAATAGATTAATTCAGTTATTCTTTTGCAGATGCATACTTTAGAAAATTATGGACAGGGAGTATAAGATTGAATGCGATAGTTAAAAGATAATGTGAGTAGAATTACTTATTTTGCTTATAATTGCTTTTGCTTATACGATTGCTTAGGTGTGGCTATGCGGTATGTATTTTTTTTTTCTGCATTGCTTGGCTGCTTTTGCTTTCAGGGGGGTTGGACAATGGAACTTAATTTGTATGTTTTGCTAAGGTGTACCATTTTGACAATGATCACAAGTCTGACAGCAGTCCATTCGTGTCAACCGGGTAGTTACGGTACGGGGAGTTATACCGTGTGTTTAGGTCTGTGCCTTATGTTAATACGGTTTTGTTCCTTTGTCGTGCCCTGCTTATTGAGTAGTTCAGTTTTATTAAATTTTTGGTTTATAGTTTGGTTTATTATTCAATTTTTGGTATGTCATTTTTATTTATTATTATTATTTATTTTTTTTATTATTATTATTATTAATTTTATTATTTTTATTATTGTTATTATTATTTATGGCCTTTGGTTTGGCAGTTTGGTGAATATTTTCAATGATTACTTCTAGTTTAGACGTTAATTAATTCAACTTAAACACAGTTTGGGTTGTTTTGTTATTTCCTACTAGAAGACAATTATTGTGTTTGAGTCACCGCTTTTATTAATGCTAACTTGAATGATGATTTAAGGACAAATAAATATTTATATTAAATTTCTTCCTTTTAATCTAATTACTTAAAGAAAACGATTAATTGGATAATTTTTAATATACATATTAAAATGACTAATTAAGAGGCTGAATTTATGTGACACGAGATGTCCGCTTTAATATGATGCTGTTGCTAGATCTCATTAGTGTTTTGATAAAAGCTAATACTTGTTTTCTTAAGGTTTTAATGCAATTCTATTGGTTAAAATTCGGAACAAAGAACTGGTATAAATAGGAAAATTTCGCGCCTCTCTTCACAGTTTGAGAATTACGATTGAGAGTGGTGACTCAAGAAAAATTTTATAAACCCAAAACCCTCCCTCCTCTATATTTTTGTTGTATATATGTGTTGTTTATTCCTTTCTTGTATATAAGGGTTGTAAGATAGATACGGGCATGGAGATTGAATTGTAGAGACGTTATTACTTAATATTTTGATCAGTGATTTATAAGAGATGGTGTTGACATTATTGAGGTTCTTGATCTTTGTCGTAGTGCTTAATCAATAATCATATTGGTCTAAAGTTGAAATTTTAAATTTTGGGTTGATATATATTATTATATAAGATAAATAGACTCTTATAATGTTACTGTTATTTGAGTTTATAATATCTAGAGAAGCATTACCACACTGTATAGAACTTCAAGTCTGTGGGGAATTGATGGCATTATAAACAGACAGATGTGAAAAGTAATGAGTTAAAAGGCATTCATGAGAGGAACTTTTTCAGCGTGCTTATAATTAGTTGTGAAGACTCTATATAGACGGTGCATATATTTAAAGAGACTTTGAATAGTGATATTGTTTGTTGTAGATTTAAAATTTGCTGAATCGGCAGTTTGGTGAATATTTTCAGGAAAATGATTACTTCTAGTTTAGACGTTAATTAATTCAACTTAAACACAGTTTGGGTTGTTTTGTTATTTCCTACTAGAAGACAATTATTGTGTTTGAGTCACCGCTTTTATTAATGCTAACTTGAATGATGATTTAAGGACAAATAAATATTTATATTAAATTTCTTCCTTTTAATCTAATTACTTAAAGAAAACGATTAATTGGCTCAAACCAGCGACCCCTCGACTCGAGCTCGTCGAACACTACCATGAATAGGCCACTGCGCTCCTCAGCAGTACATGAAGATCTACCCTTATCCCTACTTAGGCTAATTTCTATGATAGGGCTGTTTCAGCTGAGAAGCCATGTATACTCACTCTGAAGATCTCTTGTGTAAACACATCGAGCAATTTATCTGTGTAGACTATACAAAGACAGGTGTCAGCAGGCTCCAATTCCTCACTTTCTCTTGTGTCAGCAGACAGGTCGAGTGAAATTATTGTTAAGTCCGTGACACACTCCTCTTGATATATAAAACAAACAATAAATGAATAATTCAAAACGTGTCGATTCAAACCGAAAGTAGGATCGATTTTGCAGAACTCGGACGCTTTACACAGTCTAAATCATTTCCGGCAACAGGTACTCATCTAAAAAAAATTCCCTCCGATAGTTTTGTCGATAAATGTTACGTTTGACAGAATAATAAGCGAATTTTGTTCCGTATGCTGGCTGGAACAGATGAAGGCGGCCATATTTACGAAATTTTCTGAAAGATAAGATCGCCTCCCCCCTGTCGTAAAGTTACGACAATATTTAAGAAAATCTTAGCGAAATCCTTAAGAAATTCATAAGTCGATGGCGTTTGTGAAACGCAAACCGTTCTTAAGAATGAACTTACGAATTTCTTAGCGCTAAGAACTTTAGTGAAACGGGCCCCTGATTTCTATGGTGACTTGGTGTATAAGTTGAAGAAGATTGTTGGCTCTAATAATTTTTCAGCGCAGTTCATTAAAATAATTTCCCATTATAAAAAGATTGGATATAACATTAATGTATTGCAACAGACTGCATGCTTGGTAGTCAACCCAATCACGGTTGGCAACTTTGCTTTCCTCTTTAATTGCACGCCGGTGGGTCGGACTTCAGACTCTATGATGGTTCCGATTTAAAGACTTATCTATTGATGAGATGGTAGGGGCCTGATGCTTTGGCTGTTTGTCGGGCCCACCGGGGTTTACCTGTTGGATTTCTTTTGCTCCGGTATTCAGTTTAATTTACTGTTGAGTCCTTATCCTTGCTTTATCTCCTTGTTATATCTTGATTTATATGTTTTAGGAGATGATGCATTGATAAGTTAGGGGTCTTTCATGCAAACCAAATATTTATGTGTCTTGATCCACATCTGAATTAAGGGTGAGGTTGGCGCCGTTAAACCGGTTTAAGCCCTCCAGTAAAATATTTTACTGACCGTTCCAAGGCGGTACTTCTTTTGTGGATCTTTTATGTTTTTGTTCTGTCTTGTGTTTGCTATGTTTTGTGCGCGTCTGTTTATATGTGCTTTGTGGTCACCTGCTGGGAAAGGGCTGACCTCTTGGCTCTCGTTTGTGGTGTCTTCTGTGAGTTTGTCTCTTTTCCATTGGTATCCTGGGTCAGGTGTGGTACTTGATTGTATCGATTCCTGATCTTTGCAACCTTATTACTTTGTTTTGGTTCCAGCAGATAAAGCTGCTTACAATGATGTAGTTGTTTGATGATAGTATTATATTAATATTCTTTAGCGTGAACTTGTTGAAACTAATGCCTATAAACTGCAGCCTTCTTTAAGTGAGAGGGTGATTGTCGATGGGCATGGTTGTCATACAGCCCTACATTTCGGTGTCAAAGCTGAAGAAAATCAAGACAAAGTTCCTACGTTGTACTGGTTACCTAAACTCCATAAAAACCCTATAAGCAAGATTTATTGCTAATTCTAGTACGACAACATAACTTTCTAAATCGTTAACCTTGTGTCTTACAGCTATTAAAAACATATCAAGTATTGTGAAAAGGTATATGAGAGATCCGGTAAAAACCTAATTTGGTCTATTAAAACTCCAATGTGGTGCATTTCTCTATTGTTGCCCTTATACTAACCAAAGCCCTACCAAATATGGTGTTTTCTCTATTTGGTCCTTTTTCTAAGCAAAGCCCAACCAAAAAGGGTGTCTCTCTCCCTTTTTGCCCTTATTCTAACCAAATCTTTGCCAATAAGGGTGTTATTTTCAATTTCTGCCCTAACTCTAACCAAAGTCCTGCCACAAAGGGTGCAATTCTCTATTTTGCCATTATTCTAACCAAAGACCTACCAAAAAGGGTGTTACACTCTTTTTTGCTCTTACTCCAACTTGAGCCCTGCCAAAAGGGTGTTTTTCAATTTTCTGTCCTTATTCTAACCAAAACCCTACCAAAAAGGTTGTTTTCTATATGTTTGCTCTTATTCTAACCAAAGCCCTACCAAAAAGCGTGTTTTTCTCCATTTTTTGCCCTTATTCAAACCAAGGCCTTTCCAAAAAGGTTTTTTTTCTCGATTTTTACCCTAATTCTAATCAAAGCCCAGCCCAAAATGCGCTTTCTATTTTTTTGCCCTTATTCTAATCAAGGCCTTGCCATAAAGGATTTTTTCTCAATTTTTTGCCTTATTCTAAACAAAGCTCTACCCAAAACGGTGTTTTTCTCGATTTTTGCCCTAATTCTAACCAAAGCCCAGCCAAAAATGCGCTTTCTCTATTTTTGTCCTTATTCTAACCAAGGCCTTAACCTAAAGAATTTTTCTCAATTTTTTTGCCTTATTCTAACCAAAGCCCAGCCCAAAATGAGTTTTTTTTTCTATTTTTGCCATTATTCTAAACATAGCTCTACCCAAAACGGTGTTTTTCTCTATTTTTGCACTTATCCAAGCCAAAGCCCTACATTAAAGGATGTTTTCCTCTATTTTGCCCTTATTCTAACATAAGCTCTTCTAAAAAGTTTTTTCTCTATTTTTGCTCTAACCCTAACCCTGGACCCAGTATAAACGGACTGGTCACTAACGGAAATACAAAGCTATGATGTCGAGGCTTTATTTTAGCGCTATTTCAAAGTACTACAGCCATTAAAATTGATTCTGAACTTACACCGGATTGTAAGAGATACACTCCCGGTATGCGAAGATGAAATATTACGAGTTACAGTAAAAAGAATTGAATTTTTCTCATCTTTTTATCTTCATATTTGACGATTTTCGTCAAAAAGTGCCGAAAATAGCTAGTAAGGGGTACCTAGGGTTCTTGCTAATAAAGACGGAAAACCTTTCAATAATAATGACAATACAGTCTTAAAGATAGTTTATTGAACCATTGCTTTTTGAAGAATATTCAAAGGTATGCAGAGAAATAATTGAAATATGATTATTTAATCTTCAACATACGTCAGTTTTGAAAGCTCAGACACTGTTCAGCCACGACAACGTATTTCCAATATATACATTTACCTGTATGTAAGTGACCAGTCCGTGTTTATTAGATGCGAGCCCTAACCAAAGCTCTTCCGCAAAGGGTGTTTTCTCTATTTTTGCCCTTATTGTAACCAAAGCCCTACCAAATAGGCTGTATTTGACTTCACTACAGCTGGTGACTGGGGCTGTGTGGCGGCGGTAGAACGGCTCCCTGCCCTTCACTATAGTGTAGATTTTATTTTCTTGTCCTTTGGGATCATGGGTTTCATTGTGGAACTTTGAAACTATTAGAGGGTCACCGATGAAGCCTAAATGGCAGAAACTAGCTAGTCTGGCCCAGGAAATATGCACGCTCTAGTTTCAGTTCTTTGGTGCAGTCTTTGCTTCCAAAGGATACGTTTTAAGAACATATTTGACTTCACTACAGCTGGTGACTGGGACTGTGTGGCGGCGGTAGAACGTCTCCCTGCCCTTCACTATAGATTTTATTTTCTTGTCCTTTGGGATCATGGGTTTCATTGTGGAACTTTGAATCTATTAGAGGGTCACCACACCCAGGGAGCGGAAGTGACCGGACAATTGCGAGTGAACGGCAAAGCACGGCACTTGCAACGTTGTACATTGGAGGATCAGTCACTTGCTCTCAAAAGAAAACACATGGTGCATAAATATGTCAACACAGCAACCATTTTTGTGTCTGTCTTGAATTTATTCATACTTACGTAAGTACCCAGATAATTATCATGTAAATAGGTAATATTAAAACTGATAATTGTCATCTTCTCTTAAAAATAATGACACTGATCAATCCATTGATGCTTCGTTTCCATGTGATCACTTTGTAAAGTTGGAATGAAATATAGCATCACAATAAAGTTTGTACGTTCTTCTTATTTTTCTACCTTCTACAATTACATATCATGTTTATTCTTGAATAAAAGTTGCTGAAAGAGTCTTAACTGGAATAATATGTAACGACTTGTCATGTCACCTTTTTACATCAAGTGAACGGGCACTTGACAGTAAACTGAACGGGTGCTTGTGATTAAGCTGTCTGTATTGAACGGGCACTTGCTATCATTAACACATTTAGTTGAAATGATTATTGCTATATTTTGGTACCAATTTGTTTTTCAAAACAACAAATAGTCTTGATATCGTTAATATTACATGCTTCGAAGTAAATATAAAACAAACAAGTGTTCATTCAGCGTGAATTTATTTAGTACTGGTTGGTTTTAATAATGCACTCTGATAGGAGACAAAGCGTACATTTTGCCTGCCTTGTATTAAAGTATAACCGGCAGTGTGTACAGTCCAGCCTTTTGGAGTATGTGTTTTTGATTTCCAAACTCAACTATCATCCTTTAAATGAGATGGTCCTTGGTTTTACATAATCATTGATTTTAGCAGGACAGTTATCCATTTCTGGAGGATATTTAAAGTCTTTAAGTACTTAAAGTAACGCTGCAAAGGGGAAACTTTTGAGTGGGATAAATAGTCAGCCTTCAATGTAGAAAATGGTTAAGCCCTGGACATTAAGCAACTAACCAAATAGAAAAATATGCATGGTTTGGCTCTTTTTGGTCGTAATGTTGCAATTTCATCTTTATGCAATGTTCATTTATATGGTTTTGTGTAAACATTATTGGACACTATCAGACTGCTACTTTATTGTGATTTGGGAACAGCTTTATCAGGGTTCATAGTGTGAGCTTCCATTTGATCAGGTGCAATTGGAAATGTTATATGCAGCAGATGTGAAAACAGACAACAGTTTCAGGACAAAATATAAACAGGATCAGGCAAAACTATTCAATAATATTTTGGTGGCAATGCTAACGTACTGTTAGGCATAGGTACAATATTTTTAAGCTTGTGTGTGCCCGTTTTACTGCAGAATGGCTTTTAAAAGCGTTTTGATCAAGCAGACGTGTGTTACTTACATTACTTCATGTTACATACGTTATATTTGTGAACTACACTATATAAATTATTGATTTCTTTTATTTTTATTTGATAAACTTTGATGCATATACCATGACCCATATATGAATTTTACTGCCAAATGCAAAACTGCAAACAGTTAGATTCATTTACAGGATTGTAAGAGTTATAAGCTGCTGAGTATGATGACCCTAAATAGAATGTTTTGTAAGGTAAATACCTTTTCATTGAAATGGAGCACACAATCCTATCTGTAAGCCTTTAGACACTTTAAATAATATGATCATTCTATTGATAAAGAATAGTGTAAGGCAATATTTAACATTTTCTGGTATATATTATCATTATATTGTTTGTTTATGTTATGTGTAGTATATATTACTTACTTTAATACATTCTACTTAATGCATAGTACTTACTATAAATTGTACATCATGAGGTGTTTAGATTTATCTAAATCTATTTTTTTTGCACTAAATATATATATATAGGTATTAGCTTGTACAAAATAGAACTTTTATATCTATTACTACAAGTCATTATCAATGCACATTTATCTTTGCAAAACATGTTTTTTTTAAACTTTTTTTTTTTAAAAATAACACCACAATTTCTTTGGTTTGTTCAAAGTTATTATGTTTTAAATTCATAACAGTAACAGTTGAAAGTAACAGCTTAACAAAGACACTTCTCATGTTCTGTCAGTTTTGTAAGGTTACATATGTAACATATGATATGGTCCTATGTTTGTCTAAAATGTCATAAATAATACAATTTTAGCCTGTAATGCAAGATACTTTGAATTAAGATTGCTGTAATATTTATTTGAATTGATTGATTAAGTTAAGGCTTAATATCCCAGTAAACAAAATTTCAGTCATGTCAGAGCTCCTCACAGAGGAAGGGAGATTGCTTAGAAGAATATGATAGACTAAATGTCCCCACAAAAACTAAGTTTGTCTCATGTGAAACAAATCTCATCCTGCCAAAATGCCAAATATGATGGGTCATCTCCCTGAAAGCAGTGACACAGATAACACCTCTTTTTACTCATAAAACTGTAAAATAGGTGTCTTTATTAGGTATAAGTAATCTGCAAGTCATTTGCGTTCAATTGAAAACTACATGTAAGAATAAGAACTAATTTGATATCACTTTAGAATTCCTATATTTTAAGGTAACGTAGTAAACTTTGATATTGCAGGGTATCTGCTAAAGAGCTAACATATATTTTGTGGATAATATAAAGAGTTTTTTGAAGACCATAATGGAGAAAGCATTGGGGGTCTTTTGACAGCCATTGGTATAGTGATATTACTGTACTAAATATTAATATATTTGGAATTAATCAACGTATCTAACAGTACTATTATAGATGAAGAGTACTTTGCTGCATACTGTTACTGTTGGATAAATCTATTTAAGAGCGTTCAATGCGTTCAAGAGAGTATGATGATTAATAAGAATTAGATCTGACTTTTATTTGTACAATAGGATTTGAGACTAGTATAGGGTAACAGCGTTAAGATGGCTGTAACACAGTAAACCCCAAACTGCCAGAACTATAATGAGCAATTTTGCATCTTAAATTCTTATATACATTTGATGCAGTTTTAGAAAATCATAGTGTATAAATTATCCCCTCAATGGGGGAGGGTTTCCATTAGCATATTTCATGTTACATACGTTACAATTTGCATGATGGTATCAAGATAAGCATGATACTCAAGTATAATATACTGCTGGTAATCACTCTATTAACATGGCTACGGAATATATATAATATTATATATGTGTGTTTTCAAACCTCATGTCATTATTCTAAGGTTTTTAGCAAAAACATGTCTTTGTTATTATTGAAAATTTACGAAATGATAGCTATTTTTAAATGCCTAAAACACTCTAAAAGGCAGGGAGCTGGTATTTGCAGGTTTGGCTAACTTACTTAATTGTCTTTGTAGCAGCATCAAAAAGTAGACCCAGTAAACAGTAATAAACATTTCAGGATATTCAACAGGCATAAAATATTTCCCAGAAATAGGGTAGTAATGCAAAATGTAACATAAGTACCTGCGTAATATTATGTTACAATATTACATGACACTTGTCTGAGGGAAACATTTTTTAAATGTAAGACATTGGGCTTCAGCAAAGTTCCCCCTGTGTGTGTGGTAGGGGTGGGGGGGGGGGGGAAGTGGTAGGATCAGACCCATATCTATCCCATGGCCTATTAGTCTGGATTTAATTCAGGATCGTGCTTCATATTAATTTTAATGAATGAAATATGGGTCAGCTTATGACATTTTGGAAAGAGATTTAAGTTGCTCTTTAAGGATCAATGTTTGGTTTCATATAATCAAAAATAGCCTGTAGTGTGGGTGAATATATGCAGGAGTCGATAAAAGCAGACAGCGTTTTAGAACAAACGTTTCTTGACAGAAAAAGGCGTAATATTGGCACTGGTATGCGTAAAATGAGAAAAATTATATAGTCCTCAGTATACAAGTGACCGTTCAGTAAAGCCACATATGTCATGTACATTCCGTAAGCGAACGACAGCAAGTTACTGAACGGTGCCATGCTCCCACGTGCGTCATGTTTTCGGCATTTGCCATGCTCTGGTTTTGTTTTGACAAAAATATAAGTGTTTTCTTAGAAAGTACTAATACTGGAAGAGAAAAATTCCAAATGACAGTGAATTTGCGTTTTTATGCACGATTGTTTCATGTTTGAACATTCGAAATTCAATCACCCGATGTTGATAAACAAGTGATTAGAATTGAAATTCACTGAACATGGACAATTAAATAGGATGACAATCCAGCCAGAAAGTAACTCACAAATCCAACTTACCTTATATACCCAAAACACGCATATGCTGTTTTTTTTTTGCGTGTAAGAAAAAGAAGTTTGTTAATGGTGTAAATGATATACCGCAAGTGACCAACCGCCCAATGTACAACATCGCAAGTGCCGTTACTTGTCGTACACTCGCAATTGTCCGGTCACTTCCGCTCCCTGGGTGGTCACTGATGAAGCCTAAATGGCAGAAACTAGCTTGTCTGGTCCAGGAAATATGCACACTCTAGTTTCAGTTCTTTGGTGCAGTCTTTGCTTCCAAAGGATACCCTTTTATGAACATTTTGACTTCACTACAGCTGGTGACTGGGACTGTGTGGCGGCGGTAGAACGTCTCCCTGCTCTTCACTATAGTGTAGATTTTATTTTCTTGTCCTTTGGCATCATGGGTTTCATTGTGGAACTTTAAAACTATTAGAGGGTCACCAATGAAGCCTAACTGGCAGAAACTAGCTAGTCTGGCCCAGTAAATATGCACACTCTAGTTTCAGTTCTTTGGTGCAGTCTTTGCTTCCAAAGGATACCCTTTTAAGAACATATTTCTCCATTTTAGCTCTAACTCTAACCAAAGCCCTGCCAAATAGGGTGTTTTTCTCTATTTTGCACCTATTCTAACCAAAGCCCTACTACAAAGAGTGTTTTACTCTATTTTTGCCCTTATTCTAACCAAAGCCCTGTCACAAAGGGTGTTTTTCTCTATTTTGCCGTTATTCTAACCAAAACCCTACCAAAAAGCTGTTTTCTCTATTTTTGTCCTTTTTCTAAGCAAAACCTTACCAAAAAGGGTGTTTTTCTCTATTTTTAACCGTATTCTAACCAAAGCTTTGCCAAAAAGGGTGTTTTTTTCTATTTTTGCCCTAACCCTAACCAAAGCTCTTCCAAAAAGGGTGTTTTCTCTATTTTTGCCCTTATTCTAACCAAAGTCCTACCAAAAAGGGTGTTTTTTCTCTAATTTTGCACTTATTCTAACCAAAACCCTAGCAAAAGGGTGTTTGGCTCTATTATTGCCCTAATTCTTATCAAAGCCTTACCAAAAAGGGTGTTTTTCTCTATTTTAGCTCTTATTCTAACCAAAGCCCTCTCAAAAGGGTTTTTTTCTCTATTTTTGCCCTTATTCTAACCAAATCCCTACCAAAAAGTGTGTTTTTTCTCTATTTTTGCTCTAACCGTAACCAAAGCCCTGCCAAAAAGGGTGTTTTTCTCTAATTTTGCCCTTATTTTAATGAAAGTCCTACCAAAAAGGGTGTTGTGCTCTGTTTTTGCTCTTATTCTAACCAAAGCCCTACAAAAATGATGTTTTCTCTCTTTTTTTGCCCTATTTTAATCAAAACCATACCAAAAAGGATGTTTTTCTTCATTTTGCCCTTATTCTAACCAAAAGCCCTACCAAAAAGGTGTTTTGGTCTATTATTGACCTTATTCTAATCAAAGCCCTACCAAAAGATTTTTTCTCTATTTTTGCTCTTATTCTAACCAAAGGTCTGCCAAAAAGGTTTTTTTTTTTTGTAATTTATTTTATTTTTCTACTGACATTTTCACAATAATATCACAGGATTGTCTATAAATACATGCAATATGACCTAACATAAACATTCTATGTCGATGCTATTACACTTATGAACTATAATTTAGTGCAGTACGATAAGAGTCCATTTTGGTATGCGTTTTGCACATCTGCGCTTTTATTTTCTATCGTGTAAAGAATAAGTATCTTTGTATATTTGTAAAGCTGTCTTGAATGTTGCAGTTAAAGTTCTCATGTTCTTTCAGTTTTGTAAGGTTACATATGTAGCATTTTAGTACAAAAAACTCAAGAGAGCTTAATTATCGTCAAATATTTGCATCCATTTCTGCCAATATTTTGCAAATTTGTCAAAACGGTCTGTTTTAATAGCTATTTTCTTTTCAATATGTAAGAAAAACTTCATTTCTTTGACCCATGTAGCAATATTTAGCTCTTTGTTGTTTATGCGACATTTATAAATATAGAATCTTGTTAAGATCAAAATATAATTTATAGGTTTATTAAATTCATTTTGATTACATATACCGAAGATGGCACGTTTCTTGTCGATGTTCGCCAAGTACTGATTTTTTTCGTAAATCCAGTTTTCAATATTTTCCCAAAACTCCATAACGATGTTGCAGTACCAGAATAAGTGTTCAATTTTTTCGGGAACTCTTTGACAAAAAGTGCATAAGTTATCTTGTTTTATTCCGCATTTAAGCAGTAAATCATTAGTAGCCAAAATTCGATGAAGTATTCTATATTGAAACCAGTGCAATTTCGTATTACTGCAGCTTTTGGCGGGAATTTTATAGATTTGACACCAATCTAAAGATTCGTTACCAAAAACCACATTCCATTTGATTTGACTTTTTGGTATTATTTCTTTTTCATTTAACACTTTGTACATATCTTTACAGCCCTTTTTGCTCTTTAGCACAATTCTGAAATTGAATGGCATGTTGTTATTTGTTAATTGAGTGGGACCAATATGGATTTGTTTTCTTCTTATATAATTTAAAACTGCTGTTCTAACACTAAAGTATTGCATGAAATCTATTTGTAATTCATATTTATTGATAAACTGGTTAAAACTCATCAGGGTCCCATCTTCGTTAAGTATGTCTTTAATGAAATATATGTTTTTTTCGTACCATCTCCTGTAAAAGAATAAGTTATTTGCTATTGTTATATCTTTATTATTCCAGATGTTTATTGATCCTATTTCTTCTGATTTAGTTTCGTTTTGTTTGTTACAAATCTCTATCCAGGAGTTTAGAACATCATTCCAAAATATGTTGCTTTTGTTCCTTATCAATCGTTTAGTAAATTCCAAACCCCGATTAATTAAATCATTTATTTTAGTATACATCGTTTCAAAAATTGATACATACTTTGAAGTATTAACTATTAAACGGCGAATCCAAGTTGATTTTAGTGCCAACATATAATTCTTTAAATTGATCATTTTTAGGCCCCCTTTATCATATTCTTGCATTAGTGTGTCACGTTTTATCCTGTCTGTTCCGGACTGCCAAATAAAATGAAAGAATTTCTTTTGTAAATTATTTATAAGTTCTTCAGTTGGATTTGGCAGTGCAATAAATAGGTGGTTTAATTTCGATATAACAATAGTTTTTAAGACCGTTATTCTCCCAAATGGAGTAAGTTTCCTTTTAGACCAAACTTTTAGTTCTTTATCTATTTGTTCTATTTTATCCTTAAAATTAATTTTTACCATTGTGTCCAAATTGCACGAAAATTTAATTCCTAATATATCAAAATTAGTTTGGGTCCAGTTAAGTTTTAGCCTATGATTAAACGTTTCCTAACTAAACTTTTTACAACCTATCCATATGGCTCGTGTTTTTGAACTATTCACCTTGAGGTTTGATAACCTTGCAAATGAATCTAGGGTTTGAATAGCTGCTGTCAACGATTTTTCTGAACCGTCCAAAATAATTGTCGTATCATCAGCAAATTGTGATAGAATGTGTTCGACATTTCCAATTTTAATTCCCTTTATTACAATATTTTGTCTTAGCATCAAAGATAGTACTTCAGCACAAAGTAAGAATATATACGGAGATGGGGGGTCACCTTGTCTACAACCTCTGCCTATATTAAAAAAGTCAGAAAGAAATCCACACTGGGTAACAGCAGATGAAATATTGTTATATAATACAGATATCCACTTTTTCATAGATGGCCCAAATTTAAAGAACTCTAAAACTTCTTCAATGAAGTCCCATGATATCGAATCAAAAGCCTTTTCAAAGTCGACAACTAATAAAAGTCCAGGTATATTTTCTTCTTCAACGTAGTTCATTAGATCGTATATAAGTCTAGTGTCTGCCAAAAAGGTTGTTTCTCTATTTTTTGCCCTTAACCAAAGACCAAACAAAAATAGTGCTTTCCTCTATTTTTGCCCCTTAAATTAAAAGCCCTACTAAAGGGTGTTTCCCTATTTTTGCTCTAATCCTAACCTAAGCCCTGAAACAAAATGTGTGTTGTCTCTATTTTTGCCCGCATTCTAACCAAAGCACTACCAAAAGTGTTGTTTTTCTCTATTTTTGCTCTTGTTCTTATCAAAGCCCTACCAAAAAGGTATTTTCTCTATTATCGCCCTTATTCTAACCAAAATCCTACCACAAAAATAGTAAATGAGTATGATCAGGAAATACCACAATCACAAACTGCAGACAACCCCGTGGCACCGTGAGGAAGAGCCGCTCAACCATCACGAGACACCAGGAAGACAAATTAAGCAAAGAGAAAAAACAACCGTTGTGTCAAAGCTTTGGTTAGAATAAGGGCAAAAATAAGAGAAAAACACACTTTTTGGTAGGGCTTCGGTTAAAATAGAACAAAAATTAAGAAAAAAAAACACTTTTTGGTAGGGCTTTGTTAGAATAAGGGCTATTACTCTATTTTTGCCCTTATTCTAACAAAGCCCTACCAAAAAGTGTTTTTTTTTAAATTTTTGTTCTATTTAAACCGAATCCCTACCAAAAGGTGTGTTTCTCTTTTTTTTGCCCTTATTCTAACCAAAGCCTTGACACAACGGTTGTTTTTCTGTTGTTGTTTTTTGCCTTATTCTAACCAAAACCCAGCCAAAAATGTGTTTTATCCATTTTTGCTCTTATTCTACCCAAAGCCTTGTCACAAATAGTGTTTTTCTCTCTTATTCTAGAAAGTCTCTACCCAAAACGGTGTTTTTCTCAATTTTTGCCCTTATTCTAACCAAAGCTTTTAAAAAAAGAATGTTTTCTCTATTTTGCCCTTATTTTTTAGCAAAACCTTACCAAAATTGTGTTTTTCTCTATTTCTGCCCTTACTCTAACCTAAGCTCTACTGCAAATAGTTTTTTAAGCTCTACCAAAAAGGGCGTTTTTCTCTATTTTTGCTCTAATCATAACCAAAGCCCTGCCATAAGGCGTGTTTTTCTCTATTTTTGCCCTTATTCTAACCTAAGCTCTACTACAAATAGTTTTTTACTCTCTTGTTGTTCTTTTCTAATCAAAGTCAAAACCAAAAAAGGGTGTTTTTCTCTATTTTTGCTCTTATTCTAACAAAAGCCCTACCAAAGAGGGTGTAGTTTTCTATATTTGCTCTTATTCGAACTAAACACCTGCCAAAAATTTCTGCCTCTATTATAGTCAAGCCGTACCAAAAAGGGTGTTTTTCTCTATTTTTGCTTTAATCTTAACCAAAGCCCTGCCACAAAGGGGGTGTTTTCTCTATTTTTGCCCTTAGTCTAAGCAAAGCATAGTCCTAAAGGTTTTTCGCTATTTTTGCCCTAACCTTAACAACTGCCCTGACACAAAGGGTGTTTTTTTTCTCTTTTCCTGCCCTTATTCTAACCAAATCCCTACCAAAAAGGGTGTTTTTCTCTATTTTTGTTTATCTAACTCTAACCAAAGTCCTGCCACAAAGTGCGGTTTTTTGCCCTTATTCTAACCTAAGCCCTACCACAAAGAGTGTTTTACTCTATTTTGCCCTTATTCTAACCAAAGCCCAACCAGAAAGGGTGTTTTGCTCTATTTTTGCCCTTATTCTATTCAAAGCCCTACCAAAAAGGTTGTTTCTCTATTTTTCCCTTATTCTAACCAAAACCCTACCAAAAAGGGTGTTTTTCTCTAGTTTTGCTCTTATTCAAACCAACGCCCTACCAAATAGTGTGTGTTCTCTAACTTTTTGCCCTTAACCAAAGACCAATCAAAAATAGTGCTTTTTTATATTTTTGCCCTCAGTTTACAAAGTAAGTAAAGGTGCAAGGATCAGGAATCGATACAATCAAGTACCACACCTGACCCAGGATACCTATGGGAAAGTGATCAACTAATAGTCAGACACCACAAACGAGAGCCAAGAGGTCAGCCCTTTCCCAGCAGGTGACCACAAAGCACATATTAACAGACGCGCACAAAGACATAGCAAACACAAGACAGAACAAAAACATAAAAGATCCACAAAAGAAGTACCACCTTGGAACGGTCAGTAAAATATTGTTCTGGGGGGCTTGAAACCAGTTTAACGGCGCCTCACCCTTAATTCAGATGTGGATCAAAATACATCGATATTTGGTTTGCATGAAAGAACCCTAACGTATCAATGCATCATCTCCTAAAACATATAAATTAAGATATAACAAGGAGATAAAGCAAAGATAAGGACTCAACAGTAAATAAAACTGAATACCGGATCAAAAGAAATTCAACAGGTAAACCCTGGTGGGCCCGACAAACAGTCAAAGCATCAGGCCCCTACCATCTCATCAAAAGATAAGTCTTTAACTCGGAACCATCATAGAGTCTGAAGTCCGACCCACCGGCGTGCAAATAAAGAGGAAAGCAAAGTTGCAAAACGTGATTGGGTTGACCACCAAGCATGCAATCTGTTGCAATACATTAATTTTATAGCCAATCTTCTTATAATGGGAAATTATTTTAATGAAATGCGCTGAAAAATTATTAGAGCCAACAATCTTCTTCAATTTATACACCAAGTCACTATAGAAATCAGGTTTTGAAAGTCCTTGGCGAAGAGAGATTTTAGTCCAACTTGGAATTTAGAAATCAAATCATAGTATCGTCTATAAAATTTTGAAAATGTTTTGCGAAGTTTATGATACCGATAGCCTTGTTTAAGAAGTTTCTGAGTTAACAATTTATTGCGAGTGTTGAAGTCAGCAACATAGCTAGATGCTCTAGAAAAACGAATGAGCTGAGAGATATAGACTCCATATGATGTAGAACGAGGAGCATCACCATCTAAAATGGGAAATTGACAATTTCAAAATCTAAGTCGTCACGTTTATCATAAATTTTGGTAGAAACAATATCATTAGAAATTGACAAATGCAAGTCTAAAAATGCGGCTTCGGTATCAGAGGTATTGGCTTTATTCAGTTGGAGCTCTGAAGGATATATTTGACTAACCATATTGTCAAAATAAACAGTATCAATATTTAAAATATCGTCCAAATATCTGGACGAAGTGTTAAACGCATCAATAACATCAGCCTGCTTATCATCAGAAAGAGACATCATTAAGTCCCTCTCATAACAAAACAGGAATAAATCTGCAACTAGGGGAGCACAATTAGTGCCCATAGGAATCCCAACTACTTGTCTATACAGCTTGGTGTCAAATCGAATAAAAATGTTGTCCAACAAAAAGGTCAGCGCATCATATACATTTTGACACGACCATGCATGATATTTTTTAGGTTTTTCTGAAGTAAAAAATGCATTTCTGTCATTACATGCAAGGTAAGGAGAGCCTTCTCTCTGGAAGGTTCTTTCAATAAGATCAATAAGTTTATCTTTAATTAAATTATGAGGTAAAGTATTGTAAAGAGTAGAAAAAGCATAAGTAGTCGCATTGAAATCTCTAGCTTTAAGTTTATCTAAAATTTCACTTGAATAGACCAAAATAGGTTTTTACCGGATCTCTCATATACCTTTTCACAATACTTGGTAACATGTTTTAACAGTTGTAAGACACGAGGTTAACAATTAAGAAAGTTCCGTTGTCGTACAAGAACTAGAATTAGCAATAAATCTTGCTTTATAGATTTTTATGGAGTTTAGGTAACCAGTACAACGTAGGAACTTTGTCTTGATTTCTTTAGCTTTGACACCAAAATGTAGGGCTGTGTGACAACCATGCCCATCACTAATCACCCTCTCACTTAAAGAAGGCTGCAGTTTATAAGCATTAGTGTCAACAAGCTCACGCTTAAGAGTATTTATATAATACAATCGTCAAACAACTACAACATTGTTAGCAGCTTTATCTGCTGGAACCAAAGCATAGTTCCTATGAAAATCCTGGATATCTCGCTTAAGATGACGAAAAGAAGATTTATGTTTATGGGGTAAAAGATGTGTATTACAAGAGTAAAATAAAATACGAGTATCAGAGCCCTACCATAAAGTGTGTTTTTCTTATTTTTTGCTCTATTTTAACCGAATCCCTTCCAAAAAGGGTGTTTTACTCTATTTTTGCCCTTATTCTAACCAAAGCCCAGCCAAAAATGTGGTTTCTCTCTTTTTGCCCTGATTCTAACCAAAGCCTTGTCACAAAGGTGTTTTTTCTCTATTTTTGCTCTTATTCTAACTAAAGCCCTACCAAAAAGGGTGTTGTTTTCTATATTTGCTCTAATTTGAACCAAAGACCTACCAAAAATAGTGTTTTTCTCTAATTTTGCCTTTATTATAACCAAGCCTTGCCACAAAGTGTTTTTTCTCTATTTTTGCTCTTATTCTAACCAGAGCCCTACCTTAAAGGGTGTTTGTCTCAATGTTGCCCTTATTCTAACCAAAACCCTACTAAAAAGGGTTGTTTTTTTCTCTATTCCTGCCCTTATTTTAATCAAATTCCTACCAGAAAGGTTTTTTTCTCTATTCTTTTTATCAAACCCTGACCAAAGTCCTGCCGCAAAGTGTATTTCTCTATTTTGTCCTTATTCTAACCAAAGTCCTACCAAAAAAGGTGTTTTACTCTTTTTATTGCTCTAACTCTAACTTAAGCCCTGCCAAAAGGGTGTTTTTCTTTTTTTTATGCCCTTATTCTAATCAAAGCCCTACTAAAAAGAGTGTTTTTTGGGTTTTTTTGCCTTTATTTTAACCAAAGCTCTACCACAAGGAGTATTTTACTCTATTTTGCTCTTATTCTCTCAAAAAGGGTTTTTTACTCTCTTTTTTGCTCTAACTCTAACTTACTTAAGCCCTACCAAAAAAGTTTTTTTTTTAATTTTTGCTCTTATTTTAACCTAAGCCCTACCTAAAAGGTGTTTTTCTCTATTTCTTGCGCTTATTCTAACCAAAGCCTTGCTATAAAGGGTGTTTTACTCTATTTTTGCCCCTATTCAAACGAAAGGGTGTTTTTCTCTATTTTTGCTCTTATTCTAACCAAAGCCCTGCCAATAATGGTATTTTTTCTCTATTTTTGTCCCTATACTAACCAAAAGCCCTACCAAAAAGGTGTTTTGGTCTATTATTGACCTTATTTTATCAAAGCCCTACCAAAAAAGTTTTTCTCTAATTTTGCTCTTATTCTAACCAAAGGTCTACCAAAAAGGGTGTTTCTCTATTTTTTGCCCTTAACCAAACAAAAATAGTGCTTTCCTCTATTTAATCCTAACCAAAGCCCTGAAACAAAATGTGTGTTGTCTCTATTTTTGCCCGTATTCTAACCAAAGCCCTACCAAACAAGGTCTTTTTTCTCTATTATTGCTCTTGTTCTAATCAAAGCCCTACCATAAAGGTATTTTTTCTCTATTTTCGCCCTTATTCTAACCACAACCCCACCACAAAGAGTGTTTTACTCTATTTTGCCCTTATTCTAACAAAGCCCTACCAAAAAGTGTATTTTGCTTAATTTTTGTTCTATTTTAACCGAAGCTCTACCAAAAAGTGTGTTTTTCTCTTTTTTTGCCATTATTCTAACCAAATATGTTCTTAAAAGGGTATCCTTTGGAAGCAAAGACTGCACCAAAAAACTGAAACTAGAGTGTGCATTTCCTGGGCCAGACTAGCTAGTTTCTGCCATTTAGGCTTCATCAGTGACCCTCTAATAGTTTCAAAGTTCCACAATGAAACCAATGATCCCAAAGGACAAGAAAATAAAATCTACACTATAGTGAAGGGCAGGGAGATGTTCTACCGCCGCCACACAGTCCCAGTCACCAGCTGTAGTGAAGTCAAATATGTTCTTAAAAGGGTATCCTTTGGAAGCAAAGACTGCCACAAAAAACTGAAACTAGAGTGTGCATTTCCTGGGCCAGACTAGATAAGCTCTGCCATTTAGGCTTTCCAAAGCCCAGCCAAAAATGTGTCTTTTCTATTTTTGCTCTTATTCTAACCAAAAATAGTAAGTGAGTATGATCAGGAAATACCACAATCACAAACTGCAGACAACCCCGTGGCACCGCGAGGAAGAGCCGCTCAACCATCACGAAACACCAGGAAGACAAATTAAGCAAAGCAATCAGCTCTCTCTTCCCCATCAAGATGATTGCAATACTAGAATGGACATAAAGTAACGTACAACAAAACATAGAACAATTACAGACTCCCACAATGGGAGTTACAATAAACAAAAAGTCAACAACAACAGAACCACCGCCTTAGAACGGACGGCAGCCTAAGCCACCGGGAAGGCTTAAATGCATTTTACTGGTACCAAATCTTCGCCCTAGATTCTGCTGTTGTTGAAGTATAAGAAATGTTCAGCTCACATGGAGGCCATCTAACTAATGCAATGTATCATCATGGAAAACCACTCTAATCAAATTACTACACCATGATGAAACAAAGAAAAGGGCTCATGACTCACAGATAGGCAGAGCTAAAGAAAATCTCAAGTTGAGCCAGAGTGGGTCCAGCTACAGATAAGCATCAGGCACCAACCCACCGATTAAAGCTTTACGTCAGAGCCGTCATAGAGTCTGAGGCCTGACCCACCGTCGTGCAATTAAAGAGGAAACCATAGCTATAAACCGTGATTGGGTTTAAAACGAGGCATGCAGACTGTCGCATGATATCTAAATTATATCCAACCCTTATATAACGTTTTACTATCTTTTTGAATTGATCACTAAAATTAGGTTTTCCAACAATTGGTTTGAATTTATAAACTAAATCACCATAAAATATAGTGATCTTGTTGCAGAAGAGTTTTTAACCCGATGTTGTATTTAACAATTAACTCTGAGTGTCTGTGGTAGAATTTAGAAAATGCTATTCGAATTTTATGATATCTATAACCGTGTTTTAATAATTTGAAGTCATCAACATTAGAACACACTCTAGCAATACGAATAAGCTGAGAAATATATACACCATAGGAAGGAGAGCGAGGAACATCTCCATCAAGAAATGGGAAATTTACTATTTCAAAATTAAAATCATCCCGTTTATCATAAATTTTAGAAGAAACTATGCCATTTGTTATTGACAAGTTCAAGTTTCAAAAATAAAGCTTCAGTATCAGAAGAATTCGCCTTATTTAACTGAAGTTCCGTGGGATATATCTGACCAACCATTTGTTCAAAATAAGGATTATCAATATTAAGCAAGTCATCTAAATATCTAGAGGTAGAATTAAAAGCTTCAATTATATCAGCTTGATTATTGTTTGACAGAGACAACATAAAGTCTCTCTCATAACACAACAAAATCATATCTGCAACAAGAGGAGCACAATTAGTACCCATTGGAATACCGACAATCTGTCTATATAATTTTGAGCCAAATCTTATAAATTTATTGTCCAAAAGATAATGGAGCGCATCACACATTCTCTGACATGACCACAATTTATATCGTTTAGGTTGTTCAGAAGTAAAAAAGGCATTTTTATCATTACAAGCCAAATAAAGTGAGCCCTCTCTGTTAAATGTTTGTTTAATTAATTCTGTTAGTTTTTCTTTTATTAGATTATGAGGCAATGTAGTATAGAGAGTAGAGAAATCATATGTAGACAAACCAGATGCTAGAAAACCCCTAGACTTCAATTTATTAAGAATTTCACCTGAATTTTTAATAGACCAAAATAAATTTTTACCATTTCTTTCATAAACTGTTGTGCAATATTTAATGACATGGTTTTTAATTGCAGTGAGGCAAGAAGTCAAAAGAATATACAACTCAGTAGTTGTACATGCACTAGAATTGGCAATAAAACGCGACTTATAGGGCCGTTTATGAAGTTTAGGTAACCAGTATAACGTAGGAAGCTTGCTATGGTCCTCATCAACAAACAACCCAAACTTAGCTGCCATATGGCATCGATGCCTATCAACGATAGACGTCTCATCAAGTCTGTTATGCTCAAATGTTTTTGCAGTGCTAAGTTTTTGCTTTAGGGTGTTAATATAGGATCTTTTTCAAACGACCACAACATTGTTAGCAGCCTTATCTGCGGGGGCCAAAACAAACTTCCTATGGAATTCCTGGATCCCTTTCTTCAAGTGTCTAAAAGTGAATTTAGGTTAAGGTGGTAGAAGATCTAAATTGTTGCAATAAAATGAAATTCTGCCATCAATAATTTTAAAAATATTTAGTTTCCAACTATTTAAGGCATTAAGGCATTCAACATGCTCTCGTTTACACCAGCGATTACAAAATTCTTGTAAGGCTCCTGCCTTGCCACAAATAGTGTTTTTTTGCTCTTATTCTAGAAAGTCTCTATCCAAAACGGTGTTTTTCTCAATTTTTGCCCTAATTCTAACCAAAGCTCTTCAAAAGGGTGTTTTCTCTATTTTGCCCTTGTTTTTAATCAAAACCTTACCAAAATTGTGTTTGTCTCTATTTCTGCCCTTGTTTAACCAAAGCTCTACCAAAAAGGGCGTTTTTCTCTATTTTTGCTCTAACCATAACCAAAGCCCAGCCACAAAGCGTGTTTTTCTCTATTTTTGCCCTTATTCTAACCTTAGCTCTACTACAAATAGTTATTTACTCTCTTATTGTTTTTTTTCTAATCAAAGTCAAACCAAAAAGGGTGTTTTTCTCTATTTTTGCTCTTATTCTGACCAAAGCCCTACCGAAGAAGGTGTAGTTTTCTACATTTGCTCTTATTCGAACTAAACACCTACCAAAAATTTCTGCCTTTATTATAGCCAAGCCTATCAAAAAGGGTGTTTTTCTCTATTTTTGCTTTAATCTTAACCAAAGCCCTGTCACAAAGGGTGTTTTCTCTATTTTTGCCCTTATTCTAAGCAAAGCATAGTCCAAAAGGTTGTTTTTGCTATTTTTGCCCTAACCTTAACAAATGCCCTGACAAAAAGGGTGTTTTTTCTCTATTTCTGCCCTTATTCTAACCAAATCCCTACCAAAAAGGGAGTTTTTCTCCATTTTTGTTTATCTAACCCTAACCAAAGTCCTGCCACAAAGTGCGTTTTTCTCTATTTTTGCCCTTATTCTAACCTAAACTCTACCACAAACAGTGTTTTACTCTATTTTGCCCTTATTCTAACCAAAGCCCAACCAAAAAGGGTGTTTTGCTCTATTATTGCTTTTATTCTATTCAAAGCCCTACCCAAAAGGTTGTTTCTCTATATTTTCCCTTATTCAAACCAAAGCCCTGCCAAAAAGGGTGTTTTTCTCTATTTTTGCTCTCATTCTAACCAAAGACCTACCAAAAAGTGTGTTTTCTCAAACTTTTTGCCCTTAACCAAAGACCAATCAAAAATAGTGCTTTTTTATATTTTTGCCCTCAGTTTACAAAGTAAGTAAGGGTGCAAGGATCAGGAATCGATACAATCAAGTACCACACCTGACCCAGGATACCTATGGGAAAGTGATCAACTAATAGTAAGACACCACAAACGAGAGCCATGAGGTCAGCCCTTTCCCAGCAGATGACCACAAAGCACATATAAACAGACGCGCACAAAGACATAGCAATCACAAGACAGAACAAAAACATAAAAGATCCACAAAAGAAGTACCGCCTTGGAACGGTCACTAAAATATTGTACTGGGGGGCTTAAACCAGTTTAACGGCGCCAACCTCATCCTTAATTCAGATGTGGATCAAAATACATCGATATTTGGTTTGTATGAAAGAGCCCTAACTTATCAATGCATCATCTCCTTAAACATATAAATTAAGATATAACAAGGAGATAAAGCAAAGATAAGGATTCAACAGTAAATAAAACTGAATACCGGATCAAAAGAAATTCAACAGGTAAACCCTGGTGGGCCCGACAAACAGTCAAAGCATCAGGCCCCTACCATCTCATCAAAAGATAAGTCTCTAAGTCGGAACCATCATAGAGTCTGAAGTCCGACCCACCGGCGTGCAATTAAAGAGGAAAGCAAAGTTGCCAAACGTGATTGGGTTGACCACCAAGCATGCAATCTGTTGCAATACATTAATTTTATAGCCAATCTTTTTATAATGGGAAATTGTTTTAATGAAATGCGCTGAAAAATTATTAGAGCCAACAATCTTCTTCAATTTATACACCAAGTCACCATAGAAATCAGGTTTTGAAAGTCCTTGGCGAAGAGAGATTTTAGTCCAACTTGGAATTTAGAAATCAAATCATAGTATCGTCTATAAAATTTTGAAAATGTTTTGCGAAGTTTATGATACCGATAGCCTTGTTTAAGAAGTTTCTGAGTTAACAATTTATTGCGATTGTTAAAGTCAGCAACATAGCTAGATGCTCTAGAATAACGAATGAGTTGAGAGATATAGACTCCATATGATGTAGAACGAGGAGCATCACAATCTAAAATGGGAAATTGACAATTTCAAAATCAAAGTCGTCACGTTTATCATAAATTTTGGTAGAAACAATATCATTAGAAATTGACATATGCAAGTCTAAAAATGCGGCTTCGCTGTCCGTTCTGGGGCGGTGGTTCTGTTGTTGTTGGCTTTTTGTTTATTGTTGCTCCCATTGTGGGAGTCTGTGATTGTTCTATGTTTTGTTGTACGTTGGTTTGTGTCCATTCTAGTATTGCAATCATCTTGAGGGGAAAGAGAGAGCTGATTGCTTTGCTTGGTTTGTCTTCCTGGTGTCTCGTGATGGTTGAGCGGCTCTTCCTCGCGGTGCCACGGGGTTGTCTGCAGTTTGTGATTGTGGTATTTCCTGATCATACTCACTTACTATTTTCGGTATCAGAGGTATTGGCTTTATTCAGTTGGAGCTCTGAAGGGTATATTTGACTAACCATATTGTCAAAATAAACAGTATCAATATTTAAAATATCGTCAAAATATCTGGACGTTGTGTTAAACGCATCAATAACATCAGCCTGCTTATCATCAGAAAGAGACATCATAAAGTCCCTCTCATAACAAAACAGGTATAAATCTGCAACTAGGGGAGCACAATTAGTGCCCATAGGAATCCCAACTACTTGTCTATACAGCTTGGTGTCAAATCGAATAAAAATGTTGTCCAACAAAAAGGTCAGCGCATCATATACATTTTGACACGACCATGCATGATATTTTTTAGGTTTTTCTGAAGTAAAAAATGCATTTCTGTCATTACATGCAAGGTAAGGAGAGGCTTCTCTCTGGAAGGTTCTTTCAATAAGATCAATAAGTTTATCTTTAATTAAATTATGAGGTAAAGTATTGTGAATAGTAGCAAAAGCATAAGTAGACAAACTAGTCGCATTGAAATCTCTAGCTTTAAGTTTATCTAAAATTTCACTTGAATAGACCAAAATAAGTTTTTACCGGATCTCTCTTTTCACAATACTTGGTAACATGTTTTAACAGCTGTAAGACACGAGGTTAACAATTAAGAAAGTTCCGTTTTCGTAAAGGAACTAGAATTAGCAATAAATCTTGCTTTATAGATTTTTATGGAGTTTAGGTAACCAGTACAACGTAGGAACTTTGTCTTGATTTCTTTAGCCTTGACACCAAAAATGTAGGGCTGTGTGACAACCATGCCCATCACTAATCACCCTCCCACTTAAAGAAGGCTGCAGTTTATAAGCATTAGTGTCAACAAGCTCACGCTTAAGAGTATTTATATAATACAATCGTCAAACAACTACAACATTGTTAGCAGCTTTATCTGCTGGAACCAAAGCATAGTTCTTATGAAAATCCTGGATATCTCGTTTAAGATGACGAAAAGAAGATTTATGTTTATGAGGTAAAAGATGTGTATAACGAGAGTAAAATGAAATACGAGTATCAAAGCCCTACCATAAAGTGTGTTTTTCTTAATTTTGCTCTATTTTAACCGAATACCTACCAAAAAGGGTGTTTTACTCTATTTTTGCCCTTATTCTAACCAAAGCCCAGCCAAAAATGTGGTTTCTCTCTTTTTTGCCCTGATTCTAACCAAAGCCTTGTCACAAAGGTGTTTTTTTCTCTATTTTGCCCTTATTCTTATCAAAACCCTACCAAAAATAGTGTTTTTCTCTATTTCTGCCCTTGTTCTAACCAAAGCTCTATCAAAAAGGGCGTTTTGTCTACTTTTGCTCTAACCATAATCAAAGCCCTGCCATACAGTTTGTTTTACTCTATTATTGCCCTTATTCTAATCAAAGCCCAACCAAAGAGGGTGTTTTTTCTCTATTTTTGCTCTTATTCTAACTAAAGCCCTACCAAAGAGGGTGTTTTTCTCTATTTTGCTCTTATTCAAACTAAAGCCCTACCAAAAAGGGCGTTGTTTTCTATATTTGCTCTAATTTGAACCAAAGACCTACCAAAAATAGTTTTTCTCTAATTGTGCCTTTATTATAACCAAGCCCTGCCACAAAGGAATTTTTTCTCTATTTTTGCTCTTATTATAACCAGAGCCCTACCTTAAAGGGTGTTTGTCTCTATGTTGCCCTTATTCTAATCAAAACCCAACTGAAAAGGGTGTTTTTTTCTCTATTCCTGCCCTTATTTTAATCAAATTCCTACCAGAAAGGGGTTTTTTCTCTATTTTTTTTTATCAAACCCTGACCAACGTCCTGCCGCAAAGTGTTTTTTTAATCTATTTTTGCCCTCATTCTAACCAAAGCCCTACCAAAAAGGGTGTTTTCTCTTTTTTGTCCTTTTTCTAAACGAACATGTTCTTATTGAGTACCCATTGAAAGCAAAGACTGCACCTAAGAACTGAAACTAGAGTGTGCATATTTCCTGGGCCAGACTAGCTAGTTTCTGCCATTGAGGCTTCTTCAAAGTTCCACAATGAAACCCATGATCCCAAAGGACAAGAAAATAAAATCTACTTAAGTCCTACCAAAAAGGGTGTTTCTCTCTATTTTGCCCTTATTCTAACCAAAGCTTTGCCAATAAGGGTGTTTTCTCAATTTCTACCCTAACCAAGCCCTGTCAGAAAGGGTGTATTTTTCTTTTTTTGCCCATATTCTAACCAAAGACATACCAAAAAGGGTGTTTTTCTCTATTTTTCCTCTAACTGTATTAGTTACAAAAAAGGGTGTTTTTCTCTCTTTTACCCTTATTCAAAGCAAAGAGCTTCCAAAAAGGGAACTTTAAACCTACCACAAAGAGTGTTTTACTCTATTTGTGCCCTAAGTCTAGCCCTGTCACAAAGGGTGTTTTTTCTCTATTTGTGCCCTTATACTAACCAAAAATAGTAAGTGAGTATGATCAGGAAATACCACAATCACAAACTGCAGACAACCCCGTGGCACCGCGAGGAAGAGCCGCTCAACCGTCACGAGACACCAGGAAGACAAATTAAGCAAAGCAATCAGCTCTCTCTTCCCCATCAAGATGATTGCAATACTAGAATCAAAGTAATAAGGTTGCAAAGATCAGGAATCGATACAATCAAGTACCACACCTGACCCAGGATACCAATGGGAAAGTGACAAACTCACAGAAGACACCACAAACGAGAGCCAAGAGGTCAGCCAGCAGGTGACCACAAAGCACATATAAACAGACGCGCACAAAACATAGCAAACACAAGACAGAACAAAAACATAAAAGATCCACAAAAGAAGTACCGCCTTGGAACGGTCAGTAAAATATTTAACTGGAGGGCTTAAACCGGTTTAACGGCGCCAACCTCACCCTTAATTCAGATGTGGATCAAGACACATAAATATTTGGTTTGCATGAAAGACCCCTAACTTATCAATGCATCATCTCCTAAAACATATAAATCAAGATATAACAAGGAGATAAGGCAAGGATAAGGACTCAACAGTAAATTAAACGGAATACCGGAGCAAAAGAAATCCAACAGGTAAACCCCGGTGGGCCCGACAAACAGCCAAAGCATCAGGCCCCTACCATCTCATCAATAGATAAGTCTTTAAGTCTTCAAGCCCTACCCAAAAAGGGTGTTTTCTCTTTTTGTCCTTTTTCTAAGCCAAGCCCTACCAAAAAGGGTGTTTCTCTCTATTTTGCCCTTATTCTAACCAAAGCGTTGTCAATAAGGGTGTTTTTTCTCAATTCTACCCTAACCGAAGCCCTGTCACAAAGGGTGTATTTTTCTATTTTTGCCCATATTCTAACCAAAGACATACCAAAAAGGGTGTTTATCTCTATTTTTACTCTAACTCTAACTAAAACCCGGCAAAAGGGTGTGTTTTTTCTCTCTTTTGCCTTTATTCTAAGCAAAGCGCTACCGAAAAGGGTGTTTTTCTATATTTTTGCCCTTATTCTAACCTAAGACCTACCACAAAGAGTGTTTTACTCTATTTGTGCCCTTAGTCTAGCCAAAGCCCTGCCACAAAGGTGGTTTTTTCTCTATTTTTGCCCTTTCTTGCCCTAACCAAGAGCCCTACCCAAAAATGGTGTTTTTTCTTTTTTTGTCCCTTTTCTAAGCAGAGTCCTACCAAAAAGGGTGTTCCTCTCTATATTGCCCTTATTTTAACCAAAGCTTTGCCAATAAGGGTGTTTTTCTCAATTTCTACCCTAACCCTAACCAAAGACCTGCAACATAGGGTGTTTTTTTCTCTATTTTTTGCCGTTATACTAACCAAAGCCCTACCCAAAAAGGGTGTTTTCTCTTTTTGTCCTTTTTCTAATCAAAGTCCTACCTAAAAGGGTGTTTCTCTTTATTTTGCCCTTATTATAACCAAAGCTTTGCCAATAAGGATGTTTTTCTCAATTTCTACCCTAACCAAAGCCCTGTCACAAAGTGTGTATTTTTCTATTTTTGCCCATATTCTAACCAAAGACATACCAAAAAGGGTGTTTTTCACTATTTTTGCTCTAACTCTAACTAAAGCCCTGGCAAAAGGGTGTGTTTTTTCTCTCTTTTGCCGTTATTCTAAGCAAAGCGCTACCAAAAAGGGTGTTATTCTATATTTTTGCTATTATTCTAACAAAAGCCCTACCCCAAAACGGGGTTATTCCTATTTTTGCTCTTATTTTAACCAAAACCCTTCCAAAAAGGATGTTTTTCTCTATTTTTGCCCTTATTCTAACCTAGGCCTTGATATAAAGGGTGTTTTTATCGATTTTTGCCCTTATTCTTACTAAAACACAGCCAAAAATGTGTTTTCTCTATTTTTACCCTTATTCTAACCAAGGCCTTGAAATAAATTTTTTCTCCTAATTTCTTGGCCTTATTCTAACCAAAGTCCAGCCAAAAATGAGTTTTCTCTATTTTCCCCTTATTCTAAATAAAGCTCTACCCAAAACGGTGTTTTTTCTCTATTTTTGCACTTATTCTAACCAAAGCCCTACATTAAAGGGTGTTTTCCTCTATTTTTGCTCTTATTCAAACTAAAGCCCTACCAAAAATGGACTTTTTCTCTATTTTGCCATTATTCTAACCAAAACCCTACCAAAAAAGGCGTTTTTCTCTATTTCTGCACTTATTCTAACCAAAGCTCTACCAAAAAGGGTGTTTTTCTCTATTCAGCCCGTATTCTAACCAAAGCTTTGCCAATAAGGGTGTTTTCTCTATTTCTACCCTAACCAAAGCCCTGTCAAAAAGGGTGTATTTTTCTATTTATGCCCATATTCTAACCAAAGACATACCAAAACTGTTTTTTTTCTCTATTTTTGCTCTTATTCTAACCAAAGCCCTACCTTAAAGGGTGTTTTTCTCTTTTTTTTTTGCCCTTATTCTAACCAAAGCCTTACCAAAAGGGTGTTTGTCTCTATGTTGCCCTTATTCAACCAAAACCCTACTAAAAAGGGTGTTTTTACTCTATTCCTGCCCTTATTCTAATCAAATTCCTACCAGAAAGGGTGTTTTTCTCTATTTTTTTTATCTAACCCTGACCAAAGTCCTGCTGCAAAGTGTTTTTCTATCTATTTTTGCCCTTATTCTAACCTAAGACCTAACACAAAGAGTGTTTCACCCTATTTGTGCCCTTAGCCTAACCAAAGCCCTGCCACAAACGGGGGGTTTTCTCTATTTTTGCCGTTATACTAACCAAAGCCCTACCCAAACAGGGTGTTTTCTCTTTTTGTCCTTTTTCTAAACAAAGTGCTACAAAAAAGGTGTTTTTTCTCTATTTTCCCCTTATTCTAACCAAAGCTTTGCCAATAAGGGTGTTTCTCAATTTCTATCCTAACCAAAGCCCTGTTACAAAAGGTGTATAAAATAGAAAAAAACACCCTTTTTTATGTCAGGGCTTTGGTTAGTATAAGGGCAAACATAGAGAAAATCACCCTTTTTGGGGGCGTCAGTGTGCATGAGAGGTCCAGAGAAAATTACTGCATAAATGGTTAGAGGTATATCTGAGGTGCAAGAAAATTGAGGGTGATTGGCTTGAATCATGGTGCAGTCCGAGAAATCCAAGATGGCCGCCAACATGGCTGCCAATTTTATGAAAAATGAGAATATACATAAAGGAAGCTGCTACAACATGCTTCCTGTTTGTTTTTGGACTCAAAATGTTTTTATAGAAGACGAGAGGTGTAAGTTATAGCTTGGCTGAATATCAAATTTTTGTGACACTTGCCAGAAAAAATACTAAAATCGGTCAAATTTTGGAAGAAAAATGCCAACAAAGGTATGATTTTACCTTAATTGTGAGCCAGAAAAAGTAGATTGCATCGAAAAGGCTTCAGAGGTTTATTCTGGTAATATACTTAAATATAAACTTGTTTGCAATAATTTTCTTAACTTGATTTGATTTTTTAAGTGCCTCAAATGTGGGTGGGGTAAACTGACCCCGCTGAAGTACATTTTTCAAATATGTGACTAATATGACTCTCCAAGCATTTTGGTCGTACCATTTATTAATTTTTAAATTTAAATGTCTAAATAGATCGGATGTAATCTAATAGTTTCTAGTAGAGCATAGGATTCATTGGGATAACTAAAAGTTATTTTATACAGTAGAAATTAAAAAATATCAATATTTTTATATTAAAATGAAAATAAGGGCAGGAGGGGGCATATTTTTAATATGTTGTAAGAGAGATATCAATCTACATGTCGGCAGAGTGGCATATTTCCAGTTTATTCGGTATCGTCGTTATTCCATAACAAAGTCAGCGTTGTTTGTAGCTTTCATAAAAATCACGCATGCGCGATGCGCTACCTTACAATTGCTACCGATGTGCAACCATCAACCCATTGACTGACTGCCCACGTGAAATCATCAAATGGAAACGTGTAATCGATTGACACTTTCATATTAACTTCCAAAAATGATCACCAATGTAAAATTATTCAGGTAACAAGTTTATTTTATCTTAATATTGTTTAAATTCCCAGATATTTTGCGCCCAAGTTGGATGATATGGGTGCTAAAGTCTGGTAAACTCGGGCTGAAAAATGCCAAGATGCGTGTGTACTCGCCGTTAGAGCCAATACACAACTGTGTAGTAGATCTACGAGTAAATAACCAGATAAGTCTCTGCACATTGTCGCGCTGAGACATGGTATTTTGTTATGTCACTGTCTATCTCAGTGACCGAGTGAGCTGGTGAGTATAGCATGTATCGTAGGAGGACCACCTTTTGAAAATGAGTTGCAATTTCCAAATGCAATTATTCAATGTAGTTTGACCGACTTGGTAACCCCCATTTTTAGGCATTTTATTTTTTACTTTTTTACCCTGAGGCTTTCCAGTTCAGGCCTACAACCTTGTTTAAAAACAACATCTGAATGTATTTTCTGTTTTGATATGACTTCCATCTTATTTTTTTTATCAGTAGTGTTTCCCACAGCAAGAAAAAAGGGCAGGGTGCTGGCCCGAAAAAGCGCACTTTTGATGCGAGAAATTCACCCAAAAGGGCACTTTTGTTAGAACGGACTTTTCAAATGTGAGTTAGATAAAGGATTTTATGTGTGTTAAAAGGTTAGAATAGCTTCTAGTAGAGCATAGGATTCATTGGGATAACAAAAAGTTATTTTATACAGTAAAAATTAAAATATATCAATATTTTATATTAAAATGAAAATAAGGGCAAGAGGGGGAAACTTTAGGGCAGCAGGGTGGAGCTTTAGGACAACAGGGTGCTCCCCCCTGCTATTCATCTTTATAGGAAACACTATTATCACTTCACTTGCAAAAAGAACTGATCAGCAAGATAGTTTGTGAAAGACACCTGTTTGAAATATGTGATGGTCTTATATCTTTTAAATTTACCGGGCCCGTAGCGCAGTCGGATGTGTGTCTGACTGCAGATCCAGGGGTCGCGAGTTCGATTACGGCCTGCGGGTCCCATACTTTCGTGGAGATTGATCATGTAATAAGTTCTACGGTCATTCTCCCTTCCACTGAATCATCCAATAAGCAGAGAAAAAGACGAACAGGGGCCCAGTAGCCCAGTGCCCCGAAATTTTGGGCTGGGCCCCTAAAACTAAAATGTTTAGGGGCCCAGCTTGCCCCTGAAAAAGAGGTATTATGTAAATGTATGAAAAATAGTAAATGAGTATGATCAGGAAATACCACAATCACAAACTGCAGACAACCCCGTGGCACCGCGAGGAAGAGCCGCTCAACCATCACGAGACACCAGGAAGACAAATTAAGCAAAGGCAAAGCAATCAGCTCTCTCTATTGCAATACTAGAATTGGACATAAAGTAACGTACAACAAAACATAGAACAATTACAGACTCCCACAATGGGAGTAGCAATAAACAAAAAGTCAACAACAACAGAACCACCGCCTTAGAACGGACAGCAGCCTAAGCCACCGGGGAAGTCTTGTCAAATCTGACACCAGCTGTTAGAAGTTTACAAATCTTCATTCAGCTATTTACAAATACTGTTAATCAACCCTTAAAACGCCAATCACGACTGCAGCAGACAATTAACATATAACATATAACATATATATATGCCAGCAGACGATCCTCATGAAATACCATGTCTTATATGTTAATTTTGAAAAAAGCAGCACAATTTGAAATTGTCATCTGTTGCAAATTATAAGTAGCGCTTTATGGGTTAATATGGTAAATAATTAGAGGAATACAGACTTTGAGGGTCTAGTAATTAAAGCAAAATTAATGTTTGGCAATGCTGTTGAAATTTGTTTAATTTTCTGCCGAATCCTGGGCTGGGCCCCTAATCATTTTGTTTTAGGGGCCCAGCTTGCTCCTGGCTTCTGTATCCCTGACTGAAGGGTTGTTGTCAGTAACTGACTTCACTTTCGCTTGTAATACAAGCGAAAGTATGTGCGGGAAGTACTTGTTATCCGCTTGAAAAAGTGTGGTAAGTGAACTGCATGACCATCCCGCCATGACCATAGCTGTTGACTTGGAACGTAAAGCAACAACACAAACAAAACAAAATAGACATTTTAGTCAATCAGAAAAGCAATAATTGACTTTTTCACTTCTGAAAAACATGCAATAACATTGCAAATTTCTCCCCAATTTTAGAAATAGACAATCAGCATCTGCTTGCATCATTAAACACAATTTTATGAAATGAATTTGAATTTTCGCTTATATTTGCACATTTTTTTAACCCTACCCCCATAGGCTTTACAGTATGTTTGTGCTACATAACAAGTATCTTAAATGTGAATTGTATTTCATTTTAAAGAAATACCTAAATTGCTTCAACATGGTTTTGCCTTAAGTTGATGATAGTTAACAAGGAACAGATGCTTTGGACTGACTGCATGATGTTAATGTTTTGAAATTAAGTGCACACTGGTAAATGTATACGTCGATTTGGTGGTATTTACGCGTATTGCCCGTACTTCACAGACCGGAAGTGGTAGATATTGGTGTTCATACTATATAGAAAAACATGCCATATGCCTATCCATCCAGATCGGTACTCGAATCTATTCCTAAATGCTTACATGAATCGCCATGTGCATGCCGAATACTTAAAAATGGTCCAATTCTATAGTCCTTTAGGCATATGGCATGTTTTTCTATATAGTATTAACACCAATATCTACCACTTCCGGCCTATGAAGTGCCGGCAATACGCGTAAATACCACCAAATCGACGTATATATTTACCAGTGTGAAGTGGGGGTCACTGAAACAGATTCCAACCAATATCTGTAAGGAAATTTGGGGTATGTCAAGATAAACTGTGTCAAATATTTTGTTTTAATTTTTCTAAACTCTATTCTATGTCAAACATATTGTCCAAAGATAGTTCTAAAGTGATCTATAGTCTGTAGATGAGGGTCTGGATGGGGTATAATGATAAGTGAATACGGTAATGACCTTTTTATATAATGAATAGTGAATAATGAGCCAAAAAAGTAATGAATAGTGAATAATGAGGGCTTAAAAATAATGAATAATCCTATTTTTTAATGTATAGAAGAAAAAATTAATGAATAGTGAATAATCATATTTTATTGAATAATGCTAACAAATCATTTTGTCGCATCGCGGCCCATTGTGTTATAATAAAATAATTTTAATGAATAGTTGGTCTTATTTTAATGAATAACCCAAAACTTTTAACGAAATGAATAATGGGCTAAATTTTTAATGAATAGTGAATACCAGACCAGAGATCTCACTAACTGCTGATTTGCAGTCCTGAACTCCCATTTTTGGTGCTGGGACTCCTTGAAGGAGGCTATATTCTTTTGTATGGTGGGACTCCCACTTTTCGGCAAAGTGGGCTGTGGGACTCCTGTTTTCAAAATCCTAGTGAGAGCTCTGCCAGACCCCACCCCCCTCTCCAGACATTCATAGATACACAAACATTAATTATTCCAAGAAGATTGATAATTTTGCTAAAGAACCCTTAGGGTCACTGAAACCGGTCCTTCGAGGATAATATCGATGCAATCAAGTCAGGTCCACCTATTATCTGAATGAGCCTCGAGGTGATACAGGTTATACTTTCCAAGAAAATATTGTATACTGGGTCCGAGTTATTTCTCAAGTTCCAAAATCACATCTTTTAGGGTACTCAAAAGAACTGCCCCAATGAGATGGTTCCTTTTAGCATCCATCTGATTGTTTAAGTAAAAATAAATCTATTTTACCCTAAATATTGCATACAATATATACTGCTCAACAAAAGTTTAGCACGGATAAATAAAAAATATTTTTTATTTGAGCAAATGGTTTAAAATCATAAAATATCTGCTGAAATGATGGTTTGGTATGTGATAAAGTTGAGGAAGCAATTGTTGTACTTTAATTGGATTTCTACTGCGTCGTTCGTTGCTTTAAACAAGAGAGGGGTCAAAAACGTGTTTCAACTCCATTAATGGCAATACAAAATTGATGCAGCATCCGTTTATAAAGTCTCTTGTTTTACAGCTTGATCGAATAAGCCATTCTGAAAAAAGACAAAGATCGTCTCCATTGAGCATAAGTAGCAAAATTTGAGTCTTGAAAACAACTAACGTCGTTGTTATGATGACGTTAACAAGTCGAAAACAGTACTGTTTTCGCTGTGTACGCATGCTTAATTGAAAGGGTTTTCGTGTTTAAGAGGATGCCAAAAGAGAGACAGTTAAAGGAAAGGTAAGTTTTTAAAATTTTGTCTCATGGTATTTAATTCATAAAAAGTGACGTTAATCTGAAGTTGAGGCTAAATTAAGGCGATGACGCTATCTAAAGAAGACGTTTTCAAAGGACAAACTACAGACATGTTCCGGGTGCTTGTGCCAATCTAACATCGAACAGATTACTTGATCTCTTGATTCAGTTCCCCGAAAAGTCAAGAAGTGTAAAAAATGCCATTTTAACGTCATAATGGAACGGTAAACGGGTATCAAACTTTGACGTTTTTAACGTTTTTCATCATTAAGAACCTTTGGCTTTACTCTAAAATCAATTTTTTTAATGTCAGATGTAGACGTGTATCCTTTGCATGCCCATGACATCAAATTTAACGTCGATCCACTGACGCCTAACCAGATAACTTTTTGTCTGGCAGACACGAACAAATGCAAATTTCAAGATCCCCATACATGCTGATTACATTAAATAAAATGATTCTTGTTCATTCAAAGTGGGACATCGTATTAAAATCCGTGCTGAACTTTTGTTGAGCAGTATATGTACATGTGTTCAGTGCCCGAGACTGCTGATTTTAACATTTATTTAACTTCCTGTAAAATTTTAAAAGCCAAAAAAGTCCAATCCCGTACTCTGACACTTAGACTGCCATGCCAATCTGTCTGATGAGACCTCTAAGCTGCAGCCGGTCACCATGACCACACTGATTGTGGGACATTAATACAAACTTCATTATTGAAGAGAGACAGAACAAAAGCTATTTTAATTTTGTATGCTTTGAAATTGTATTGTCTTCTAATTTTTCAAAAATCTATTAGCACACTGGTAAATGTATACGTCGATTTGGTGGTATTTACGCGTAATGCCGGTACTTCATAGACCGGAAGTGGTAGATATTGGTGTTAATACTATATAGAAAACATGCCAGATCGGTACTCGAATCTATAGCTAAATGCTTACATAAATCGCCATATGCATGCCGAATACTTAAAATGATCTAATTCTATAGTCCTTTAGGCATATGACATGTTTTTCTATATAGTATGAACACTAATATCTACCACTTCCTGTCCAAGAAGTACCGGTAATACGCGTTAATACCACCAAATCGACGTATACATTTACCAGTGTGATCGGGAACCAAAGTGTGTCAAACACTTTGATCTGGATCAGGTCCTATGTTTTGTGGGCCTGGTCTGGGTCAAAACTGTTTGCAAATGTTAACAAAATAGTCAATTATTGTATTTTGTCATCACCTTACATATTTTAGATGTTTACAGGTGTTGATATCTTCACTTTATTATTTTAATGCAAATTGGCAATAATTGAAATTATTAAAATAAAAATATATTCTATTTCATTCCCTACACACATATGTATCATACTCCAAATGAACAGACTGACCTACATGTCCAATGTAATGTAATAAAATATGTTGTGGGGATTTTTAATAATATCATTAAAAGTCTAAAATATTACCTTGCCAATGTTATTAAAAGTGAAATCTGTTGGTTTGTGTTAAAAAGCTAAAACTTAAAGAGATGTCATAAAAACATAACAGTTGTAACAGTTTGAAAATCATTATCATAAGAAAAATCATTCTATCAATGCCCTAGCTAATCTGTGTACCTGTATATTTATTTACATTTCAGATATCCCAACAGTCCATTATGCAGATATGTACAGCATGCTGCCAACAGTCCAAGACACCTTCGAGTTGATGACGTCCCAGTCATAGTTCTAGTCAGAGTAAACACAAAAGTATTATAGTGGACTCGTCATCATTTAAACTGTATGAAAAAAGGATTTTTTCGAATCATTTTTGTGTTTTTGTTTGTGTTAAAACCAGGAAGTGATGATTTCGTACCAGCATGCATACAGGTTCTACATGGTCTCGGGAGTATTTTGAGCTATTTACATTCCGTGCTTTCTACATGTTGTTCAAGTTCTTCCGTGATGATACAAATTTGACTGTCACAGCCCAAGTTCTGCATATTGTCTGAGAGCATTTATGATGTGCAATGTACCAATGCTGCAAACAGTACCAGTTCTAATTTGTCAGAGAACATTGACCATTTAACCCTTTGTATGCTGTAAACTGCTAAATGGGTCGTTTGTCAAACTGTGAAGACCGAGATGAATTGCTGCATAATGTGACCTTTCATAAGGGTCTACACTTTTTGCTGATGTCAAAACAGTTTTCAGGATCAGAAATACCTTATAGTTTGGAAATAATTCTGACCTGTAATTAACCCCTTTACCCTATTACTCCATAAGAACACCTTTTGACGCCTCTGAAATATTATAGAAAATAGAGCATTTGCTCTTTTGGAGCAAATGCTCCATTTTCCATAAATTTTGAAAAGTATTCAAAGTTTTTAGCTAAATTTTTCTTGATTTTTTTCTATGCTGTCTAAAAATATAAAAATGATGTCATGATCTAACTAGCCTATAGAGTTAAGGTTTAAAATACATGAATATATAATGGACATTGCCATACTTGTTCACATTTATATGTATGATAAAATTGATATATGGGGCTCAATCCTCATCACGAGATAACCTATCTATGGAGCTTCCGACCAATTCAGCTCAGCAACAAAGACAAGCTTAAAAAATGAAATGCTGCAATATGCAAATTTTCTAGGGTATATATAAACTTTGAAGGCATTAAAATCGCATTTAAAAGGTCATGATAAACAAAATCTTACAAATGATCACTTCATATTAAAATGATGCCCAAAGGCTCGTTTAATCAATTTCAAATGCAATGATCAGTTACAAGTGTAAGATAATCTATGAATAATATGTTAGAAAAAACACTTCTATTCATGCTTTTTGCATTGATAATCCCTACTTTTTCACTACTTATCCCCACGGTTTTAAAAAAACGATGGGGATATTGCAATCGTCTCCGTCCCGTCCTTCCGTCTGTCTGCACTCACAAATGGACCATTGTTGGGTACTTTAAATTTCCGAAATTTATAGTTTTTAAAAATCAATTACGGAATAAACCTAAATTGCATATAAAGGGAGCTAATTTACTCAAAACGAGTTTTATTCCGTAAAAATTACCTGGGATTTGTCCCTGGGTACTTACGCTTTCTTGGCTTTCTTGGCTACTTTTTCTAACAATTTACACCCTTGTAGTACCCAAGAAGTATCCAACTGTAAGAGCGTCTGTCCGTCACGCTAACTCCTCCTAAACCATTGGACAAAATCCAACCAAATTTGGTGTGTGAGTTGCTCACATGAATGGGGCGTGCAACGGCACTTTTTTTACCCCGCCCTCTGGGGCCCTGGGGAGGGACCAAAAGGTCAAATGTCATTAAATATCCTTAATTTTCAATAGCAAAGTTGATTTCAAAGATTTGAAAACCAAACTTTTAGACGGAAATTTCATTTGGCCACCTAGGTCATGTCACAGGGGTGGGACTAGGGGGTACCGTGAGGGGTTGGAGGTCAAAACTTTTTTCTCCAAAATTCAACCAGATTTGGTGTGTGAGTTACTTACACGAATGGCACATACAACAGCACCATTTTTGGGTCCCCGTCCCCAGTGGCCTTAGGGAGGGGCCAATTACAAAGTCAATTTCAAAGATTTTTAAACCAAACTTTGTGTGTCTTCTCACAAATGAAAGATATAAAACATATTAGACTGGATTTTCATTCGGCAACCTGGATCATGCACAGGGGTGGGACTGGGGGGGGGGGGGGTCAAATATTTTTTTTTCAGAAATTCAACCAGATTTGGTGGAGGTAAGTAGTGAAAACATTGCTTTATTTGATCTGGGCAGCCTTGTGTCCTTGAACATGAAACATTATCCTTGCTTAATAAAAAGTTAGTACTGATCAACACAGGAAGACCAGTCCCGACATACATTATGTAGTTGAAAAAATTATTGACTGCGATGTAAAGAATCAAATCAAAATTGTTTAAAAAAAAAATATGCAGCAGATAGCTTTGGCAGACAACATTTTCAGATGCATTGTATAGAATTATAATGTATTGCTGATATGATATACATGGTAGTTCTAAATCTTCTATTCTTGAAATTTAAATAAAAAAAAGTTAAACTTAATAGAAGTGTTTTCTTAGTTGTCACATAGAGTGACATTAGCTTCTTGCCAGCTGACTGTGACGTGGGAGTTCCATCTGTCTATTTGTTTGCAGACATTTGCATATAAATTGGGTTTCTCTGTGGCACTGATAGCCATGAGTGCCAAACCTACCTCTGTGAGCTTTGAGCATACACCCTGTTTATAACAGTAAGCCTCACTGTTATAAAGCAGGGTGTAAGCTCTAAAGTAAGAAAGACAGCAAAGATCAGGAATCAATACAACCAAGTACCACACCTGACCAAGGATACCACATTGGAAAGTGACAAACTCGCAATTAGACATCATAAACGATAGCCAATTGGTCAACCCTTTCCCATCATATGACCACAAGGCAGCAATGAACAGACACGAAAGGACAAGAATAACAAATGATCCACAAAAGAAGTACCGCCTTGGAACAGTCAGTAAAATTCACAACAAAGCAATACAGTATGACCTCCACCCCCACATACACACATAACACAGTGAGTACATTGCAATGTTATACACAAACAATGCAGTGACTCAGTGGTAGAATGATTGACTCAATGTCAAGTGGTTGCCTGTTTGAGCCTCATTGGAGACACCGCTTTGCGTCCTGGAGCAAGGCACCTTATCCTCTGCTAAGTAATGGTTCAACCCAGGAAGTACTGAAAATTGCTGACTGGGATGTAAAGAATCAAATCAGTTGTGTAGCCTAAATTTGTCCTTATATCAGTACATTTTGATGTACCACATTTAAATTATGTTTTTGGCTGTTTGTCGGGCCCACCGGGGTTTACCTGTTGGATTTCTTTTGCTCCGGTATTCAGTTTAATTTACTGTTGAGTCCTTATCCTTGCTTTATCTCCTTGTTATATCTTGATTTATATGTTTTAGGAGATGATGCATTGATAAGTTAGAGGTCTTTCATGCAAACCAAATATCTATGTGTCTTGATCCACATCTGAATTAAGGGTGAGGTTGGCGCCGTTAAACCGGTTTAAGCCCTCCAGTAAAATATTTTACTGACCGTTCCAAGGCGGTGCTTCTTTTGTGGATCTTTTATGTTTTTGTTCTGTCTTGTGTTTGCTATGTTTTGTGCGCGTCTGTCTATATGTGCTTTGTGGTCACCTGCTGGGAAAGGGCTGACCTCTTGGCTCTCGTTTGTGGTGTCATCTGTGAGTTTGTCACTTTCCCATTGGTATCCTGGGTCAGGTGTGGTACTTGATTGTATCGATTCCTGATCTTTGCACCATTATTTACTTTTAGCTCACCTGAGCCACTGGTTCATGTTGTGATTGGTGAATGTCTGTCGTGCGTTGTCAACCATTGCTTCAAAGGGCATCTCCGAAATTGCTGGATGTGTTTTACCAAACCTGGCAGAAATGCTATTCATATGCCATTCTTTATTAATTGTTCCATTCCATTGCATATCTAGGTCACACAGGCTAAAAATAAGATTTTCAAGATGAAAACTTTAAAAATCTTCTTGTTTGAAATCACAAGGCCTATGGTATGTAGCATCATCTAGTGGTCCTCTACCAAGCTTGTTCAAATTATGCCCTTGGGGGCGAAAATGGCCCCACCCCGGGTACGGTTTTTGGACAATATTTTTAGCCGAAGGCTGAGGATGGGATTCAAAAGGGCGTGCGTCGTCCGTTATTACTTTCATACTTGAATGCATATATCTCTGAGCTCGGACCCAAAATAACATTAATGGTCATTCGAAATCAAATCCGCTTGATCACCGGTTCTTTGGACAAATGATCCCTTGTTTTGTTTTATTTTATTTTTCTTCTTGTGTTGGTTGAGGATGCTCATTAAAGCAAGTGAGTATGATCAGGAAATACCACACTCACAAGCCGCAGATCAACACACGGCACCGCAAAGAAGGGCCACAGACCACTGACTGTTATCTCTATCTCTAATAAACTGTCTGACGCCATCGACAGAATGTACTTTGTGTACACTCCGGATTGCAGGATGAAAGCCAACAAGTACAGAAATAACCATATGTAAAATCACCGTAGGTCCTTTTCCTTGTTCAAGGGACATCCAGTTAATGCACCAGCCATTTGTATTTCCCGCCCCTCGGGGCTGGTGGAATAGCGGGCCCTTTATCTTTTCATTTTCAAAGCCCTACTGAAAGCCCCGCAATGCGGGGTCAAATTTGTGGTAAAATCACTAGATGTAAAAAGTAAGTAAAGGACGACTTATGCACCTGTCATTTGTAACCACCTACGGGGAAGGGTGAGGATAATGACTTTTCACTTTTCAGAGCCCTGGTATAAGTCCCGCCCTGTGGGGACAAGCTGATGATAACAACCCTTCTCTTAGCCCCGCCCTACACAATAGAAAATCTCACTTGGTTAAGTTTCTCAATGTAATATCCCCGGCACTTCCCTGGCCCCGCAGGGACAATCAAAAAGTAAATACCCTGCACCGTAGCCCGGCTATTCAACAGTTATCTCCGTAGATGGGGGGGGGGGGGGGGGGGGGCGTGGATACAATTGACTGGCTGGTGCATAAACTGTCAGTAGTATTATTGGCTCTTTAGCGTCAAGTTCGAAAAAAGGTCCCTTATGACCATAAAAAAATCGTGTAAAAAGGTCCCTTTTTACCAAACAAACGAATGTTGTAGAATTATAGCATCAAGTTCAAGGTCACTCTTGTAATGACGTCATTTTCTATTTTAGTAACTGACACGTTCAGACCTGTTTGTCTATATTTAGACATTATGACCTGCTTGAAAATCAATTTTTGGTTCCAGCAGATAAAGCTGCTAACAATGTTGTAGTTGTTTGACGATTGTATTATATTATTACTCTTAAGCGTGAGCTTGTTGACACTAATGCCTATAAACTGCAGCCTTCTATAAGTGAAAGGGTGATTGTTGATGGGCTTGGTTGTCATACAGCCCTACATTTTGGTGTCAAAGCTAAAGAAAATCAAGACAAAGTTCCTACGTTGTACTGGTTACCTAAACTCCATAAAAAACCCTATAAAGCAAGATTTATTGCAAATTCTAGTTCTTGTACGACAACAGAACTTTCTAAATTGTTAACCTCGTGTCTTACAGCTGTTAAAAAACATGTTATCAAATATTGTGAAAAGGTATATGAGAGATCCGGTAAAAACCTATTTTGGTCGATTAAAAATTCAGGTGAAATTTTAGATAAACTTAAAGCTAGAGATTTCAATGCGACCAGTTTGTCTACTTATGATTTTTCTACTCTTTACACTACTTTACCTCATAATTTAATTAAAGATAAACTTATTGATCTTATTGAAAATACCTTCCAGAGAGAAGGCTCTCCTTACCTTGCATGTAGTGACAGAAATGCATTCTTTACTTCAGAAAAACCTAAAAAATATCATGCATGGTCGTGTCAAAATGTATGTGATGCGCTGACCTTTTTGTTGGACAATATTTTTATTCGATTTGGCACCAAGCTCTATATACAAGTTGTTGGGATTCCTATGGGCACTAATTGTGCTCCCCTGGTTGCAGATTTATTCTGTTTTGTTATGAAAGGGACTTTATGATGTCTCTTTCTGATGATAAGCAGGCTGGTGTTATTGATGCGTTTAACACTACTTCCAGATATTTGGACGATATTTTAAATATTAATAATGTTTATTTTGACAATATGGTTAGTCAAATATACCCTTCAGAGCTCCAACTTAATAAAGCCAATGCCTCTGATACCGAAGCCGCATTTTTAGACTTGCATTTGTCAATTTCTAATGATATTGTTTCTACCAAAATTTATGATAAACGTGACGACTTTGATTTTGAAATTGTCAATTTCCCATTTTTAGATGGTGATGTTCCTCGTTCTACATCCTATGGAGTCTATATCTCTCAACTCATTCGTTTTGCTAGAGCATCTAGCTATGTTGCTGACTTCAACACTCGCAATAAATTGTTAACTCAGAAACTTCTTAAACAAGGCTATCGGTATCATAAACTTCGCAAAACATTTTCAAAATTTTATAGACGATACTATGATTTGATTTCTAAATTCCAAGTTGGACTTAAATCTCTCTTGCGCCAAGGACTTTCGGAACCTGATTTCTGTGGTGACTTGGTGTATAAGTTGAAGAAGATTGTTGGCTCTAATAATTTTCAGCGCAGTTCATTAAAATAATTTCCCATTATAAAAAGATTGGCTATAACATTAATGTATTGCAACAGACTGCATGCTTGGTAGTCAACCCAATCACGGTTGGCAATTTTGCTTTCCTCTTTAATTGCACGCCGGTGGGTCGGACTTCAGACTCTATGATGGTTCCGACTTAAAGACTTATCTATTGATGAGATGGTAGGGGCCTGATGCTTTGGCTGTTTGTCGGGCCCACCGGGGTTTACCTGTTGAATTTCTTTTGCTCCGGTATTCAGTTTAATTTACTGTTGAGTCCTTATCCTTGCTTTATCTCCTTGTTATATCTTGATTTATATGTTTTAGGAGATGATGCATTGATAAGTTAGGGGTCTTTCATGCAAACCAAATATCTATGTGTCTTGATCCACATCTGAATTAAGGGTGAGGTTGGCGCCGTTAAACCGGTTTAAGCCCTCCAGTAAAATATTTTACTGACCGTTCCAAGGCGGTACTTCTTTTGTGGATCTTTTATGTTTTTGTTCTGTCTTGTGTTTGCTATGTTTTGTGCACGTCTGTTTATATGTGCTTTGTGGTCACCTGCTGGGAAAGGGCTGACCTCTTGGCTCTCGTTTGTGGTGTCTTCTGTGAGTTTGTCACTTTCCCATTGGTATCCTGGGTCAGGTGTGGTACTTGATTGTATCGATTCCTGATCTTTGCACCATTACTTACTTTTAATGAGTACAGAACAGCACCTGGCCCATTCTTAGGTCCCTTATGACCACACAAAATGAAAGCTTATTGACATAAAGACTAACGATAAATACCCACGGGTCGCGTACCGCAGTCGGTAACGTACCCGAGTGCAGATACTTGTCTGTCTGGGGCTCCAGGGGGTCGCCCCCTGTCCCACGGAGATTGATCGTGAAATAATGTCTACAGTCATTTACCTCTCTCTCTCTCTCTCTTCAAGAAGGTTCATTGTCATACACGTTTCGACCTGCACGTCTATATTTAGACATTGATTATGCATTGACGTGTACGAATTTGGCCAGGAAGCTTTTATAAAAAGAGTTTTGGGGCAATAATTGTGTAGTTTTCTCCTATTTTTCAAAATGAGAGCATTTGTCATTTCACTTCACGCCTTCGAAAAACATTTGGATGCCAGTAACCTTAGCGCTTCAGTATTTTAAAACAGATTTATCATGTTCCAGAGTATCAAAAACTGCTTAAATCAACCCGAAGAGATTTCCCAACATGGAAAAAAATTTGAACTCGTGAAAAAATTTCCCTATAACATAGGAGTCATGTGATATACCAATCAGTCGAGTCAAAGTGTTAAAGTAGTGTATACCAGGACAAGAAAGATGTTTTTTGTTATCACAGCTTACCCAATATCGTCGGGAAACAAAACATACATGAACATGTTGTAGGAATATAAATAGACATTTGGTAACTATAAATAACCCTTCAATCGGATTTTGTGGCCAATCAGAAAAGACATTGTGCTATATAAGTCGCATCACATGCATTCGAGTCATTACCGTTCAGACACTCGAACAGTAAACATGTCTAGATGCAGAATGAGCCTTGGCAATGATCGTTTTGTAGAAGTCAAAGAGTGGAAAGGTGAATTGCGTGTGGACCTGCGAGAATGGAAAGACGACAAACCAACGAAAAAAGGTATCAGCTTAACCTTGATGCGATGGAAGAATTGGGTGGATAGCCTGGAATACGCTGATCAAACAAGGGCAGAGAAAAAACCCTATATGGGTCACCTCGGGGGGAACGTATATTGTACCGTTACTGAGGGCAGCTCGTGCATGGACATAAGACAGTTTTGGATGCCCAAAGATGAGTTGGTACCTACCAAAAAGGGATTGTGTTTTAGACCCATAGAATACAGCGCCCTGAAAGAACTTGTACCCCAAATCGGAATTGGACAGAGTTGTACCCTGTTACATGCAGAGTGATCACATGAACCAGTTGGGTGCGTTACAGTGTTCAGAGTGTAATCCTAATGACTTTGCAAACTGGTAAATGTAACTATCGATAGTGTGTAAATAATAGAAAGTTTTATGACTCAATAAATAGCACCAGAAAAATCCATATCATATCACTTATAAGGTGTTTATTTTGAACGCACATCTCATTTTTCAATCTCATAGCAATGATGCCTCATAGATACATGTTTATGCGATAGAAAGGACGTGCTAAATATAGTATGTCATCTCAAGACTATACATAACGTAAATACTGATGACTGGTTGTCTAAGGCGAAATTGTTAAACTTAATCATTTTATAAACATGGCCTCTTCAAAACCAAAAAGTTACTGTTGAACCGTAAATGTAACTATCGAAAGTGTGTAAATAATAGAAAGTTTTATGACTCAATAAATAGCACCAGTAAAATCCATAAATACCCACCAATCACATCACTTATAAGATGTTTATAGACTACAGTTCAGCGATACACCCTCATTCTCAACATGAATATCACCGACGCGCATCTACCAAAGAACACATGGAATATTACGAAAATAGGTTGAAAACATTTGATACCTACCCCAAGCAAATGCTCACGGACAAGGTCCAGTTAGTTAGAGCTAGGTTATATTATACTGGGAAATCAGACGTGTGCCAGTGTTTTCTCTGTCACGTGAAACTCAATGCATGGGAACGAGACGATGACGCCATTAAAGAACACTATAAATGGTCGCCTCAATGCAAATACATCAAAATGGTAGGGGCGCCACAACAAACAGGATTCACATTCGGGATCAAGTACATCATCTTTTGGAGAGTTTGGAACAGGGTCTAGTCATTTTGTGAAACCGCTGGATCCTAAAACCTTTCACATTTGGAGTAAAAACAGAGACGAACCTATGTGAACATTGTTAACGTGTTGATCACGGCATTAATGACTTCTGCGTTATTAGATGAACTGTTTTTGTGGACCAGATATCGTCAGTTACGTAAAAGGGGCCAGGGAGGCAGCAGAGAGGTTGATCGAGGTGTTTGAGGCACAAAATAATGAACATTTGTATAGTACTGTATTGTAGAATGTATTATTTTGTCATGTATGTTTTGTAAGAATGCTTAAATGTTTAGATTTGTAATAAAAATGACTGACTGGAAAGAATATCTGTCTTCTTTGTATTTTAATCCCAAATTACCATCCAGTTACTTAGGACCCGAAAAACTATACCAAATTGTTAAATCTCATGGCCGCTTCAAAATAGGTAGACACCGTATACGTAAATGGCTGCAAGAACAAGAGGCTTATCCGCTGACCCGGGGTGCAAGACGTAAACATATAAGATCACGTGTCATAGTAGCGGGTATAGATAGTCAATGGGATATGGATCTCATGGACATGGTTGACATAGCCAAACAGAATGATGGTGTTAAATATGTCCTGGTTGCCATAGACATATTTTCTCGCTTTGCTCACTGTCAACCCATCAAAACTAAAAAAGGCGAAGATGTCTTACAGGCCCTCAAACTGATATTATCTGGAAATCGAAAACCAAACATGATCAGAACAGATCGAGGCCAGGAATTTCGTAGCAAAGATGTCAATGCCTATTTAAAAGGTCAAAATATTCATCACTTTTACGCCTTGAACACTGAAATCAAAGCCAATTATGCTGAAAGACTGATCAAACATAAACTATTTAGATATATGCTAAAAACAGAACTCAACGTTATATCGACATCCTACAAGATGCACAGTTACAATCGTACCATACATCGAAGTTTGGGTAAGCCACCAACAAACATCACAAAGGACAATGAAGGTGAGAGTAGACTACAGCAATATCTATTAAGGCTAGGCACGGCTAAACGGTCCAACAAAACTAAGAAAAGGGCCAGGAAGAAGTACACATATAAGACTGACCAGACTGTACGTCTGTCTCATGTGAGGAGCTTGTTTGACAGAGAGTATTCTCAAAAATGGACTGGTGAAATATTCAAAATACACACCAGGTTTAGACGAGAAGGTGTACCTGTATATACCATACTGGACTGGGATGGTGACAGGGTGAAAGGCACATTTTACGAACCAGAGCTACAGGCCGTGAACGTTGACCCTTCTACGGAATATCACATTGAAAAACTATTAAAGAGACGCTTACGAAACAAACAAAAAGAAGTCCTGGTGCGTTGTTAACACTGGCCAAAGAAATACGATAGTTGGATACCAGAAGCCGATGTGAAAGACTATTCTTAACCCTCATCTCAAAATCACGTGACTGAGACTCTTATAAATACCCTGGCAGTGTCATTCAGAGCTCAGTCATCAACATGAAGATTACTAATGTTGTATATAGCGCTCATTTAGGTTGTTCTATGGATCTGGCTGGATTGTGCCAGCGACTATGGAACTGTCGGTATGATCTAAGGTGGAAACTGTTTAGTGTTTGCCAGTGGTATCATCATTTGTAAAGGTAAGGCAGTCAGCTTTGAAGAGGGCCGTCAGAGATTACGAAAGTATGCCAGAAAACTTCAAAACCTAGGATGTCCAGTACGCCTCAGAGTCACCAGATCTTTACAGTTTCTGCTAGTCACACCTTAAGTACCGGACTCGACTTAAATAGCTTAGCCCAAGACCGAATCGTTCTCTATGAATCAGAATTGTTTCCAGCCCTTAATTTTAAAATGGGTAGGATCAATTTCTGCTGTTTCCATACCGGTAAAGTAGTCATCACGGGTATAAGGACTATGGCTCAAATTGACGATGTTGTCTATCCCACACTGATTGAATTGGAACTCTTTACGCAGTGACATGCGGAAAAACACAAGTCATGGAACATTCACAGGTTTACCGGTCTTTACACTATTTGATAGAGGTGAATAATGCAACGCCAACTGATCGCAAAAGGTTGCTTCAGAATATTACTACAGATCAGGTCTTAGCCATGAGAGAAGTGGCAAATGGTCACATTAATCCACTAAGAAGGAACGAGCAGACGATTGATGCTAAGAACCCTGGCATCACCAAGAGTTAATGTTGAAAGGAAGAAGCGGTTGATTCTTCGGTACCATTCAGTAATACCATCTATGCTGAAAAGTGTCTATCTGATACAGACTATCGTGGATGAAGTGATCACTACCACAGAAGCATAATGACAGACTTTTATTTGTTTCTCAGTAGTCAAGACTCTAAGGTAAGGCAGTCAGCTTTGAAGAGGGCCGTCAGAGATTACGAAAGTATGCCAGAAAACTTCAAAACCTAGGATGTCCAGTACGCTTGAGACTTGTTTAAGGGCACACAGCCACTGGCCTTCTAGGGAATAAGCCTTGGGTAATTGAATCCAAAAGTCTGAAGTGTTGTTATTCTTCTGACATTCAAACGGATATTTCTCAATCAAATCACGGGATCAACATTATTGGATTTCAACATTCCGTCACAGTCATCAGCTTACATTGATCTCAAAAATATCCTTTGAATGTCAAACTTCGTTTGACTAATAATGATGGAACCCCTTTAAAAGATGGTGAGGTTGTTGGACTCGTCAACCTACCATTGCAAACCATTTTCAGACAAGTGGATGTGACCTTTCAACAGACGCAGGTGTCGCATTACTGGTACAAACTACCCATACATAGCTTACATCGACACCATTCTTAAAACCAATTTAAGTACCCAAGAAAACCTTCTTACCAGTCAGCTGTTTTACAAAGACAAGGGACCAGATACTAATGATGCTAAAATGGGGTCCAACAGGGGATTGTTTGAACGAGCCGTTGATATTTAACGTAGGGTACTAACACCAGTTTTTTCCATTACTCGAGTATAGGTTTCAAATGAGGAAGGGCAATTTTCAAAAGACTATAAACAAATCTCTGTTTGCCACCAATAGCTTTCGCATTGTACCAATGGCCCAACGTTCTGTCTCCTAAAATATGCAAACGGCGTCTTTCACGTTTGGGTGTTCTTTTCTCGGAAGTGGTCAATTGTATCTTGAATTTGACAATGTTATGAGCTATCTGACTGAGGGCTCTCAATTGTTTCCTCGTAATTGTCTGTAATAATACTTTCCTCTGAGAAGGCGTGGTTTGCACAAGTAATAACAAAAAGTGTCGTTCTTGTATGATGAGCTGCACCATGGTTACTCTTACAGGTTACTCTTACTCTTGCTCTTTCTTGCGTTAATTGAAAAATGATTGGGTCTTCCCCTGGAAAAATAAGGGACCTCAGTCGGTATACGTCTTCAGCGTGAGGACTCATATCTACCACGAAATAACCAAACTTGTTACTATTGAGAGCATCCTTATAAGCCTGTAAGAATCCCTTGGATTTCCCAGGATACAACTGTCTTCCTAGTATTGACACTTGTGAGACATCTCCTAAATTTTTCATGAGTACCATATACCATGCAATGGTTCTGGCATGCTTTCCTCCTGGATATAAGTTTTGGGCGATCAGGATCACGCTAACGCATTTATGATGAGTCCCTTGTGTGAATAACAGTTCCATGTTTTTGTTCCACATAAACGCATGCATCAGATCATCTATAATGATGAGTTTGTGTCTTTTGTCTCTGGTAGACTCATCTAATTCTTCCACGGTTGGTAAAACTTGCCTACTTTGCCTACAGACCTTTCCATATCATCAAACAAGTCTTGGTGTGTGCCATAACAGTATAATACTTTGGAAGGTGGGTCTTTAGAGTACATTTTATTAATGTGGGTCAGGAACTTGTACACCCATTACGTTTTACCACTTCCTGTTTGGCCACCGATACAGATACTTGAGCACGTTTCAAAGGGTTATGTCATTTTTTGAGTTTAGGGCTTGGCAATACGTAACCAATACAACCACTAAGCAGACTGATCCACAATTCACTGCTTCCGTTTTGTAGTGACAAGTTTATGATTGAGGTGATGATGATGACATAGACAATAATTATCTGACAAAAGTAGACAATTTCTGTTTGAGGAACACGTGTCCCCAATAAGTACGATTGTATATTTTTCTTTTTCTTTTTTCTCTACAAATTTTACTAGGATTGGTGATGTTTGGACCACTTTTTGGATCTGCTACAATATGTTTGACACTATCAAAATTGATGAGTTGGCTGTTTGTGTAGTTGAGGGTGAAACCTCTAACCTTGCATGTTTCTCTATTTGTGTTGGTTTTGTAGGCATGATTTTTGGGACCGCCAGACACAAACTCTACAATGTGTTCTCCACTGTCTAATTCATCTGTGAGTTCGCCCAGGTAATCGCCCAAGGGTGGATCATACTGCCCTGGACGACTCACGTATATTACGCTGTCTGTGTCGTAATACAACACATTCCTGTTTAATTGTTCGAGCACAATGTACAGTTTGAGTCTGGCCCAGCAGGTAGTGAACGTGGCTAAGTAAATGTTGGTTTTGTTGTCTTCTGGTTGACAATCTTGTTTGTATATCCATTCTAGTTGGATCATGTCATTGGTGAGCATGTGGAAGTTAAGAGGTTGTTTCATTTGATCGGTGAACAGTTGGAAGAACAGGTTTGCTTCTATTTCGTGAAAGACCTCTGTCTGCCTCATATTGAGTCTTTGATCAAACTTGCCCCAAAAACTATTGAGGCATAATTTAGCCAAAGCTCTCAATCCAGGATTCTTTGTAATGTTCCACCGATTCAATGAAACACCCTCTTTCTGTGCATATTCTTGGATGTAAGTGTTCATGTCTGATTCAGTTTTGATCCAGTCAGGGGGGGCGCTGGCTTCTTGTTTAAATTTCAGGAAAGTATTTATGCATTGGGCGAATAGCCCCCCTTATCTGGTGTTTGAGTCATATTGGGTCGTTTCCTCCCAGTGGTATACTTCGTATATTTTCTTTATAATGTATCCTAGCCTGAGAGCAGTTTGAATCTCTGGAGTACACCACGTGCCAGTCAACTCTCTTTCCTCTTCCAAACAGGTACATGGGTTTTGATTTTCTGTATCTGCGCAGGTCTTACACAAAGGAAATTTCAGTTTGCCATTTGACCTATAAGGAAGGACCGGATGATACAGACCCCTTGGAGGTAAAATCCTGACTTTGGCAATATCAAAATAGTCCTTTTTGTCCCCAAAGTCTTTTGTGATGACAGTGGGATGACCAACGGGATACCGACAATACTTATTTACCCATGGGTACAAGCTCGCGAAATCCAGGTACTTGATCTTTTCCTGTTCAGAAGTTTGGTAGTATAGTTGGCTGGCATTGATGCGACCCCCAAAAAAGCTCTCTCCAATCTGTCCATTAAATCTAACTGTTTGATAAATTGTTTGAGCTCTGCATTTTGATTTTTTAATTTTTGAAACTCGTGTTCCCAAATACAAACGTACTTCATTCCTAAATTTTCTAAGTATGCTTTCTTTTTCATAATCAAAGCGTACAATTCATTGAGAGATTGCTTGGTGAGTGGATGGTACGTGTCTTCACGGTTATCCGAGAAACAGTCTGGGCATCCATGTGTGATGCAACCATGGTACCCAAAAGCTGTATTTGTTTCTTTACCATCTAACTTGTAATGTGTGCCTGGTATGGACTTTTCTCCCGTATTTAAGGCGTGTTGAATTGTGATATTGTTGACACGTGCCATCCATTCCAACCACTCTATTGACGCTTTGCTGTACTGATCATGTAACCACTGGGAGGGATTTTTACGATAGGTGTACGCACAAATTCTTTAACACTCACTTTCTCATCCACTAGTTTGGTTTCATGGATCCATTCATTCTCCCATAATATGTAAAATTTCTGATCAGTCAATTTTGCAGGTATCCACGAATGTCTACCTTCCAATTTGACTCTCCATTCTTCTTCTATAAATTTGGTTCTAAACACATTCATGCATACGGATGCTATGGTGACTGAGTCAAATGGATCCACGGCCCAGAACCATTTCATTTCTTTCTTGTCTTTATCATTCACAATTTCTTTTTGCTCACCCGTAGCACTCATTAATAATCCTCTAAATGTTAAACAAGCTTGTCTCAAGATATCTACATCACTTCTACAGTATTGCAACATTTCTTTTCTAAAATCAAACACATCGTCCTTTCTCTCACTCAACCACGCTAACAATTCATTTCTTTCCTTCTCACCCATGGAATCGTGTCCATAGTATTTAGGGTCAGGATAGGGTCCCAAATAATTTTGATTCTCTCGAGTATTAAAATGGCGCGGGAACCATCCCTTCTTCAATTCATTTATGCCAAAAGCTTTTGGCAATGCAGACAATTTCATGGGTAAGAAGTTAAGACTGTCAATCACTCTGATATGTAAACCTATCTCCACTGTCATGTACATTATTTTTGAACCATTATATATAATCTTGTCAGGATGCATGGATTGATCTATGAGGTACTCGAGAAGGAAATAGCCATCATACCCTTTCATGTTATGGGCGACCACTTTAAAATATTTGTGCTGATCGGTAAATAACCACGATCCAAATTTGTCGGCGGTATCCGCTCCTTCAAATGTGACTTCTCTAAAACCACATTTGCCGAGACAAGGACCTTCGTCTTGGTTGTCCCACAGACCAGTATTGTCACAGTCTTCGCAGCGGGTACCACACTCTCTACATACTGATTTTGGACGCAAGGGTTTATCTATACAATGTGGGCAGACGGTATGGGGCACGACAAAGTTGGGACGATGCGTGGGTTTACCGCACCATGACGTTTTACAATGTTGACATTTGGAGCAAAAATAGTAAGTGAGTATGATCAGGAAATACCACAATCACAAACTGCAGACAACCCCGTGGCACCGCGAGGAAGAGCCGCCCAACCATCACGAGACACCAGGAATACAAATTAAGCAAAGCAATCAGCTCTATCTCTTCAGAGATTCAAAGTTTACATAGCTGTTGCAGTTGACAATCTTCGCATTTTTCTTTTTTTAATGGCCTATAACCTTCATCACACTCCGCTCTCTCATCCTGACTACATTCGAAATCAAAAAATATAAATCTAGGTGTAAAATCCTCTTTGGGTGGGGTTGATCTCAAATAGCACTGGTGATCGTCCATTACATATTTATTACAGGAGGAACATAGATATTCAATACACTGGTGGGCTTCTTTCTTTCGTTTATCAGTCCTCACTACTTTGTAACATGTGGGGCATTTCCACCACTTTTGACATTGGGATGGCCCACTGGGTTGTCCTTTTTTGCCCCCTTTTTGTGTAGCGGTACTTTTTTGTGGTTTTCATAGCATTTGTCTGACCTACAGTCCATATTACAACTGGTGCATTTCAGTGGTGATTCAGTTTTAGGGCAGTTGTCGGTTTTGCATAAGATACATCTGATGTCACATTGATGGTGTTCTCTATTACTATAATGTTTAAGACATTTCTGACAGAAATAGGCACAACTGAAGAAGCCTGTAATGCTCGTGATGGCGTGTTAATGGTTATCGTCTACTAGGTACACGTAGATACAAGGTCGTTCATCCGTACTGGGGCTGGTAATGAACTTGTTCCCTAGTCGAGCGCTGACCACCATCACACACACCCCAAGCACTTTTTCAAAGGCTTCTATATCGTTTAAACTCTGTCCATGGGAACTCCTGCCATCTGACTTATGGCTATAGCCATCTGTCCTTGCTCATCTCGCTGTTTTGACCTTAGGTTCTTGAAATAACTTTATGGGACTTTCTTGTTCTCTAGTACAAGCTGAGAATTGGATTTAGTTCCCCTTGTTTTTATGATCTCTGCCCATTCTTCTGGCGTACATAGATTTATTTTCCCCCAGCTGAAGCCTATCGCTCTTGCCATACAGAGTTGGTCGCCGTTTTCAATCGTCACAATAGACGTTTTCAGTTTTAACGAATTGTTGTCTCCCGTAATTTAGTAATTCTTTTTCTAGCTCCTCCTTTAGGTAAGTCAACGATTCCTACAGCGATATCCATACTTTCGTCAACAGCTAAATTTTGATGACTGTTCAATACTTTTTCGATGGTGTCCATCACTTTGTTAGAGTCCAATTGATCCCAATGTTGAAGGGGTACGATGATAGGGTCGTGCAATCCATCGTGTTGAATCACAACACGACCCACTACTACTGACAATAACCATTAAGTATAAGTATTACAATTCTATTGATCGAGGACAGAGAGTGAAAATGCTCATCATGGGTCGTGCACATTACTGATTTATATAAATAGTATTATATTTTGACTAGTTCTCGTACTACTGACAATAACCATAAGTATAAGTATTACAATTCTATTGATCGAGGTCAGTGAGTGAAAATGCTCACCATGGGTCGTGCACATTACTGATTTATATAAATAGCATTATATTTTGACTATTACCATTCTATTGATTACACAATGGGGTACTTTGAAATTATTTCAACAACGTTAATAAAAGTCGACAATGTAAAAATCAAACGTACCTGTGTCATAGGGTTCCATTCACCATCGTCAAAGCAAGTTTGTCTTAAATATTCCATTTCTTCGTCAAACAACAATGCTTTGATGGATTCTAGTACTTCTTCTTCCATTTTTACGTTGACCCTCTGATCAGTTTCACCTCCAAAAGTTTGTAATAATGATTCCAGTTGTTCATTAACAAATGTCTCATCATATTGTGTATTCATCTGAAATAGTTTATATCTCACAGCTAATGAATCTTTTAATCCCCATGTCGCAGCAAAGTTCATTAATTCGTCCACATTGGTGAAAGAATTCACCATTGTCTTGAGTATTGTAACGGAATTATTCGCCATGTTGTTAGTTTGAATTCTAAAGTGTAAATGACAAATAATGATAGCAGATGTTCGCTATGAAAGTTGCCATAGAAACTTGACACGTGATTAAAGAATATTATTGGCAATTATTTTATGGTGGTCATTTAAAAATTGATATTCTTGCCCATGAGAATTAAGTACTTTTTGCATGCCATCCTGACTTGCCGTCGGTCCTGATCTGGGTCAAAACTGTTTGCATAGGTTATCAACAGACGACAAAAGTCGTTGCTAATACGTACTGAGTAATGACCTGATCTGGATCCAAATTGTCATTTATAAAGACAAACAACAGACGACAAAAAAGCAGAAGCAAAGAAATAATGAACTTAGAGCTATCTGTCTTACAAATACAAGAGAGTGTGTCCAATATGGTCCTGATCTGGGTCCAAACTGTTTGCATAGGTTATCAACAGACGACAAAAGTCGCTGCTAATACGTACTGAGTACCTGATCTGGATACAAATTGTCATTTAAAAAGACAATCAGCAGACGACAAAAAAAGCAGAAGCAAAGAGTTAATGAACTAAGAGCTATCTTGATTCGAGTTAGGGGATTCGAGTTATCAGGGTTTCAACTACAACCATACCCTAGCTTGAATGTGTGTCTGTCTGTGTGCTTTTCTGTCTGTCTGTCTGGCTATTGCACAACAGTTTATAAAAGAAATGGTAAAAAATTATTTTGGTCTATCAAAAATTCAGGTGAAATTCTTAATTAATTGAAGTCTAGAGGTTTTCTAGCATCTGGTTTGTCTACATATGATTTCTCTACTCTCTATACTACATTGCCTCATAATCTAATAAAAGAAAAACTGACAGAATTAATTGAACAAACATTTAACAGAGAGGGGTCACTTTATTTGGCTTGTAATGATAAAAATGCCTTTTTTTACTTCTGAACAACCTAAACGTTATAAATTGTGGTCATGTCAGAAAATGTGTGATGCGCCCCATTATCTTTTGGACAATATATTTATAAGATTTGGCTCAAAATTATATAGACAAATTGTCGGTATTCCAATGGGTACTAATTGTGCTCCTCTTGTTGCAGATTTGTTTTTGTTTTGTTACGAGAAAGACTTTATGTTGTCTCTGTCAGACAATAATCAAGCTGATATTATTGAAGCTTTTAACTCTACCTCCAGATATTTAGATGACTTACTTAATATTGATAATCCTTATTTTGAACAAATGGTAGGTCAGATATATCCCACTGAACTTCAGTTTAATAAGGCTAATTCTTCTGATACTGAAGTTTTTGGACTTGAACTTGTCAATAACAAATGGCATAGTTTCTTCTAAAATTTATGATAAACAGGATGATTTTAATTTTGAAATAGTAAATTTCCCATTTCTTGATGGAGATGTTCCTCGCTCTCCTTCCTATGGTGTATATATTTCTCAGCTTATTCGTTTTGCGATAGTGTACTCTAATGTTGATGACTTCAACAACAGAAACTTATTTTTAACTGCTAAATTATTAAAACAAGGTTATAGATATCATAAAATTCGAAAAGCATCACTAAATTCTATTACAGACACTAAGAGTTAATTGTTAAATACAACATTGGGTTAAAAACTCTACTGCAACAAGGCATATCAGAACCTATATTTTGTGGTGATTTAGTCTATAAATTCAAACGAATTGTTGGAAAACCTAATTTTAGTGATCAATTCAAAAAGATAGTAAAACGTTATATAAGGGTTGGATATAATTTGAATATCTAACGACAGTCTGCATGCCTAGTTTTAAACCCAATCACGGTTTATATCAGATATTTGGACGATATTTTAAATATTAATAATGTTTATTTTGACAATATGGTTAGTCAAATATACCCTTCAGAGCTCCAACTTAATAAAGCCAATGCCTCTGATACCGAAGCCGCATTTTTAGACTTGCATTTGTCAATTTCTAATGATATTGTTTCTACCAAAATTTCTGACAAACGTGATGACTTTGATTTTGAAATTGTCAATTTCCCATTTTTAGATGGTGATGTTCCTCGTTCTACATCCTATGGAGTCTATATCTCTCAACTCATTCGTTTTGCTAGAGCATCTAGCTATGTTGCTGACTTCAACACTCGCAATAAATTGTTAACTCAGAAACTTCTTAAACAAGGCTATCGGTATCATAAACTTCGCAAAACATTTTCAAAATTTTATAGACGATACTATGATTTGATTTCTAAATTCCAAGTTGGACTTAAATCTCTCTTGCGCCAAGGACTTTCGGAACCTGATTTCTATGGTGACTTGGTGTATAAGTTGAAGAAGATTGTTGGCTCTAATAATTTTTCAGCGCAGTTCATTAAAATAATTTCCCATTATAAAAAGATTGGCTATAACATTAATGTATTGCAACAGACTGCATGCTTGGTAGTCAACCCAATCACGGTTGGCAACTTTGCTTTCCTCTTTAATTGCACGCCGGTGGGTCGGACTTCAGACTCTATGATGGTTCCGACTTAAAGACTTATCTATTGATGAGATGGTAGGGCCCTGATGCTTTGGCTGTTTGTCGGGCCCACCGGGGTTTACCTGTTGGATTTCTTTTGCTCCGGTATTCAGTTTAATTTACTGTTGAGTCCTTATCCTTGCTTTATCTCCTTGTTATATCTTAATTTATATGTTTTAGGAGATGATGCATTGATAAGTTAGGGGTCTTTCATGCAAACCAAATATCTATGTGTCTTGATCCACATCTGAATTAAGGGTGAGGTTGGCGCCGTTAAACCGGTTTAAGCCCTCCAGTAAAATATTTTACTGACCGTTTCAAGGCGGTACTTCTTTTGTGGATCTTTTATGTTTTTGTTCTGTCTTGTGTTTGCTATGTTTTGTGCGCGTCTGTTTATATGTGCTTTGTGGTCACCTGCTGGGAAAGGGCTGACCTCTTAGCTCTCGTTTGTGGTGTCTTCTGTGAGTTTGTCACTTTCCCATTGGTATCCTGGGTCAGGTGTGGTACTTGATTGTATCGATTCCTGATCTTTGCACCATTACTTACTTTTATAGCTATGGTTTCCTCTTTAATTGCACGACGGTGGGTCAGGCCTCAGACTCTATGACGGCTCTGACGTAAAGCTTTAATCGGTGGGTTGGTGCCTGATGCTTATCTGTAGCTGGACCCACCGTGGCTCAACTTGAGGTTTTCTTTAGCTCTGACCATCTGTGAGTCATGAGCCCTTTTCTTTGTTTCATCATGGAGTGTTAATTTGATTAGAGTGTTTTCCATGATGATACATTGCATTAGTTAGATGGCCTCCATGCGAGCTGAACACTTCTTGTACTTCAACAACAGCAGAATCTAGGGCGAAGATTTGGTACAAGTAAAATGCATTTAAGCCCCCCGGTGGCTAAGGCTGCTGTCCGTTCTAAGGCGGTGGTTCTGTTGTTGTTGACTTTGTTTATTGTCACTCCCATTGTGGGAGTCTGTAATTGTTCTATGTTTTGTTGTACGTTACTTTATGTCCATTCTAGTATTGCAATCATCTTGATGGGGAAGAGAGAGCTGATTGCTTTCCTTAATTTGTCTTCCTGGTGTCTCGTGATGGTTGAGTGGCTCTTCCTCGCGGTGCCACGGGATTCAACGATGATGACATTTTAGCCCCACAAGCAGGCTAGGGAAAATGGAGCAATTTTGCTCAATTTTCGCTGTTTGAGTCCAAATTTGACCACATTATACCTTATTTAAAAGAAAGCAAATCATTTAGAAGAGTTTCTGGACAGGACCCTTTAATTTGCGATAGGTTTCGGAGCTCTGAACGATGGTGACATTTTTGCCCCTTAAGCAGGCTATGGAAAATGGAGCAATTTTGCTCAATTTTCGCTGTTTGAGTCCAAATTTTACCACCTTTTACCTTATGTAAATAAAAGCAAATCATTGAGAAGATGCCATAGGTTTCGAAGCTCTCAACGATGGTGACAGTTTAGCCCCTTAAGCAGGCTAGGGAAAATGGAGCAAATTTTGAAAAGAGTTTCTGGACAGGACCCTTTAATTTGCCATAGGTTTCGGAGCTCTCAACGATGGTGACATTTTAGCTCCTTAAGCAGGCTAGGGACACCTATCGCAAATTAAAGGGTCCTGTCAAGAAACTCTTCTAAATGATTTGCTTTCTTTTAAATAAGGTATAAGGTGGTCAAATTTGGACTCAAACAGCGAAAATTGAGCAAAATTGCTCCATTTTCCATAGCCTGCTTAAGGGGAAAAATGTCACCATCGTTCAGAGCTCCGAAACCTATCGCAAATTAAAAGGTCCTGTCCAGAAACTCTTCTCAATGATTTGCTTTCATTTACATAAGGTATAAGGTGGTCAAATTTGGACTCAAACAGCGAAAATTGAGCAAAATTGCTCCATTTTCCCTAGCCTGCTTAAGAAGCTAAAATGTCACCATCGTTGAGAGCTCCGAAACCTATGGCAAATTAAAGGGTCCTGTCCAGAAACTCTTTTCAAAATTTGCTCCATTTTCCCTAGCCTGCTTAAGGGGCTAAACTGTCACCATCGTTGAGAGCTCCGAAGCCTATGGCAAATTAAAGGGTCCTGTCCAGAAACTCTTCTCAACGATTTGCTTTCATTTACATAAGGTATAAGGTGGTCAAATTTGAACTCAAACAGCGATAATTGAGCAAAATTGCTCCATTTTCCTAGCCTGCTTAAGGGGCTAAAATGTCACCATCGTTGAGAGCTCCGAAACCTATGGCAAATTAAAGGGTCCTGTCCAGAAACTCTTCTCAATGATTTGCTTTCATTTACATAAGGTATAAGGTGGTCAAATTTGGACTCAAACAGCGAAAATTGAGCAAAATTGCTCCATTTTCCTAGCCTGCTTAAGGAGCTAAAATGTCACCATCGTTGAGAGCTCCGTAACCTATGGCAAATTAAAGGGTCCTGTCCAGAAACTCTTTTCAAAATTTGCTCCATTATTCCTAGCCTGCTTAAGGGGCTAAAATGTTACAATCGTTGAGAGCTCCGAAACCTATGGCAAATTAAAGGGTCCTGTCCAGAAACTCTTCTCAATGATTTGCTTTCATTTACATAAAGTATAAGGTGGTCAAATTTGGACTCAAACAGCGAAAATTGAGCAAAATTGCTCCATTTCCCTAGCCTGCTTAAGGAGCTAAAATGTCACCATCGTTCAGAGCTCCGAAACCTATCGCAAATTAAAGGGTCCTGTCCAGAAACTCTTCTAAATGATTTGCTTTCTTTTAAGTAAGGTATAAGGTGGTCAAATTTGGACTCAAACAGCGAAAATTGAGCAAAATTACTCCATTTTCCCAAGCCTGCTTAAGGGGCTAAAATGTCATCATCGTTGAGAGCTCCGAAACCTATGGCAAATTAAAGGGTCCTGTCCAGAAACTCTTCTCAATGATTTGCTTTCATTTACATAAGGTAAAAGGTGGTCAAATTTGAATTCAAACAGCGATAATTGAGCAAAATTGCTCCATTTCCCTAGCCTGCTTAAGGAGCTAAAATGTCACCATCGTTGAGAGCTCCGAAACCTATGGCAAATTAAAGGGTCCTGTCCAGAAACTCTTTTCAAAATTTGCTCCATTTTCCCTAGCCTGCTTTAGGGGCTAAACTGTCACCATCGTTGAGAGCTCCGAAACCTATGGCAAATTAAAGGGTCCTGTCCAGAAACTCTTCTCAATGATTTGCATTTATTAACATAATGTATAAGGTGGTGAAATTTTGACTCAAACAGCGAAAATTGAGCAAAATTGCTCCATTATTCCTAGCCTGCTTAAGGGGCTAAAATGTTACAATCGTTGAGAGCTCCGAAACCTATGGCAAATAAAAGGGTCCTGTCCAGAAACTCTTCTCAATGATTTGCTTTCATTTACATAAAGTATAAGGTTGTCAAATTTGGACTCAAACAGCGAAAATTGAGCAAAATTGCTCCATTTCCCTAGCCTGCTTAAGGACCTAAAATGTCACCATCGTTGAGAGCTCCGAAACCTATGGCAAATTAAAGGGTCCTGTCCAGAAACTCTTCTCAATGATTTGCTTTCATTTACATAAGGTAAAAGGTGGTCAAATTTGGACTCAAACAGCGAAAATTGAGCAAAATTGCTCCATTTTCCATAGCCTGCTTAAGGGGCAAAAATGTCACCATCGTTCAGAGCTCCGAAACCTATCGCAAATTAAAGGGTCCTGTCCAGAAACTCTTCTAAATGATTTGCTTTTTTTTAAATAAGGTATAAGGTGGTCAAATTTGGACTCAAACAGCGAAAATTGAGCAAAATTGCTCCATTTTCCATAGCCTGCTTAAGGGGCAAAATGTCACCATCGTTCAGAGCTCCGAAACCTATCGCAAATTAAAGGGTCCTGTCCAGAAACTCTTCTCAATGATTTGCTTTCATTTACATAAGGTATAAGGTGGTCAAATTTGAACTCAAACAGCGATAATTGAGCAAAATTGCTCCATTTTCCTAGCCTGCTTAAGGGGCTAAAATGTCCCCATCGTTGAGAGCTCCGAAACCTATGGCAAATTAAAGGGTCCTGTCCAGAAACTCTTCTCAATGATTTGCTTTCATTTACATAAGGTAAAAGGTGGTCAAATTTGGACTCAAACAGCGAAAATTGAGCAAAATTGCTCCATTTTCCTAGCCTGCTTAAGGAGCTAAAATGTCACTATCGTTGAGAGCTCCGTAACCTATGGCAAATTAAAGGGTCCTGTCCAGAAACTCTTTTCAAAATTTGCTTCATTTTCCCTAGCCTGCTTTAGGGGCAAAAATGTCACCATCATTGAGAGCTCCGAAACCTACGGCAAATTAAAGGGTCCTGTTCGAAAACTCTTCTCAATGATTTCCTTTCATTTACATTAGGTATAAGGTGGTCAAAATTGGCCTCAAACAGTGAAAATTGAGCAAAATTGCTCCATTTTCCCTAGCCTGCTTAAGGGGCAAAAATGTCACAATCGTTGAGAGCTCCGAAACCTATGGCAAATTAAAGGGTTCTGTCCAAAAACTCTTCTCAATGATTTGCTTTCATTTACATAAGGTATAAGGTGGTCAAATTGGACTCAACCAGCGAAAATTGAGCAAAATTGCTCCACTTTCCCTAACCTGCTTAAGGGGCAAAAATGTCACCATCGTTGAGAGCCTCGAAACCTATGGCAAATTAAAGGGTCCTGTCCAGAAACTCTTCTCAGTTATATGCTTTCATTAACATAAGGTATAAGGTGGTCAAATTTGGACTCAAACAGCGAAAATTGAACAAAAGTGCTCCATTATTCCTAGCCTGCTTAAGGGGCTAAAATGTCACAATCGTTGAGACCTCCGAAATATATGGCAAATAAAAGGGTCCTGTCAAGAAACTCTTCTCAATGATTTTCTTTTATTTACATAAGGTATAAGGTTGTCAAATTTGGACTTTTGTCAAATCTACGTCACTGAGATCAATGACTACAAACGAATGGTTAATTGTTTAATACAGGTTAAACAAAATTACAATATGCCATATTCTCTCATCGTCACTCCAGTATCCATATATATCCAACTAACCTACTTCACCATAATAAAAGTGAACGAGTCAAGAACAAAGATATGACGTCACGCTATCGTGACGTCATGATAAGCAGTCATTGATCATGTTACTATTTTGTCAAATCTACGTCACTGAGATCAATGACTACAAACGAATGGTTTATTGTTTAATACAGGTTAAACAAAATTACAATATGCCATAATGATGAGTAGGCAAGTTTGAATTAAAGAAAAAACAAAAAACATCAATACACGAAACAGTAACAAACTGTCAAATCTTTAGAAACCTAAAGTCTAGTATAGCGGCTGCTCCAGATATGCGCATGAATTAGATCTATGAATTATGTTGCAGCACATTGTCACAGAAACTTTCTGGGGTTCTGGCACGTACATAATGCTCAAAAAATACTTCTGAGTTTTTCCAGCGACCGACCTTCCTGACAACTTCCGGATTTATTCCCTGTTCAATCGCGGACGTTGCGCCAGTAGGCCGGAACGACTTGGCCGAGAAGCCCTGTCCACCAAGACCTGCTAAGATAATGGACTCTTCCAAAATTTTCGCGATTGAAGCGGCCTCTAAGGCTGTATACGGAGATCTTAGAGTCAGAAAAACCGGCCCGTTGCCCGACCTATGAGAATCTGTGCGCGCAATATAATCCTGAAGGGTCTGCACAGGATCCACTTTGTCATTTCTGCTGCGCGGTATTTGAATGTCGAACCCTGTACGCGCCGTATCATTCTTAATGCCGAAAAAAGTGATTTTCACATCGTGTTTTGAGAAAATCAGCTGATTGACAGAGAAAACTACCCTGCATTCGCCATGACTGTTCAACTGTCGTGCGTTCGGAGCAATATCCGAGGGCCTGAGCATTGCTGTAAGGGCCAAAAGCGTAATAGCTTTAAGACGTAATGATTTCAAGTCGAGGGCATCATTGTCTGCCCAGTTCATGAACAAATCGTGAAAATGACCAACAGGCATAGCCTTAGACCTCAACATAGGCACTGACGTACAAGACTTTACAAGTGCGGTAATGAACATCCTAATCTCATCTCTCTCTATAACGTTAGGCAAGTCTAAGGCCCGGTACATATGACCTAGGGTAGCAGTAGTAGTGTTCAATACAGACCTGGGTCTGGCCGATTTTTCCGCTACAGTAGCAAGAAACTCTGCCAGAATTCTAACATCGATAGGAGGAAAAGGGCAACTTTTATCTTTACAGAAAACACATATCTTTTCTAATGCGCCATTGTAAGAGTTCAAAGTACTGGGAGCAATGCAATACTGAAACTTTTCTATGCAGTCTGCTGACCAACCTTTCTGTTTTAGGTCGGATTGCCACATACCCTCCAGGCATATAGGGACCACTTCACGTTCCGACACGGCTCGGCCACACACATCGCTAGACATACCCTTGGACTGTTCGGGAGCCTTAACGGCGGTGCGACTGCCATACTTTGCAGACGACTGTACCACGGTTGAGCTAACCATTTTGGCGCAATAACTGTTGCTTGAGCGCGCTGATCTTAAATTACGTCTAAAACTTTGTGCAGTAGGCAAAACGGTGCGTTGACAAAATTGTTTTCGTAACCCCAGTTGTCCTGGGACAACGCGTCTACCGCTTCGGACAACGGCTCTCAATACCTGCTGTTGAATCGCGGAAGCTGTGTATTTTGACAATTCGCGAATCTGTCTACTGTGTGTGGACCCCATAAACGGTCCAGGTAAGCAAAAAGTCTGGGATGAAGCCTCCAATTGTGTTTGTCGGCCCTCCTGGACCAGAAGTCTGACTCCTGGTTCTCTACTCCAGCTATATGCACGCACTTTATCGAGACACCAATCTCGATCGCCTCGGCCCAGATGGCCTTTGCTAACTTTGAAAGAGCTGGGCTCGGACCACCCTTGTGGTTCACGTAAGCCATCGCAGAAATATTGTCTGTTAGAACTTGAATGTTCTTTCCTCGTATCAGACTGGAAAACGCATTCAAAGCCATTAGAATCGCGAGCATTTCGCGTTCGTTCGACGACAGAAATGAGACTCGGACGTTCCAATCCCCGGACGCGACTTGTCCATCGTACACTGCGCCCCAACCAAGGTGACTCGCGTCGGTGACAATTTGTCCCTGTACTTGCTCGGAACATATTAAACGCTCGTTCCATTGATCAACTGAGTGTAACCACCACTCTAGCTCGCGAACAACCTCAGTAGATAAGCAAACTTTGCTAGCCCAACAATCACGAGTACCCAACAATCTATATGCGGATCTAAGAAAAAGTTTTCCCGGTTGTACAACCCAAACTACCGAAACGCACTGGCCACAGATTTGTGCCAGACACCTGAAAGTTATACTTTTTGTTGTAGGGCTTTGCGTATGCTGCGTTTAAGCTTGGATATACGAGCTGTCTGTGCTTTAATCCTAACCTGACCCTGGTCACTGCTCAAAGTGTAACCAATATAACTGATCTTATTAGACGCTACAAGCTGAGATTTTTCAAAATTAATAATAAAACCTAACTCGGTTAGAGTATGTATGAGTTGCTCAATATGGTCGGCGGAACAGGACTCCTCGGCTGCAAGTAAAAAATCGTCTACGCAAACGGTAACCCGCAAGCCAATAGACCTGAGATATGTGATCACAGGTCTAACAACTTTGCTAAAATAGTAGGGGCTACAGCAAAGGCCGAAAGGTAAGACTTTCCAGCGATAATAAAGACCTTTATAAGAGAACCCCAAATAATCTCTGTGTTCCCTAGCAACAGGCACGTGAAAAAATCCGTCCTTGATATCAGCAGTCACAAACTTATCACCTGCTCGAAGAAAATGAACTGTGTCTCTGATGTACTCGTTCCTGTAGTGGGGAACTTTGCAAAATGAATATAATTGTCTCAAATCAGTAATAAGCCTAAAAGAATTATTTCGCTTAGGAACACAATGTATGGGATTAATGCAAACTGGTTTTAACCTACACTGTTCAATATAATCTAAGAGAACCAACCGTGAAATCTCGCTGTCTAAGAAGTCAACTTCTTTAGCATTAAAATGTTTATTATTCAATTCGAAAGTGCAAGTGTCACTATTTACCTGAAAAGGGATCTTAATGCCTTCCTTAATCCAAGTCTTAACAAAGTCCGGAGCATTTATTGCGTCCCATGCATGCAAATTATCACTCAACCTGGCCTTACACATTTACACTGTTTTTGTCAGTCACATTTATATGAAGGGAGGTAACACTACTAAGTCCCAGCATTATTGTCCGTCACGTAGTTATCTTCCCTAGCAGGCCTTCTCGGGAACTGTCTGTTAGCAAATGACTGGAACACGTCCCTGTCCTGTGTCCTGCCGTTGTACGACCCACGTTGACGACCTCGACCAGTCCCAGGAAAACCACGTCTGGCCGTGAATCTGTCCTCTGTAGAACCGCCCGTTGGACGCCCAGCTGCCGATAACGTTGCCGCTGCTCGAAGCGTTTCGAGCGAATCCTGATCAAAACCAGATGTGTTCTTCTGCAGAGATCTGAATATTTTCGCTGTGCTAGCGTCAAACTGTCCGTTCACCAACAAAGCAGCGTATTCCGCTTGTAGGTACTTTATTTGAGCGTACTGAATCAAAAACAAATTGTCTAGCGTCTCCTGCTTAAGCTCAGTTCCTGCTTCAAGCGAACACAAAAGTTTAATGCCAGTCTCACAATAGCAACCACATTTGGCCAGAGCGTTCATCAAAGGCTGGTCTGTCCGTTTTATGCCCTGTCGCGGGAATCATTGAGTTTCACATCAGCCGGCAATTTAACCTTACTGAGACTGTCCTTTAATGTCTGGAACTCTCCTTGTGTGTCCGGCTGACTCGTCGATCTGACAGCGCCCGGCTGGGGCGGAAAGCCAGTGCCCACGTGGCTCAGATTGGGAGGCAAATTAAAGTCCTCCGAGATGCGCTAAAAACTCATCGTAAATACGTTTGGTCGGCGTCTTTATGCCGCCAATGTGACGTGCTGTTTTCGACGGGATATATTAAATATACTTGTTTACTCTCCTGCCTGTATCCTATCTTACATTTCGTTTCGGTAAGATAACAACAGTTGGGTGATGTAAACGTCATTGCTGAATACATCGATGTCTACATATGCGTACATAACCTCGCCTTCAACATAAAACATTAAAAGCCATTTATGTATATATGATATGTATACGCAAACACAAGCCGCATACAATGTGTGTCTTTTGGACATTTGTTGAAATATAGCAGTGTGGGTTTAATTGCGACTGTGGCTATGGTGACATCCGTCTTTTGTAGCAATTCGGCTGAAATTGACCGTACCTGAGCCCTAGTCGGGATTTAAAGCACTTGATGTGGATACGTAATTTTATGTGACATTCATGAAACGAGCATTCTGTGAGTTCCATGCAAGTCATATAAACTTACCACTTGAATAAGAGTCTCTATATGTGACTCAAACATGAGGACAGGATGTTAAAATATTAAAACCAAACCAATAATGTATATGATGTATATATGTTCAATGTTTCTTTCTTGCTTGTGTAATTGTGCTTTATTTGTATGCTCTTCACATGTGGAGGAAATAAAGAATATTATTATTATTATTACCTAACCGCAAATCAACTGATTTTATAAATCTGTCCAGCTTTTCATCCAATTCTGACATAATTTACTCCATCGTGTGAAAAACAGCTCCGACCCTGGAGTGAACGAGTCAAGAACAAAGATATGAAGCAGTCATTGATCATGTGACTACTATCAAACAGCAAAAAATGAGCAAAATTGCTCCATTTTCCCTAGCCTGCTTAAGGGGCAAAATGTCACCATCGTTAAGAGCTCCGAAACCTATGGTAAAATAAAGGGTCCTGTCCAGAAACTCTTCTCAATAATTTGCGTGTTTGAGCCTCATTGGAGGCACCGCTTTGCGTCCTGGAGCAAGACACCTTATCCTCTGCTAAGTAATGGTTCAACCCAGGAAGTACTGAAAATTGCTGACTGGGATGTAAAGAATCAAATCAGTTGTGTAGCCTAAATTTGTCCTTATATCAGTACATTTTGATGTACCACATTTAAACTATGTTTTAGCTCACCTGAGCCACTGGTTCATGTTGTGATTGGTGAATGTCTGTCGTGCGTTGTCAACAATTGCTTCAAAGGGCATCTCCGAAATTACTGGATGTGTTTTACCAAACCTGGCAGAAATGCTATTCATATGCCATTCTTTATTAATTGTTCCATTCCATTGCATATCTAGGTCACACAGGCTAAAAATAAGATTTTCAAGATGAAAACTTTGAAAATCTTCTTGTCTGAAATCTCAAGGCCTAGGGTATGTAGCATCATCTAGTGGTCCTCTACCAAGCTTGTTCAAATTATGCCCCTGGGGGCGAAAATGGCCCCACCCCGGGTACGGTTTTTGGACCATATTTTTAGCCGAAGGCTGAGGATGGGATTCAAAAGGGCGTGCGTCGTCCGTTAACACTTTCATACTTGAATGCATATATCTCTGAGCTCGGACCCATTAATGTTATTTTGGGTCCGAGCTCTGAGACAGCTGGCCATTCGACATCAAATGAATATTCGATATACCTCTGATTGATCACCGGTTCGACAAATGATCCCTTGTTTTGTTTTGTTTTATTTTTCTTCTTGTGTTGGTTGAGGATGCTCATTAAAGCAAGTGAGTATGATCAGGAAATACCACACTCACTAGCCGCAGATCAACACACGGCACCGCAAAGAAGGGCCACAGACCACTGACTGTTATCTATCTCTAAAACTGTCTGACGCCATCGGCAGAATGTACTTTGTGTACACTCCGGATTGCAGGATGAAAGCCAACAAGTACAGAAATAACCATATGTAAAATCACCGTAGGTCCTTTTCCTTGTTCAAGGGACATCCAGTTAATGCACCAGCCATTTGTATTTCCCGCCCCTCGGGGCCGGGGAATAGCGGGCCCTTTATCTTTTCATTTTCAAAGCCCCACTGAAAGCCCCGCAATGCGGGGCCAAATTTGTGGTAAAATCACTAGATGTAAAAAGTAAGTAAAGGACGACTAATGCACCTGTCATTTGTAACCACCTACGGGGAAGGGTGAGGATAATGACTTTTCACTTTTCAGAGCCCTGGTATAAGTCCCGCCCTGTGGGGACAAGCTGATGATAACAACCCTTCTCTTAGCCCCGCCCTACACAATAGAAAATCTCACTTGGTTAAGTTTTTCAATGTAATATCCCCGGCACTTCCCAGGCCCCGCAGGGACAATCAAAAAGTAAATACCCTGCACCTTAGCCCGGCTATTCAACAGCTATTTCCGTAGGTGGGGGGGGGGGGGAGGGGGGCGTGGATACAATTGACCGGTGCATAAACTGTCAGTAGTATTATTGGCTCTTTAGCGTCAAGTTCGAAAAAAGGTCCCTTATGACCATACAAAATCGTGTAAAAAGGTCCCTTTTTACCACACAAACGAATGTTGTAGAATTATAGCATCAAGTTCAAGGTCACTCTTGTAATGAAGTCATTTTCTATTTTTAGTAACTGACACGTTCAGACCTGTTTGTCTATATTTAGACATTATGACCTGCTTGAAAATCAATTTTAATGAGTACAGAACAGCACCTGGCACATTCTTAGGTCCCTTATGACCACACAAAATGAAAGCTTATTGACATAAAGACTAACGATAAATACCTACGGGTCGCGTACCGCAGTCGGTAACGTACCCGAGTGCAGATACTTGTCTGTCTGGGGCTCCAGGGGGTCGCCCCCTGTCCCACGGAGATTGATCGTGAAATAATGTCTACACTCATTGACCTCTCTCTCTCTCTCTTCAAGAAGGTTCATTGTCATACACGTTTTGACCTGCACGTCTATATTTAGACATTGATTATGCATTGACGTGTACGAAATTGGCCAGGAAGCTTTTATAAAAAGACTTTTGGGGCAATAATTGTGTAGTTTTCTCCTATTTTTCAAAATGAGAGCATTTGTCATTTCACTTCACGCCTTCGAAAAACATTTGGATGCCAGTAACCTTAGCGCTTCAGTATTTTAAAACAGCTTTATCATGTTCCAGAGCATCAAAAACTGCTTAAATCAACCCAAAGAGATTTCCCAACATGGAAAAAGAACTCGTGAACAAATTTCCCTATAACATAGGAGTCATGTGATAGACGGATGGCTGAGAATGGGTTTGCTCCCCCCCCCCCCCCCCTAGGGAATTTTGCAGACATATCCTATCTTGTAGAGAATTGAAAGCCGAGTCTTTTAAGAGATGTTTGCACTCTGTGCTCCGGGGCGTTAGTCTGTAAGAGCCTGTAACATACGTTACTTAATCAAACTAAGAAAAAGTAAATTGAAAGTTTGGGCTACAAATTAAAGACATTAAAATATTTATTTTTAAAAATCATTCATATAGTCTGCATACTGGATATCTCAACTACATATGACAGCCATTTGAACAAAATTGCCGCTTCCTAAGGTGTCATATGCGTTACATAAATCGGATAACCCATTAAAATTTGCAAGTGTGGCTGACATCATTTACATTCACAATCTCTCTGTGTGTTTTGCAAAATGTTTTAAACCATGTCTGACTAGCTGATGCAATTGGCTAACAGAAAATTTAAAGTTTGTTTCCCTAGCTTGAACATTTTTTCTGGAATAAGCAATTAAACAACCCTACCCCTACCCAGTTTTAAGGTGAAATGTTTGGTATTAAAACTAAAGTAAAAATAGTTAAAAAATATTTGCAGTTAATGAATGTGTTTCATGTTTGGGATTTATTTGCTTATATGAAAAGACTCATAAATCTGCAAGTTTGTTGCAAAATTTTTAATATCAGAGGCTGTAACATATGTTACCTGATGTAATAAATGGGCAAGCTCATTGTCTTCACGTAAGATATGCCTAAAAATGTTTTAATCTCCTCGAGGGAATTTTGCAGACATATTCCTTCTTGTAGTACAACTCAACCTGCATCGAATAAGGGATGTTTGCACTCTCTATGTTGGGGCGTTAGTCTGAAACAGCGTGTTACATGCGTTACTATATCAAATAAAGGAAATGTAGTTTGAAAGTTTGAGCTAAAATTGTGAAAAAACTTGCAGCTGTTGGATATCTTACATTGTTTAGGGATTTTAAACTGGCTCCTTTGATAAAGACTTATATATCTGCTAGTTGTCATCAATTTTTAAAGATCAGAGAGCGTTACATATGTTAGCGTGATAAGTAAAATCATCAAACAGTATTTTGACATCAAGCTGAGTAAGGGCCTGCTACATCCTAATCCTCTTTGGAATTCTGCAGACAAATTACATCTTATGTAACCATTCAAGGTGCATTTAATAAGAAATGTTTGCACTCTGTAAGTCGGGGCGTTAGCCTGTAACAGCTTGTTACATATGTTACTATATCAATTTGAGAATAAGAAATTTAAATGTTTGAGCTACTAAAAGAAGACATTAAAATTATCTAATAAATTGACATTCGTATAGTCTTTATACTGGATGTCTTTACTACATATGGAAGCTGTTTAACCTTAAAACGGCTAACTGTGGTGTTATGTGCGTTACATGAAACTAATTATAATTTAAAAGCTATAATTGTGGCTATCGTCATTTAGTTAAACAACTTCTATGACTTGGTTTCAAACTGTTTTATTAGATTTTACAAACATATACTCAATTGATGAATAGGAAAAACCAAGTTTGCTTTTCTATCTTAAATATATTGTCTTAAAGGAGCTAATATACACAGCCCTACTCCCAGTTTTACAGAGAAGTAAATTTTGTTATTACCGTTTAAGTAAAACACATGAAAGTGATTACAGCATGTGGATATTTTTCATTTTCTTAGTCTGTCTTGCTCATATATCTGCAAGATGTCATAAAGTTTAAGATCAGGACACTTAATGTGTACTTATAAGTCTTTGGTGCCAAAACACTAGAAATTATATTCATTTCTGATTATCAAGCCCATGGTCTCTTTTTACAGATGTTATCAATGACCTTTTGGACACATTTCCTAATACGGTGCATATAATGCTAAATATAGAGCAACAAATAGAAAAAATAGTTTTTCATTTTTACAAGAAAATACAATAAATGAAATGATCCAAACTATTTCTCAACGATTTAACACTCATGTTAAATGTTTGTCGCTGTCTGCTTCTGTGGAAATCATTATTATCACACGCCTCCTTGCAACTAGTAAAATCATCACACAATATTTCAATCATTTACTGTTATTCAATTTTACCACCAGTCCACTCAAAATTGATAAGCCATTATCAACTTTCCAATTTTGCCATTTATGGCTTGGAACATTCGGAAACTGATATGAATTCCTAATAGTTGGCTCTTTGAGTATGTGTTTCAAGTGATACTCTGCAAGTAGGAAAAAGACTAAAGCTTTACGAGGAGGAAAACTATGCCATTAAGAGCAATGAGTACCTGGACTGATGTACCTTGATATTTCTGTGATAAAGAATCATATCTTAGCTGGTTAACTTTTATATATGTAGCCTTTCCATACATGCAACCCACATATTTTCATCTAATACCCCAAGCATTCAAAAACTTATTTGAAGTCTTAGTACTTCTGAAGTGCTGAAACCGAGGTAACTCTTTCCCTTCAGATAAACGAACTAGATGTATTACAGCAGGTAAAGCAATGAAATGCAGGATGAACACAGCGCAAATAGACCCTTTCAATTCAATGATTCACTAAATTTCTAAGATAAGAGCGCTTATTAAAGGATGTAACATATATAACTCGTCATAATAAATGAGCAAGGGCATTGTCGTGACATCCTTTTTGATTACACAGTCAGAGGCAAGTGTTTTCAATTTCAATGTTTTCAAAGGATCATGAAATGAGGCACCTTATCAACTTGTTTACTCTGTATAAATTTTCCATAGAGCATAATATAGAACTACTGGTTATCCCATTCTACCTATAGTCCACTTTCCTTCTTTTGGATGCAACAGCTAATGATATGGCTTTAAATAACTGAGAAATCATAGGTTTTACATTATTTCAAGACATGCTTCAATGTACTGACATCAAAAAACAACCTACTGCAAACATAATTGATGGCAATGTCCAACTTCATATTCTTTCTCTTATACCAGATAACTTTCAAGGTATAACAGAAATTGTTTCAGACGGTCTGCCAAAGCCATCAAGAGTCAACATTGTAACTAAAGAAAACTTATAAAGTTCTTTGGGCGCAGCAAATTACTAATGATCTAAGACCTGAGGACTTAAGCACCAAAAGACTGGATAGGTTCCATGGCAAATGATGCAAAAAAGCAGCCTATCAAATTTCTGTTTGACCAATGTCAGAAATCTTAAAGTATTCTTAGAGGTACACGGTAGAGACATAGATTTTGCAAAATCAGAGCAAAGTTATCATTTGACTAGCATGGATGCAGATGCAGCTGCAGTTAGGTTGCTCTTGCCACTTCACAGGAAGAGATATATACCAGAGTCATACTCCATTGTATGCATATATGTGAAATGGCATTAAACCCATATTTAGTCAGGTGTTTGATCCCATGACACTGACATGCTATTTCTGCTTTTGAAGAATGCTAAGGATTTAAGTTTGGCTGAGTCAAGTTGTTTGACGCTGGCACTGGCCACACATACAAAGAAAATTATGTCTTTTGATGGCAAAAGAGGAGGATCACACGGAATGCTTATAAGTGATGTTTGTCACAATTACCAATTTTAAAAAATAATCTTAATTAATGTAACACATATAACACCATAGGAAGCTGTATATTTGTTAAAAAATCTTTTCTTATGTATCAAAGGTATTCAGCATGTAAACTACATGAATAATTCAAATAAATAGATAGTTTTATGTATTCTTCCTGTTTCTCAGACTTTCAATTCATTAATTCTTAAATTGATATGGTAACCTAAGTATCATACCATTACAGGTTAAACCCCTGGTTAATGGAGTGCAAACATCTCTTATTTGATGCAGCTTGAATTGTTCTTTAAGGTAGGATATGTCTGCACACTTCCCAAAGGGGTGGAGAGGAACAGGATTGTACTCAGTTTGCAGTCCTAATACAATGCCATGATTCTACTGGTTGTAATGAAATGGGTGATTATTTTGCCATAGAAGCAGACACAATGATAGACATTGTGAGGGTGGCTTGAATAAAGATTGTTTTTGAATAATTTTATTTAATAGGAATATTTATAAAATTGTGTCATTTAAATGAGAACTATTATTTTCTATCTATATGTCTATATATTTTAATATTATAGGCATAAGGAAATATGTGATTGAAAAGGTTATATATAACATAGGTAACACAATTCCATAGGCTTGTTATCAGCAATGACTATAATTACTAAGACTAAGGCACCAGAGGCTAGAGATTAATAGGAAAACATGTGAAAAACAGTATTTTTCTGAAATATCATCTCTTACTTCCAAGAAAATTTCCTAGCTCATTCATTATGCCATGTAACATACGTTACATACTTAAATAAGTGCTCTGATCCTGATGTCAAACTTGCAAATGTATGATTCTTTATTGCATTAGCAAGACAGTGCCAAAAATGTAAGATATCCACGAGCGTCAAATATTTTCATATATTTTTCTTCAATAATAGATACCAAAATTGGATACTTGAAATTGGGGGTAGGGTTGTTTAATAGCTCATATAAGATAGAAAAGCAAACTTTGTTTTTTCTATTAGTCAAATGAGTATTTTAGTAAACTAAGATTAAAAACACTTGTAAAAATGCACAAATTGTCTGTAAAATGAATGATGTTAGTCACGATTTCAACTTTCAAAGGGAAATTTAATCTATGTAACGCATATAACACCATTGAAGGCTGAAATTATGTTTGAAATGCTGCTTTTATGTAGCTTAGGCATCCAGCTTGCAAACTACATAAGAAATTTGAATAATTAGATGGTTCAATGTCTTCTATCTGTAGCTCAAACTTTCATTTTGATTTTTTCCTTAGTTTGTTACAGTAACATATGTAACAGGCTGTCAGAGACTAACGCCCCGGAGCACAGAGTGCAAACATCTCTTAAAAGATGCGGCTTGAAATTTTCTTCAAGATAGGATATGTCTGCAAAATTCCCTAGGGGGGGGGGGGCAGGACTTTTTTTAGCTCGAAGTCTATGATATACCAATCAGTCGAGTCAAAGTGTTAAAGTAGTGTATACCAGGACAAGAAAGACGGTTTTTGTTATCACAGCTTACCCAATATCGTCGGGAAGCAAAACATACATGAACATGTTGTAGGAATATAAATAGACATTGGGTAACTATAAATAACCCTTCAATCGGATTTTGCAGCCAATCAGAAAAGACATTGTGCTATATAAGTCGCATCACATGCATTCGAGTCATTACCGTTCAGACACTCGAACAGTAAACATGTCTAGATGCAGAATGAGCCTTGGCAATGATCGTTATGTGGAAGTCAAAGAGTGGAAAGGTGAATTGCGTGTGGACCTGCGAGAATGGAAAGACGACAAACCAACGAAAAAAGGTATCAGCTTAACCTTGATGCGATGGAAGAATTGGGTGGATAGCCTGGAATACGCTGATCAAACAAGGGCAGAGAAAAACCCCTATATGGGTCACCTCGGGGGGAACGTATATTGTACCGTTACTGAGGGCAGCTCGTGCATGGACATAAGACAGTTTTGGATGCCCAAAGATGAGTTGGTACCTACCAAAAAGGGATTGTGTTTTAGACCCATAGAATACAGCGCCCTGAAAGAACTTGTACCCCAAATCGGACAAACATGATCAGAACAGATCGAGGCCAGGAATTTCGTAGCAAAGATGACAATGCCTATTTAAAAGGTCAAAATATTCATCACTTTTACGCCTTGAACACTGAAATCAAAGCCAATTATGATGAAAGACTGATCAAACATAAACTATTTAGATATATGCTAAAAACAGAACTCAACGTTATATCGACATCCTACAAGATGCAGTTTACAGGTACAATCGTACCATACATCGAAGTTTGGGTAAGCCACCAACAAACATCACAAAGGACAATGAAGGTGAGAGTAGACTACAGCAATATCTATTAAGGCTAGGCACGGCTAAACGGTCCAACAAAACTAAGAAAAGGGCCAGGAAGAAGTACACATATAAGACTGACCAGACTGTACGTCTTGTCTCATGTGAGGAGTTTGTTTGACAGAGAGTATTCTCAAAAATGGACTGGTGAAATATTCAAAATACACATCAAGTTTAGACGAGAAGGTGTACCTGTATATACCATACTGGACTGGGATGGTGACAGGGTGAAAGGCACATTTTACGAACCAGAGTTACAGGCCGTGAATGTTGACCCTTCTACGGAATATCACATTGAAAAACTATTAAAGAGACGCTTACGAAACAAACAAAAAGAAGTCCTGGTGCGTTGTTAACACTGGCCAAAGAAATACGATAGTTGGATACCAGAAGCCGATGTGAAAGACTATTCTTAACCCTCATATCAAAATCACGTGACTGAGACTCTTATAAATACCCTGGCAGTGTCATTCAGAGCTCAGTCATCAACATGAAGATTACTAATGTTGTATATAGCGCTCATTTAGGTTGTTCTATGGATCTTGCTGGATTGTGCCAGCGACTATGGAACTGTCGGTATGATCTAAGGTGGAAACTGTTTAGTGTTTGCCAGTGGTGTCATCAATTGTAATGGTAAGGCAGTCAGCTTTGAAGAGGGCCGTCAGAGATTACGAAAGTATGCCAGAAAACTTCAAAACCTAGGATGTCCAGTACGCCTCAGAGTCACCAGATCTTTACAGTTTCTGCTAGTCACACCTTAAGTACCGGACTCGACTTAAATAGCTTAGCCCAAGACCGAATCGTTCTCTATAAATCAGAATTGTTTCCAGCCCTTAATTTTAAAATGGGTAGGATCAATTTCTGCTGTTTCCATACCGGTAAAGTAGTCATCACGGGTATAAGGACTATGGCTCAAATTGACGATGTTGTCTATCCCACACTGATTGAATTGGAACTCTATACGCAGTGACATGCGGAAAAACACAAGTCATGGAACATTCACAGGTTTACCGGTCTTTACACTATTTGATAGAGGTGAATAATGCAACGCCAACTGATCGCAAAAGGTTGCTTCAGAATATTACTACAGATCAGGTCTTAGCCATGAGAGAAGTGGCTAAAAGGTTAACAAATGGTCACATTAATCCACTAAGAAGGAACGCGCGACTGTTCCAAAGCAGACGATTGATGCGAAGAACCCTGACATCACCAAGAGTTAATGTTGAAAGGAAGAAGCGGTTGATTCTTCGGTACCATTCAGTAATACCATCTATGCTGAAAAGTGTCTATCTGATACAGACTATCGTGGATGAAGTGATCACTACCACAGAAGCATAATGACAGACTTTTATTTGTTTCTCAGTAGTCAAGACTCCCTCGATGTACGTAAGAATAACAACACTTCAAACTTTTGGATTCAATTACCCAAGACTTATTCCCTAGAAGGCCAGTGGCTGTGTGCCCTTAAACAAGTCTCATTTACCCGCGATTTCAAACCCAAGACACGAAGACTCTACCTTTGCTCAAATATTGCAGCGGAATGTCAGAAATACATTGGTCCCAGTAGTAAGAAATAAAGAAATATATAACAAGTCCAAGAAATACCTGACAGAAAACTTTGAAGATGATACATACCTTTTTGTGAACGTCACTCATCTGACTAGTGTAAGAGTGTATCTACGAGATTCAGATCTAAAACCCATTCAGTTTGATTCGAACGACATGCATTTTAAAAAAGAATGGGTTCCATTGAAGTTTATGACACTAAACAAGAAAAATGGGTTCCATACGTGCCAGATTACGATAAATGGTATCAACATTTCAAAGACTTGATAAGTTAGGGGTCTTTCATGCAAACCAAATATTTATGTGTCTTGATCCACATCTGAATTAAGGGTGAGGTTGGCGCCGTTAAACCGGTTTAAGCCCTCCAGTAAAATATTTTACTGACCGTTCCAAGGCGGTACTTCTTTTGTGGATCTTTTATGTTTTTGTTCTGTCTTGTGTTTGCTATGTTTTGTGCGCGTCTGTTTATATGTGCTTTGTGGTCACCTACTGGGAAAGGGCTGACCTCCTGGCTCTCGTTTGTGGTGTCTTCTGTGAGATTGTCACTTTCCCATTGGTATCCTGGGTCAGGTGTGGTACTTGATTGTATCGATTCCTGATCTTTGCAACCTTATTACTTTGAGAGATGGGTACGTTCAGCCCGACCATGTGTGACGTTATGTCGTGGGTAGTGGGAAGAAATACAGAAAGTTAAAAGAAATGGAAGCTAGGGGAAAGGAGATAGAAATGCGTGAACAGCAAAGACCTATTCTTAAGCAGATTACACCAGTGGCTCAAGCCATTTAAATAGCCCAATCAGAAATAGAGCGAGATAGTAAGAAGGAAGGTGGTAGTAAGCGTAAGAAGGCTAAATCTCCTAACTCGCTACCAAAACGTTTGAAACGTTACGCATATAATCCAGAAAACCAAGTCTAAACAATGATGAATCAAGACAATTGCAACCGTGAAGAGTTGTTACTTTTTTCATTACCCCCATCAGACACAGTTTAGCAGCCCAGAGAATGGATCAAATACAGACCAGTCAATCAAATCACGGGATTTACAGTATTGGATTTCAACATTCCGTCACAGTCATCAGCTTACATTGATCTCAAAAATATCCGTTTGAATGTCAAACTTCGTTTGAATAATAATGATGGAACCCCTTTAAAAGATGGTGAGGTTGTTGGACTCGTCAACCTACCATTGCAAACCATTTTCAGACAAGTGGATGTGACCTTTCAACAGACGCAGGTGTCGCATTACTGGTACAAACTACCCATACAAAGCTTACATCGACACCATTCTTAAAACCAATTTAAGTACCCAAGAAAACCTTCTTACCAGTCAGCTTTTTTACAAAGACAAGGGACCAGATACTAATGATGCTAAAACGGGGTCCAACAGGGGATTGTTTGAACGAGCCGTTGATATTTAACGTAGGGTACTAACACCAGTTTTTTCCATTACTCGAGTATAGGCTTCAAATGAGGAAGGGCAATTTTCAAAAGACTATAAAACAAATCTCTGTTTGCCACCAATAGCTTTCGCATTGTACCAATGGCCCAACGTTCTGTCTCCTAAAATATGCAAAAGGCGTCTTTCACGTTTGGGTGTTCTTTTCTCGGCAGTGGTCAATTGTATCTTGAATTTGACAATGTTATGAGCTATCTGACTGAGGGCTCTCAATTGTTTCCTCGTAATTGTCTGTAATAATACTTTCCTCTGAGAAGGCGTGGTTTGCACAAGTAATAACAAAAAGTGTCGTTCTTGTATGATGAGCTGCACCATGGTTACTCTTACAGGTTTGTCTTGCTCTTTCTTGCGTTAATTGATAAATGATTGGGTCTTCCCCTGGAAAAATAAGGGACCTCAGTCGGTATTTGTCTTCAGCGTGAGGACTCATATCTACCACGAAATAACCAAACTTGTTACTATTGAGAGCATCCTTATAAGCCTGTAAGAATCCCTTGGATTTCCCAGGATACAACTGTCTTCCTAGTATTGACACTTGTGAGACATCTCCTAAATTTTTCATGAGTACCATATACCATGCAATGGTTCTGGCATGCTTTCCTCCTGGATATAAGTTTTGGGCGATCAGGATCACGCTAACGCATTTATGATAATAATATTCTTTATTTCCTCCACAAGTGAAGAGCATACAATGTTTTGACAAATACATATTAAGCAATACAAAAAAACATAATTCATATATACATATATACAGCACTAATGATGTATTATCAAACAGGAGTATTCTACTTGATACCGTGAATAAATTTCATTTTCAAAAGTAAGAGATTGACACTTTTGAATATCTGTAATGATATTCCTGAACTTTATTATATTTTATATTATGAACAAATAATTTCTCATGCGAGATCCAATGCAATTCCATTTGCCACTATTGTTCACATGTCGCCAGCATCAGCCCAATTGCTACAACTGACGGTTGGTCAAGCAAACCACAGCCGCTACTAAGACGTCGTGCCTGAGCTATACAAGCAGCTAATATAAAACTTGTCAAAGACATTATTCCCTTTTCACCAAATAGATTCATATGTCAGGTCGAATGAAATTTCACTAGCGACTATGGTTCACATGTCGTCAGCTTCAGCCCAATTGCTACAACTGACGAGTGGTCAAGCAAACCACAGCCGCTACTAAAACGTCGTGCCTGAGCTATACAAGCAGCTAATATAAAACTTGTCAAAGACATTATTCCCTTTTCACCAAATAGATTCATATGCCAGGTCGAATGAAATTTCACTAGCGACTATGGTTCACATGTCGTCAGCTTCAGCCCAATTGCTACAACTGACGGTTGATCAAGCAAACCACACCCGCTACTTAAATGATATACTTGAGCTTTACTAGTATAAAACTTGTCAAAGACATTTGTTCACCAAATAGATTCATATGTCAGGTCCAATGAATTTCAATTGCGACTATGGTTCACGTGTCGTCAGCTTCAGCTCAATTACTACAACTGACAGATGGCCACGTAAACCACAGTCGCTACCAAAATACACCTGGGCTATACAATCGACCAATGTTTAACTTGTCAAAGGCATTATTTTATATATATATATATATTATATATATATATATATATATATATATATATATATATATATATATATATATATATATATATATATATATATATATATATATATATATATATATATATATATATATATATATATATATATATATATATATATATATATATATATATATATATATATATATATATATATATATATATATATATATATATATATATATATATATATATATATATATATATATATATATACCGCACTTATATGTGTGGCAATATATTTCCGCACTTCTGATATTTATCTAATTTCACTTGTATCCTTGGATCCATCAGGCTTTCACTTGCGAACGAAATAGATGCCATGCATTGAAAAGGAACCAATATACGACATGTACTGCATCAGGCGTTGTCAATATCAGCGCTTCCTGAGCATCCTTTTTTGGGGATGTCTCAGTGGCGCAGTTGGTAGCGTCAATGTCTGGTGTAGTGCTAGGCGGTGTTGTCGAGGTCGTGGGTTCGAATCTCGCTAGAGGCAAAATATTTACAGCATCTATCGGCTCAGTTGATTCACTATATCCCTCTGTATTTATCTACTGTCTGAATCTGCATCAGTTTCTGATCCTGTGTAGCTCGAAAGCAATGATGTTTGTGAAATTATATTTCCGCACTTCTGATATTTATCTAATTTCACTTGTATCCTTGGATCCATCAGGCTTTCACTTGCGAACGAAATAGATGCCATGCATTGAAAAGGAACCAATATACGACATGTACTGCATCAGGCGTTGTCAATATCAGCGCTTCCTGAGCATCCTTTTTTGGGGATGTCTCAGTGGCGCAGTTGGTAGCGTCAATGTCTGGTGTAGTGCTAGGCGGTGTTGTCGAGGTCGTGGGTTCGAATCTCGCTAGAGGCAAAATATTTACAGCATCTATCGGCTCAGTTGATTCACTATATCCCTCTGTATATATATATATATATATAAAATTTTTTACACTAAAACTACATGCCTGAGCTATACAAACAGCAAATATTATTTTTTTTAATAAACATTTTTGTGGTGTTTTCTGTTGTAGTTCTTTATTATTTATTCACACCAAATAATTACTTATGCAATTCAATTGCGACTATGGCTCCCGTGCCGTCAGCTTCAGCTCAATTACTACAACTGCCGGTTGGTCACGTAAGCTACAGCCGCTACTGAAACTACATATGCATGAACAATGTCGAATTTCTATATCGTACCATTGTTTGTTTGTTTGAATTGATTCTTTACGTCGCAGTCGACACTGTATTTAAAACATGCCGGGAGAGATGTTCCTGGTTTGAACCAGTACTGATTTCTTGCTATAGGACTCCGCCATTTTTTGGCCAGAGCTTAGACCCCGCTGTTGTAACATAACCATTTATTACAAGTGAGTGTGAAGTCCCCTTAGCTGTGGACTCTTACCGAAACGAAATGCAAGAATCCTCAGCTGTTTAGGGATCACACGTCGTCGAAATTGTTCCCATGAGTCCCTTGTGTGAATAACAGTTCCATGTTTTTGTTCCACATAAACGCATGCATCAGATCATCTATAATGATGAGTTTGTGTCTTTTGTCTCTGGTAGACTCATCTAATTCTTCCACGGTTGGTAAAACTTGCCTACTTTGAAAATTGGGTACATACCATTCCATATCATCAAACAAGTCTTGGTGTATGCCATAACAGTATAATACTTTGGAAGGTGGGTCTTTAGAGTACATTTTATTGATGTGGGTCAGGAGCTTGTACACCCATTGCGTTTTACCACTTCCTGTTTGGCCACCGATACAGATACTTGAGCACGTTTCAAAGGGTTATGTCATTTTTTGAGTTTAGGGCTTGGCAATACGTAACCAATACAACTACTAAGCAGACTGATCCACAATTCACTGCTTCCGTTTTGTAGTGACAAGTTTATGATTGAGGTGATGATGATGACATAGACAATAATTATCTGACAAAAGTAGACAATTTCTGTTTGAGGAACACGTGTCCCCAATAAGTGCCACCTTTCACCGTTAGATCGGTTTTCTTCATCAGATTTAGGGAACTGAATAGGGGATTGCCTGTCTGGTTCACGAGACTCAGTGGTATCCATGTTCTTACAATAGAGTGGAATAAAAACGAAAACAAGGTCTCTTCTTACATTCTTTTAATTCGCAGCAAGAAAATCATGATAAATATTGATACACATATGACTTTATACAAAACAACAGTTATGGCAATGACAAAAACGGCAATGACAAAAAATGAAACATGCTCTATGGAAAAATACACGTAAATGTACAAAAATCGTAACGGCAATGACAAAAAATCGAAACGGTAATGACAAAATCGTAACGGCAATGACAAAATTCGTAACGGCAATGACAAGAATCGAAACGGCAATGACAAAAAATGAAACATGCTCTATGGAAAAATACACGTAAATGTACAAAAATCTAAACGGGAATGACTAAAATCGAAACGTTAATGACAAAAAATCGTAACGGCAATGACAAAAATCGAAACGGTAATGACAAAAATCGAAACTTTAACGGCAAAAATCGAATCAGCAATGACAAAAATCGAAACATGCTCTATGGAAAAATACACGTAAATGTTCAAAAATCAAAATGACAATGACAAAAATCGTAACGGCAATGACAGAAGCAGAAACGTTTATGAAAAAAATGACTTTTGTTTTAATTTCATAACCATTACCATTTGGCTGGTGGGCGCTGCGGATTTAGATGCAAGCTTAAATTTTTTGTTCTGCCAATATACTTTACTGCCTTGTCGCAGTGCCTATATATATATAGAGTGTCCCTGATGCCAGCCAGAAAATTTTAAACTTAAATACGCACATTTTTGTACCACAACTAAATTGTTTTCCAATCAACTTTATTTGCATGAGTTTTGATGACTTTCCTCTGACTTTTCAATGGAAAACTAGATAAAAATGGAAACGCTTCCTTTTTTTTTTCTATTTATAGTAACAACGATATATCGCGATATGTTTTCCGTATCAATATATTGTACCTTTTCAGACAATATTGCAATATATCAATAAACCGATATATCGTGACAGCCCTATCTAAAATGTCACCATCGTTTAGAGCTCTGAAACCTATGGCCAATCAAAGAAACTCTTCTCAATGATTTGCTTTCATTTACATAAGGTATAAGGCGGTCAAATTTGAATTCAAACAGCGATAATTGAGCAAAATTGCTCCATTTCCCTAGCCTGCTTAAGGAGCTAAAATGTCACCATCGTTGAGAGCTCCGAAACCTATGGCAAATTAAAGGGTCCTGTCTAGAAACTCTTTTCAAAATTTGCTCCATTTTCCCTAGCCTGCTTAAGGGGCTAAACTGTCACCATCGTTGAGAGCTCCGAAACCTATGGCAAATTAAAGGGTCCTGTCCAGAAACTCTTCTCAATGATTTGCTTTCATTTACATAAGGTAAAAGGTGGTCAAATTTGGACTCAAACAGCGAAAATTGAGCAAAATTGCTCCATTTTCCATAGCCTGCTTAAGGGGCAAAAATGTCACCATCGTTCAGAGCTCCGACACCTATCGCAAATTAAAGGGTCCTGTCCAGAAACTCTTCTAAATGATTTGCTTTCTTTTAAATAAGGTATAAGGTGGTCAAATTTGGACTCAAACAGCGAAAATTGAGCAAAATTGCTCCATTTTCCATAGCCTGTTTAAGGGGGAAAATGTCACCATCGTTCAGAGCTCCGAAACCTATCGCAAATTAAAGGGTCCTGTCCAGAAACTCTTCTCAATGATTTGCTTTCATTTACATAAAGTATAAGGTTGTCAAATTTGGACTCAAACAGCGAAAATTGAGCAAAATTGCTCCATTTCCCTAGCCTGCTTAAGGAGCTAAAATGTCACCATCGTTGAGAGCTCCGAAACCTATGGCAAATGAAAGGGTCCTGTCCAGAAACTCTTTTCAAAATTTGCTCCATTTTCCCTAGCCTGCTTAAGGGGCTAAACTGTCACCATCGTTGAGAGCTCCGAAACCTATGGCAAATTATAGGATCCTATCCAGAAACTCTTCTCAATGATTTGCTTTCATTTACATAAGGTATAAGGTGGTCAAATTTGAACTCAAACAGCGATAATTGAGCAAAATTGCTCCATTTTCCTAGCCTGCTTAAGGGGCTAAAATGTCACCATCGTTGAGAGCTTCGAAACCTATGGCAAATTAAAGGGTCCTGTCCAGAAACTCTTCTCAATGATTTGCTTTCATTTACATAAGGTAAAAGGTGGTCAAATTTGGACTCGAACAGCGAAAATTGAGCAAAATTGCTCCATTTTCCAGAGCCTGCTTAAGGAGCTAAAATGTCACTATCGTTGAGAGCTCCGTAACCTTTGGCAAATTAAAGATTCCTGTCCAGAAACTCTTTTCAAAATTTGCTCCATTTTCCCTAGCCTGCTTTAGGGGCAAAAATGTCACCATCATTGAGAGCTCCGAAACCTACGGCAAATTAAAGGGTCCTGTTCGAAAACTCTTCTCAATGATTTACTTTCATTTACATAAGGTATAAGGTGGTCAAAATTGGCCTCAAACAGTGAAAATTGAGCAAAATTGCTCCATTTTCCCTAGCCTGCTTAAGGGGCAAAAATGTCATATTCGTTGAGAGCTCCGAAACCTATGGCAAATTAAAGGGTCCGGTCCAAAAACTCTTCTCAATGATTTGCTTTCATTTACATAAGGTATAAGGTGGTCAAATTGGACTCAAACAGCGAAAATTGAGCAAAATTGCTCCACTTTCCCTAACCTGCTTAAGGAGCAAAAATGTTACCATCGTTGAGAGCTCCGAAACCTATGGCAAATTAAAGGGTCCTGTCCAGAAACTCTTCTCAATGATTTGCTTTCATTTACATAAGGTATAAGGTGGTCAAATTTGGACTCAAACAGTGAAAATTGAGCAAAATTGCTCCATTTTCCATAGCCTGCTTAAGGGGCTAAAATGTCACCATCGTTGAGAGCTCCAAAACCTATGGCAAATTGATGGGTCCTGTCCAGAATTTCTTCTCAATGATTTGCTTTCATTTACATAAGGTATAAGGTGGTCAAATTTGGACTCAAACAGCGAAAATTGAGCAAAGTGCTCCATTTTCACTAGCCTGCTTAAGGGGCTAAAATGTCACCATCGTTGAGAGCTCCAAAACCTATGGCAAATTAAAGGGTCCTGTCCAGAAACTCTTCTCAGTTATATGCTTTCATTAACATAAGGTATAAGGTGGTCAAATTTGGACTCAAACAGCGAAAATTGAGCAAAAGTGCTCCATTATTCCTAGCCTGCTTAAGGGGCTAAAATGTCACAATCGTTGAGAGCTCCGAAACATATGGCAAATTTAAGGGTCCTGTCAAGAAACTCTTCTCAATGATTTTCTTTTATTTACATAAGGTATAAGGTTGTCAAATTTGGACTTTTGTCAAATCTACGTCACTGAGATCAATGACTACAAACGAATGGTTAATTGTTTAATACAGGTTAAACAAAATTACAATATGCCATATTCTCTCATCGTCACTCCAGTATCCATATATATCCAACTAACCTACTTCACCATAATAAAAGTGAACGAGTCAAGAACAAAGATATGACGTCACGCTATCGTGACGTCATGATAAGCAGTCATTGATCATGTGACTACTATTTTGTCAAATCTACGTCACTGAGATCAATGACTACAAACGAATGGTTAATTGTTTAATACAGGTTAAACAAAATTACAATATGCCATAATGATGAGTAGGCAAGTTTGAATTAAAGAAAAAACAAAAAACATCAATACACGAAACAGTAACAAACTGTCAAATCTTTAGAAACCTAAAGTCTAGTATAGCGGCTGCTCCAGATATGCGCATGAATTAGATCTATGAATTATGTTGCAGCACATTGTCACAGAAACTTTCTGGGGTTCTGGCACGTACATAATGCTCAAAAAATACTTCTGAGTTTTTCCAGCGACCGACCTTCCTGACAACTTCCGGATTTATTCCCTGTTCAATCGCGGACGTTGCGCCAGTAGGCCGGAACGACTTGGCCGAGAAGCCCTGTCCACCAAGACCTGCTAAGATAATGGACTCTTCCAAAATTTTCGCGATTGAAGCGGCCTCTAAGGCTGTATACGGAGATCTTAGAGTCAGAAAAACCGGCCCGTTGCCCGACCTATGAGAATCTGTGCGCGCAATATAATCCTGAAGGGTCTGCACAGGATCCACTTTGTCATTTCTGCTGTGCGGTATTTGAACGTCGAACCCTGTACGCGCCGTATCATTCTTTATGCCGAAAAAAGTGATTTTCACATCGTGTTTTGAGAAAATCTGCTGATTGACAGAGAAAACTACCCTGCATTCGCCATGACTGTTCAACTGTCGTGCGTTCGGAGCAATATCCGAGGGCCTGAGCATTGCTGTAAGGGCCAAAAGCGTAATAGCTTTAAGACGTAATGATTTCAAGTCGAGGGCATCATTGTCTGCCCAGTTCATGAACAAATCATGAAAATGACCAACAGGCATAGCCTTAGACCTCAACATAGGCACTGACGTACCAGACTTTACAAGTGCGGTAATGAACATCCTAATCTCATATCTCTCTATAACGTCAGGCAAGTCTAAGGCCCGGTACATATGACCTAGGGCAGCAGTAGTAGTGTTCAATACAGACCTGGGTCTGGCCGATTTTTCCGCTACAGTAGTAAGAAACTCTGCCAGAATTCTAACATCGATAGGAGGAAAAGGGCAACTTTTATCTTTACAGAAGACATATAACTTTTCTAATGCGCCATTGTAAGAGTTCAAAGTACTGGGAGCAATGCAATACTGAAACTTTTCTATGCAGTCTGCTGACCAACCTTTCTGTTTTAGGTCGGATTGCCACATACCCTCCAGGCAAATAGGGACCACTTCCGGTTCCGACACGGCTCGGCCACACCCATCGCTAGACATACCCTTGGGCTGTTCGGGAGCCTTAACGGCGGTGCGACTGCCATACTTTGCAGACGACTGTACCACGGTTGAGCTAACCATTTTGGCGCAATAACTGTTGCTTGAGCGCGCTGATCTTGAATTACGTCTAAAACTTTGTGCAGTAGGCAAAACGGTGCGTTGACAAAATTGTTTTCGTAACCCCAGTTGTCCTGGGACAACGCGTCTACCGCTTCGGACAACGGCTCCCAATACCTGCTGTTGAATCGCGGAAGCTGTGTATTTTGACAATTCGCGAATCTGTCTACTGTGTGTGGACCCCATAAACGGTCCAGGTAAGCAAAAAGTCTGGGATGAAGCCTCCAATTGTGTTTGTCGGCCCTCCTGGACCAGAAGTCTGACTCCTGGTTCTCTACTCCGGCTATATGCGCGCACTTTATCGAGACACCAATCTCGATCGCCTCGGCCCAGATGGCCTTTGCTAACTTTGAAAGAGCTGGGCTCGGACCACCCTTGTGGTTCACGTAAGCCATCGCAGAACATATGGGACAATATCAGCTGTTATCGGTTTTGTCGGCCCGATTATCTACGTGAATATTGACCACTCTCGCAACTTACCTGTTGAAATCTGTGGCATCAATTACACAGAAAAGTATACAAACCTTTAAATAAATTAGTAATAACTTACTTATTATTAAGTTGTCATTATTTTATAAGTTATCAAAAGAAAATTTAATGTTTTATCTTTACAAGGATATAAACAAATATGAAATAACTTAATATTTAGTTTTGTCAAATTGCTCATCTCTTTAACAGGTAAAATCCCATTCATTTCAATGTAAATTGAATGAAAATGCTGAGGGTGAGCATTTTATGACCCAAAAATAATCATATTCTGATATTTTCCCAATTTTTTATAAGTTATAAATGGTATCTCTATCATCCAACAATATCAACAATATAAGTTTCACAGAAATAAATTACATTTTAGTTCTGTCATTTTAGGTTGAAAATTGAGTTTAAGCGCCTTCTTGCCAAAGCGGAGAAAATGTCTAAGTTCGAATATTGTGGATCTGTTATGCTTCCGCGATATGCGATATGCTTGCTTAGATAATGTTGAGAAATCTTAACAGCATTTTAAAGAAAGGGGAAACTTGGCTGATTGGGAGACATGATTATGAAAAAAAAAATTTCTTAATTTTAGTAAAATTAAGAAAATGAAAATAACCATATCTTATCGCGGAATTAAAAATAATTTTATTGTTGCTTCAATTTATTTTTTAATTTTTATCTTAAGTATAACAATATTATTATTATTATTATTATTATTATTATTTAACCTTCTGTTATAATTCATTGTTGTGACTGACTCGAGACCGAGAGGCCGCGGGTTCGAGCCTCACTGGCGTCACTGCGTTGTGGTCCTTGAGCAAGACACATTTATCATAGCTTAGTACTAGTTCAACCCAGGAAGACCCGTTCCTGTTAAACTGAAAGATTGTTCATGGGACGTAAAGAATCAAATCAAACAAATTATTTAACCTATTTGCCTATTTATAGCAAAAAATTATTTGAAGAGAATATTCGGACTTCTGTCTCACATCGGATAGGCGGCAATCAAAACTACTTATCCTATCGACGAACGTAGATCAAAATAAAGTTAAAAACAGAGTTTTCGATTGCTATTTTTCGCCCGACTGGTGACAAATGACAATCTAAAACACTGTTTCTAACCATTTTTGATCTACGTTCGTCGATTGTTTAGAGTGTTTTCGATTGCCACCTATCCGGTGCGATTCTGGTGACAAACGATTTTGAGAAGCTCAGAACGGGATATCCGATAATCCCAGGTGTCAGATATTCCCTGGGGCTATAGGACTTATCTTGGTCCTAACAAAATACTGCTTTTACGGTTTTGGAAGAAATAAATAAAACACCCCGCATATCGCTGAAGTAAAAATAAAAGTTTTTTCAAGTTGTTACCATTTTTTTTTCATTTTATGTTTAACATTTATTATTATTATTATTTTAACACCTATTTATTGCAAAAGAAATATTTTTGAGGCTCTTTATTAATCATTTTTGATCAAATCGCGGCTCATTTTATATACTTTCTTCGGTTTTGTGTAAAAAAAACTTAATGATGTAAAGCTGGCTGAATACGAAGACAATTATGGAAAAGATCAAACTGCCAAAAACATTTCACTTCACAGAAGCAATCATTTTTTTTGAAGTTGTGTCTTGTCAATTAAAGAAAACGATATTTGATAAAATATAATTGACGGTTTTTCGCACATTATCGAGACGAATGACTAGTCAAATAAACCGCCTTGTTACTCAATTCAAATTTGCATACGGTCATTGTTTCCCTTGCGCAACACCGTAAAATTGTTATGAAAACAATTTTAATAAAAGAAGACAAAACAAACGCATCAATTTAATTGACAACAAACCACTATTCATCATGGCTTCCTCTTCAAGACGATTGCAAAACTAGAATGGACACAACGTAATGCATAACAAAATAAAGACAAAAACAGAACTCCCACAAACAATTGGGAAGTACATTAAAGAATAGATCAACAACAACAGAACCACCGCCTTTTAACGGACAGCAGCATAAGCCACCGGGGGGGGGGGGGCTTAAATGCATTTTACTGGCGCCAATCTTTCGCCCTAGGTTCTGTTGTTGTTAGAATATAAAATTGTTTAGCTCGCACGGAGGCTTCCTAACTTATGCAATGTATCATCACAGAGAAACAATCAAATAAAGTTAACAACCTATGATGATACAAAAATTGCTCATGACTTACAGATAGTCAGTGCTAAAGAAAACCTCAAGTTGAGCTACGATGGGCCCAGCCAACGACAAGCATCAGGCACAACCAACGGACGAAAGCTTTACGTCAGGGCCGTCATTAAGTCTGAGACATGACCCGCCGTCGTGCAATTAAAGAAGAAACCATAGCTAGGTTCTCTACCAGTTATGCAGGCTGTCGCATAATATCCATGCTGCATCCCACTCTTTTATACCGTTTCATTATCTTTTTAAATTGATCACTTAAATTAGGCTTTCCAACAATTCTTTAAAATTTATAAACTAAATCGCCATAAAATACAGGTTCTGATATGCCTTGCTGCAGAAGAGTCCTTATGCAAACATTGTATAAAACAATCAACTCTGAGTGTCGGTATTATATTTAGAAAATGCTTTACGGAGTTTATGGTAATGATAACCTTCTTTTAGTAAATTAGAAGTCATAAAGGATCATTGACGGTTTGGGCCTTATACGCCTATTTTTCTAATTCCTAGAACGCTGCTTTTGAGCTTCAGGTGTGATGCATGCAGTATCAGCACAGTATGTAAATTGAAATAAACATCCTGTACCCGTTCCTCCTAGCTCACGCCTTATACATTATGAATTACAGCACTCGTGCGTAACTATAATAATGTTCTCGGAAGAGCCAGAACTGTAACTATAATTTTCGCATGGTTGCTTATGATCGGGTTTATACATGTATATATATATATTATATATATGATTAAGTATCGAGTTCGCAACCACTCGATCTCGTGTCAAGCACTCTACCACTGAGCAGCTGCGCTCCCATATATATATATATATATATATATATATATATATATATATATATATATATATATATATATATATATATATATATATATATGAGCCGTGGCATGGGATTTCCAACAATGTGGTATGTGCGACCAGCAAAGCCTCAGATCAGCCTGTGCATACGCGCAGTCTGATCAGAGCCTTTGCTAGTTAGCTTGAATATCCTATGTGTATTAAGCTACTGACTGAACATTATTTGGATTTTCTAACCTTAAAAGGAGTCGGTACAGGCTTGTCTGAGTCTACACTTGTCAAAATGCCACATTGTTGGAAATCTCATGCCACGGCTCAATTATAAGATAAGATATAAAATAAAGACCAAGCAAAAATATGATGGTATTCGTTTTAATTTGCTTCAGCCCTTTAAGTGCAAGATTTTGTTTGTTTGTGTCGATTTATACATCCCAGTCAACAAAATTTTCAGTCATATCAGGACGGGTCTTTGTGGGTTGAACCAGTACTGAGCAGGGCGGCTCGAGTTCGCAACCACTCGATCTCGTGTCAAGCACTCTACCACTGAGCAGCTGCGCTCCCATAGATCCTTTTTAATACTCAAGTACTCATATACTGTTTTAAAAACATATTCGAACCCACGAATAGTGGACATACATGTATTGTTTTTGGATAAAAAAAACCCTATCTTTTTCCAAGTGATTTCAATTAATTGTCATTCATACTCCGATTTGAAATAAAGCTTAAAGGCCAACATCGCTTCCCCAGGGAAAGACAGCATGATCCATAATTGTAACAGTGGTCACTAATTAATGATAATTATTGGCTGTCTACTGTCTTACCCCCAACTGTTTACTGTGCAGGTAGTGTACACATTTTCTGTGTTATCTAATCTTTCAGCAAAAAATAACACCAAAATGATATATATACATGATTATCAGATTCGAGACTCCGACTATTCGGTATTAACAGCGCGGTCTGATCAGTATTCACAGCCCGGATTCCCTCAATGCTCATATAGGAAAGTAACAAACTGCACCATGAGCACACAGCAAAGACTATGAACTGCTAGTTTCTATCACTCTATGCGCAGGCTGATCTTGGTTTGCTGCAGAGGTTATATTTCGTTGATTTTTCACGTTATGTACATGTTTTCTTTTGAATGGTGATGTTGCGCTTATAAATACTATATACGGTCAAAGTCAAATTTCATGGTAAAAGGCAAGCAATTCAATGTATTGTTCAGTACTTCAAACTTTGGTTTCAATCGAAATATTGTGGTAGAAAGTCAATAGTTGAAATGCAAGGGGAACGAACAGTGGCGAATACCGTTTCAGGAAATATGTGTTTAGATGCGAATACTTTGTAATGAGAGGTGTAATACAAAATAAAATAGAAATCGTCATTTCAAGTTCAGAAGTTATGAGACTAGAAATTATTAGACGACGTTTGATCTTACACATGAAAAAAACTCAACTTGAAACTTCAATTTTAACGGAGTATCTTTTGTATCACCTCAGAATTCAGACAGTTTGAACTCGATGTAAATGTTCATAATACATAAGCTCCATAATAAGGAATATTTTGCATCGCCCTTGAATTTCGGAACCACAAGATGACTATGTTTTTGTGGCCTCTCATTTCAATATTGAGCCAGATATTTATGTATTATTACATATGCGAACAGCAAAGGCTAAGACGAGCCTTCACATCTATGTAGTGTCACCAATGTATTTGCTGCCTAAAATGTCGCCGTCAATGAGGACAAAATAGAGGCATCCTTTAGCCCGACTAGATTGCTGTGCATGCATTCTACGCACGTGTTATCCAAACAATCGCGAACTGTTATATAAGAATGCATACAATACACATATTATTTAACCTTTTCCTTACTAGCGGCGATTTTTGCAAGTGGGTCGGGCCTGATCTGGATCCAAACTGTTTGGCACTAAGATAGCGCCTTTTTTCTTTTCTTTTTTTAATTTTGAAAAGAAGTCATCTGAGAAGAATAAAAAAAGATGATAAATTAGCGAGCATGCAATGAATTAACCCCCATTCTGACAAATTGATTTGTCCTAAATGTTGTCTGCTTTTAACGTCTGCTGCAGATATTCAAGTGTTCTTTAGACTAACATTTTATCATGATCGTGGAGGCAAACACTATGAACCCTGATCAGAGTGATCCCACGGGAGCAATCTTATCTGGGTATTTTGCAATATATGCTACCTAAGAACATAAAACTGACGAGAGAGGAAGAAGCAAACTTGAGTGACTGGTGGAAAAGGGGGTAAATCCACTGAAAGGTCCTGAGATGAGCAGTTTAAACTTAGCGAGAAGATTTGTCTTTGGAGTGTCTTGGCTATGTATGGTCAATAGTTAAATGTGCAGATTCAGAGGCTTGAAGACGATGCATAGACTTATGTGCATCTTCGTTATTAGTAGATTCAAACAACTTTTTCTCAGGAGGTGGCTGTTGTTTCTGAGATTTATTGTCAAAATTTGAAAAAAAAAAAAACAAGCGATTTAAGTCTGAGGCAAATTGTTGAAATGTCTAACATACAATGTAAAATATGAACGGTACCTAAAATAAATACTTTTTTCAGCACTAAAGGCCCCGTCACACTATAACGTTTTAGCCAACGTATGCCGACGTATAAAATATATATCTAGTACGCTGGCATACGCTGAAATCTAATTAAAAAATCAAATGAAGCCTCTCTCTGAACTTATGCAAAGCGTACGCGAAACGAACATAGAACGTATGTCTAACTTATGAGTAACTTATTCATAACTTATTCCCGACGTAACATAACTTATACTTGTATCAGCGTATAAAAGCATATGCCCAGCGTATCACCAGCATTCTTGACTTATGAGAAACTTATGCACAACGAACGACTAACGTATGCTGAATTGTACATATAACGTACGTTAATGTATGCATAACTTACATGTAGCGTAAATCTAACTTATGTCAAACGTATAAGAAAGTGCAAAATTTTGGGACCACATTGTCATATGACAACGTATACCAACATACTGTAGCGTGTTCGTAACGTATTGAAAACGTATCTCTAACTTATTCGGCGTAGACCAATGTACTTGGTGAATTTTCATACGTCCTCATACGTTGGTGCTAACGTACCTTAACGTATGCATAACTTACCCATTGCGTACATCTAACTTATGCCTCACGTATAAGTAATACGTCGGCATACGCTGAAGATTTTTATGCAAGCACAAAATTTTGGGATCTATTCGCCGTATGACAACGTATACCAACGTACAGTAGCGTGTTCGTAACGTGTTTAAAACTTATCTCTAACGTATTCAGCGTACACCAACGCACATTTTATGTTATATAAAGGAACAATCGGTGAAATATTTCTGATTAAGTATCGAGATGGTATAGCTATAAACATTCGTCAGCACCTACTGCGAGGCAAATACCATGAATACCTGGACTCAGATACAATCGATTTTGCGATACAGTGGCCGCGGTGTAAGGGGGATGGATAATTGACTTATCGATTATCTAGGTGACCAAGAACCATAACCTATCCGTTAAGTCAGGCCATAGTTCTATTTGATATTGTCTGTTAGAACTTGAATGTTCTTTCCTCGTATCAGACTGGAAAACGCCTTCAAAGCCATTAGAATCGCGAGCAAAATCCCCCCCGGACAAAACCCCCCCTGCTCATTTTTGTATACGTGGACAAAATCCCCCCCCATGAATTTTACAACTAGGACATAATCCCCCTCGCTGAATTTTACAACTAGGACATAATCCCCCCGGCTGAATTTTACAACTAGGACATAATCCCCCCCCCCTTATATTACAGCATACATCATACCATGTAAATAATTTGGACCCAGATTGTAAGTCCTGATCTGGATCCAAACTGCATGACAGCATTATATGTTTTGAAACAATAAAATTGTAAAATTTACTCATATATAATTAAGCAATCACTCTCAAATTAAATTGTAAATGTGCTAAAATTTAATGGTCTCATTGATTGACTGATAAGGTCAATTAACTTTCTGATTGCCTACTTCACAGTTACTCAATTATAGGTGTTAATTTTAAAAACTTAATGGTTTTAAATGCTGATATAGATGAATATAATGATGGGAGATCAAAGGGTGTTTGTATGTTATTAAATAAAATGTAATTTAAATTCTTTGTCCTTTTATTATAACAGTAACAATTAGCTGGTGAATTGCATGATTATCTGAGTAATCATCATTTTCATGCTTTGTTCCAAATAATTCAGGACCCCTATCATGCTGCCAGACAGTTTGGATCCAGATCAGGACTTACAATCTGGGTCCAAATTGTTTACATGGTATGATGTATGCTGTAATATAAGGGGGGGGGGATTTCGTCCGGGGGGATTATGTCCTACTTGTAAAATTCAGCGGGGGGGGGGGGATTATGTCCTACTTGTAAAATTCAGCGGGGGGGATTATGTCCTAGTTGTAAAATTTATGGGGGGGATTTTGTCCACGTATACAAAAATGAGCAGGGGGGGGTTTGTCCGGGGGGGATTATGTCCGTATCCCTTTCGCGTTCGTTCGACGGCAGAAATGAGACTCGGACGTTCCAATCCCCGGACGCGACTTGTCCATCGTACACTGCGCCCCAACCAAGGTGACTCGCGTCGGTGACAATTTGTCCCTGTACTTGCTCGGAACATATTAAATGCTCGTTCCATTGATCAACTGAGTGTAACCACCACTCTAGCTCGCGAACAACCTCAGTAGATAAGCAAACTTTGCTAGCCCAACAATCAAGAGTACCCAACAATCTATATGCGGATCTAAGAAAAAGTTTTCCCGGTTGTACAACCCAGGCTACCGAAACGCACTGGCCACAGATTTGTGCCAGACACCTGAAAGTTATACTTTTTTGTTGTAGGGCTTTGCGTATGCTGCGTTTAAGCTTGGATATACGAGCTGTCTGTGCTTTAATCCTAACCTGACCCTGGTCACTGCTCAAAGTGTAACCAATATAACTGATCTTATTAGACGCTACAAGCTGAGATTTTTCAAAATTGATAATAAAACCTAACTCGGTTAGAGTATGTATGAGTTGCTCAATATGGTCGGCGGAACAGGACTCCTCGGCTGCAAGTAAAAAATCGTCTACGCAAACGGTAACCCGCAAGCCAATAGACCTGAGATATGTGATCACAGGTCTAACAACTTTGCTAAAATAGTAGGGGCTACAGCAAAGGCCGAAAGGTAAGACTTTCCAGCGATAATAAAGACCTTTATAAGAGAACCCCAAATAATCTCTGTGTTCCCTAGCAACAGGCACGTGAAAAAATCCGTCCTTGATATCAGCAGTCACAAACTTATCACCTGCTCGAAGAAAATGAACTGTGTCTCTGATGTACTCGTTCCTGTAGTGGGGAACTTTGCAAAATGAATATAATTGTCTCAAATCAGTAATAAGCCTAAAAGAATTATTTCGCTTAAGAACACAATGTATGGGATTGATGCAAACTGGTTTTAACCTACACTGTTTAATATAATCTAAGAGAACCAACCGTGAAATCTCGCTGTCTAAGAAGTCAACTTCTTTAGCATTAAAATGTTTATTATTCAATTCGAAAGTGCAAGTGTCACTATTTACCTGAAAAGGGATCTTAATGCCTTCCTTAATCCAAGTCTTAACAAAGTCCGGAGCATTTATTGCGTCCCATGCATGCAAATTATCACTCAACCTGGCCTTACACATTTACACTGTTTTTGTCAGTCACATTTATATGAAGGGAGGTAACACTACTAAGTCCCAGCATTATTGTCCGTCACGTAGTTATCTTCCCTAGCAGGCCTTCTCGGGAACTGTCTGTTAGCAGATGACTGGAACACGTCCCTGTCCTGTGTCCTGCCGTTGTACGACCCACGTTGACGACCTCGACCAGTCCCAGGAAAACCACGTCTGGCCGTGAATCTGTCCTCTGTAGAACCGCCCGTTGGACGCCCAGCTGCCGATAACGTTGCCGCTGCTCGAAGCGTTTCGAGCGAATCCTGATCAAAACCAGATGTGTTCTTCTGCAGAGATCTGAATATTTTCGCTGTGCTAGCGTCAAGCTGTCCGTTCACCAACAAAGCAGCGTATTCCTCTTGTAGGTACTTTATTTGAGCGTACTGAATCAAGAACAAATTGTCTAGCGTCTCCTGCTTAAGCTCAGTTCCTGCTTCAAGCGAACACAAAAGTTTAATGCCAGTCTCACAATAGCAACCACATTTGGCCAGAGCGTTCATCAAAGGCTGGTCTGTCCGTTTTATGCCCTGTCGCGGGAATCATTGAGTTTCACATCAGCCGGCAATTTAACCTTACTGAGACTGTCCTTTAATGTCTGGAACTCTCCTTGTGTGTCCGGCTGACTCGTCGATCTGACAGCGCCCGGCTGGGGCGGAATGCCAGTGCCTACGTGGCTCAGATTGGGAGGCAAATTAAAGTCCTCCGAGATGCGCTAAAAACTCATCGTAAATACGTTTGGTCGGCGTCTTTATGCCGCCAATGTGACGTGCTGTTTTCGACGGGATATATTAAATATACTTGTTTACTCTCCTGCCTGTATCCTATCTTACATTTCGTTTCGGTAAGATAACAACAGTTGGGTGATGTAAACGTCATTCCTGAATACATCGATGTCTACATATGCGTACATAACCTCGCCTTCAACATAAAACATTAAAAGCCATTTATGTATATATGACATGTATACGCAAACACAAGCCGCATACAATGTGTGTCTTTTGAACATTTGTTGAAATATAGCAGTGTGGGTTTAATTGCGACTGTGGCTATGGTGACATCCGTCTTTTGTAGCAATTCGGCTGAAATTGACCGTACCTGAGCCCTAGTCGGGATTTAAAGCACTTGATGTGGATACGTAATTTTATGTGACATTCATATAACGAGCATTCTGTGAGTTCCATGCAAGTCATATAAACTTACCACTTGAATAAGAGTCTCTATATGTGACTCAAACATGAGGACAGGATGTTAAAATATTAAAACCAAACCAATAATGTATATGATGTATATATGTTCAATGTTTCTTTCTTGCTTGTGTAATTGTGCTTTATTTGTATGCTCTTCACATGTGGAGGAAATAAAGAATATTATTATTATTATTACCTAACCGCAAATCAACTGATTTTATAAATCTATCCAGCTTTTCATCCAATTCTGACATAATTTACTTCATCGTGTGAAAAACAGCTCCGACCCTGGAGTGAACGAGTCAAGAACAAAGATATGACGTCACGCTATCGTGACGTCATGATAAGCAGTCATTGATCATGTGACTACTATCAAACAGCAAAAAATGAGCAAAATTGCTCCATTTTCCCTAGCCTGCTTAAGGGGCAAAAATGTCACCATCGTTGAGAGCTCCGAATGCTATGGTAAAATAAAGGGTCCTGTCCAGAAACTCTTCTCAATAATTTGCTTTCATTTACATAAGGTATAAGGTGGTCAAATTTGGACTCAAACAGCAAAAAATGAGCAAAATTGCTCCATTTTTCCTACCCTGCTTAAGGGGCTAAAATGTCACCATCGTTGAGAGCTCCGAAACCTATCCCAAATTGAAGGGTCCTGTCCAGAAACTCTTCTAAATGATTTGCTTTCTTTAAAATAAGGTATAAGGTGGGCAAATTTGGACTTAAACAGCGAAAATTGAGCAAAATTGCTCCATTTTCCCTAGCCTGCTTAAGAGGCTAAAATGTCACCATCGTTGAGAGCTCCGAAACCTATGGCAAATTGAAGGTCCTGTCCAGAAACTCTTCTCAATGATTTGTTTTTATTTACATAAGATATAAGGTGGTCAAATTTGGACTCAAACAGCGAAAATTGAGCAAAATTGCTCCATTTTCCCTAGCCTGCTTAAGGGGCTAAAATGTCACCATCGTTGAGAGCTCCAAAACCTATGACAAATTAAAGAATCCTGTCCAGAAACTCTTCTCAATGATTTGCTTTCATTTACATAAGGTATAAGGTGGTCAAATTTGGACTCAAACAGCGATAATTGAGCAAAATTGCTCCATTTTCCCAAGCCTGCTTAAGGGGCTAAATTGTCACCATCGTTGAGAGCTCCAAAACCTATGGCAAATTAAAGGGTCCTGTCGAGATATTCTTCTCAATGATTTGCATTCATTAACATAATGTATAAGGTGGTCAAATTTGGACTCAAACAGCGAAAATTGAGCAAAATTGCTCCATTTTCCCCAGCCAGCTTAAGGGGCTTAAATGTCACAAACGTTGAGAGCTCTGAAACATATGGTAAATTAAAGAGTCCTGTCCAGAAACTCTTCTCAATGATTTGCTTTCATTTACATAAAGTATAAGGTGGTCAAATTTGGACTCAAACAGCGAAAATTGAGCAAAAAAGCTCCATTTTCCCTAGCCTGCTTAAGGCGCAAAAAGGTCACCATCGTTGAGAGCTCCGAAACCTATGGCAAATTAAAGGGTCCCGTCCAGAAACTCTTCTCAATGATTTGCTTTCATTTACATAAGGTATAAGGTGGTCAAATTTGGACTCAAACAGTGAAAATTAAGCAAAATTGCTCCATTTTCCCTAGCCTTCTTAAGGGTCTAAAATGTCACCATCGCTGAGCGCTCCAAAACCTATGGCAAATTAAAGGGTCCTGTCCAGAATTTTTTCTCAATGATTTGCTTTCATTTACATAAGGTATAAGGTGGTCAAATTAGGACTCAAACAGCGAAAATTGAGCAAAATTGCTCCATTTTCCCTAGCCTGCTTAAGGGGCTAAAATGTCACTATCGTTGAGAGCTCCAAAACCTATGGCAAATTAAAGGGTCCTATCCAGAAACTCTTCTCAATGATTTGCATTCATTAACATAATGTATAAGGTGGTCAATTTTGGACTCAAACAGCGAAAATTGAGCAAAATTGCTCCATTATTCCTAGCCTGCTTAAGGGGCTTAAATGTCACAATCGTTGAGAGCTCCGAAACCTATGGCAAATTAAAGGGTCCTGTCCAGAAACTCTTCTCAATGATTTGCTTTCATTTACATAAGGTAAAAGGTGGTCAAATTTGGTTTCAAACAGTGATAATTGAGCAAAATTGTTCCATTTTCCCTAGCCTGCTTAAGGGGCTTAAATGTCTCCATCGTTGAGAGCTCCGAAACCTATGGCAAATTAAAGGGTCCTGTCCAGAAACTCTTCTCAATGATTTGCTTTCATTTACATAAGGTATAAGGTGGGCAAATTTGGACTTAAACAGCGAAAATTGAGCAGAATTGCTCCATTTTCCCTAGTCTGCTTAAGAGGCTAAAATGTCACCATCGTTGAGAGCTCCGAAACCTATGGCAAATTGAAGGGTCCTGTCCTGAAACTCTTCTCAATGATTTGCTTTTATTAACATAAGGTATAAGGTGGTCAAATTTGGACTCAAACAGCGGAGATTGAGCAAAATTGCTCCATTTTTCCTAGCCTGCTTAAGGGGCTAAAATGTCACAATCGTTGAGAGCTCCGAAACCTATGACAAATTAAAGGGTCCTGTCTAGAAACTCTTCTCATTGATTTGCTTTCATTTACATAAGGTATAAGGTGGTCAAATTTGGACTCAACCAGCGAAAATTAAGCTAAATTGCTCCATTTTCCCAAGCCTGCTTAAGGGACAAAAATACCACAATCGTTGAAAGTCCGAAACCTATGGCAAATTAAAGGGTCCTGTCAAGAAACTCTTCTCAATGATTTGCTTTCATTTACATAAGGTATAAGGTGGTCAAATTTGGACTCAATCAGTGAAAATTGAGCAAAATTGCTCCATTTTCCCTAGCCTGCTTAAGGGGCTAAAATGTCACCATCGTTGAGAGCTCCGAAACCTATGGCAAATTAAAGGGTCCTGTCCAGAAACTCTTCTCAATGATTTGCTTTCATTTACATAAGGTATAAGGTGGTCAAATTTGGACTCAAACAGCGAAAATTGAGCAAAATTGCTCCATTTTCCCTAGCCTGCTTAAGGGGCTAAAATGTCACAATCGTTGAGAGCTCCGAAACCTTTGGCAAATTAAAGGGTCCTGTCATGAAACTCTTCTCAATGATTTGCTTACATTTACATAAGGTATAAGGTGGTCAAATTTGGACTCAATCAGTGATAATTGAGCAAAATTGCTCCATTTTCCCTAGCCTGCTAAAGGGTCTAAAATGTCACCATCGTTGAGAGCTTCGAAACCTATGGTAATTTTAAGGGTCCTGTCCAGAAACTCTTCTCAATGAATTGCTATGATTTACATAAGATATAACGTGGTCAAATTTGGATTCAAACAGCGAAAATTGAGCAAAATTGCTCCATTTTCCCTAGCCTGCTTAATAGGCAAAAATGTCACCATTATTGAGAGCTTCGAAACCTATTGCAAATTAAAGGGTCCTGTTCAAAAACTCTTCTCAATGATTTCCTTTCATTTAAATAAGGTATAAGTTGGTCAAAATTGGCCCCAAACAGTGACAATTTAGCAAAATTGCTCCATTTTCCCTAGCCAGCTTAAGGGGCAAAAATGTCACAATCGTTGAGAGCTCCGAAACCTATGGCAAATTAAAGGGTCCTGTCCAAAAACTCTTCTCAATGATTTGCTTTCATTTACATAAGGCATAAGGTGGTCAAATTTTGACTCAAACAGCGATAATTGAGCAAAATTGCTCCAATTTCCCTAGCCTGCTAAAGGGTCTAAAATGTCATCATCGTTGAGAGCTTCGAAACCTATGGTAATTTTAAGTGTCCTGTCCAGAAACTCTTCTCAATGAATTGCTTTCATTTACATAAGATATAACGTGGTCAAATTTGGACTCAAACAGCGAAAATTGAGCAAAATTGCTCCATTTTCCCTAGCCTGCTTAATGGGCAAAAATGTCACCATCATTGAGAGCTTCGAAACCTACGGCAAATTAAAGGGTCCTGTTCAAAAACTCTTCTCAATGATTTCCTTTCATTTACATAAGGTATAAGTTGGTCAAAATTGGCCTCAAACAGTGAAAATTTAGCAAAATTGCTCCATTTTCCACTATAGCCTGCTTAAGGGGCAAAAATGTCACAATCGTTGAGAGCTCCGAAACCTATGGCAAATTAAAGGGTCCTGTCCAAAAACTCTTCTCAATGATTTGCTTTCATTTACATAAGGTATAAGGTGGTCAAATTGGACTCAAGCAGCGAAAATTGAGCAAAATTGCTCCACTTTCCCTAGCCTGCTTAAGGGGCAAAAATGTAACCATCGTTGAGAGCTCCGAAACCTATGGCAAATTAAAGGGTCCTGTCCAGAAACTCTTCTCAATGATTTGCTTTCATTTACAAAAGGTATAAGGTGGTCAAATTTGGACTCAAACAGCGAAAATTGAGCAAAATTGCTCCATTTTCCCTAGCCTGCTTAAGGGGCTATAATGACACCATCGTTGAGAGCTCCGAAACCTATGGCAAATTAAAGGGTCCTGTCCAGAAACTCTTCTCAATGATTTGCTTTCATTTACATAAGGTATAAGGTGGTCAAACTTGGACTCAAACAGCGAAAATTGAGCAAAATTGCTCCATTTCCCCAGCCTGCTTAAGGAGCTAAAATGTCACCATCGTTGAGAGCTCCGAAACCTATGGCAAATGAAAGGGTCCTGTTTAGAAACTCTTTTCAAAATTTGCTCCATTTTCCCTAGCCTGCTTAAGGGGCTAAACTGTCACCATCGTTGAGAGCTCCGAAACCTATGGCAAATTATAGGGTCCTATCCAGAAACTCTTCTCAATGATTTGCTTTCATTTACATAAGGTATAAGGTGGTCAAATTTGAACTCAAACGGCGATAATTGAGCAAAATTGCTCCATTTTCCTAGCCTGCTTAAGGGGCTAAAATGTCACCATCGTTGAGAGCTCCGAAACCTATGGCAAATTAAAGGGTCCTGTCCAGAAACTCTTCTCAATGATTTGCTTTCATTTACATAAGGTAAAAGGTGGTCAAATTTGGACTCGAACAGCGAAAATTGAGCAAAATTGCTCCATTTTCTAGAGCCTGCTTAAGGAGCTAAAATGTCACTATCGTTGAGAGCTCCGTAACCTATGGCAAATTAAAGATTCCTGTCCAGAAACTCTTTTCAAAATTTGCTACATTTTCCCTACCCTGCTTTAGGGGCAAAAATGTCACCATCATTGAGAGCTCCGAAACCTACGGCAAATTAAAGGGTCCTGTTCGAAAACTCTTCTCAATGATTTACTTTCATTTACATAAGGTATAAGGTGGTCAAAATTGGCCTCAAACAGTGAAAATTGAGCAAAATTGCTCCATTTTCCCTAGCCTGCTTAAGGGGCAAAAATGTCATATTCGTTGAGAGCTCCGAAACCTATGGCAAATTAAAGGGTCTGGTCCAAAAACTCTTCTCAATGATTTGCTTTCATTTACATGAGGTATAAGGTGGTCAAATTGGACTCAAACAGCGAAAATTGAGCAAAATTGCTCCACTTTCCCTAACCTACTTAAGGGGCTAAAATGTCACAATCGTTGAGAGCTCCGAAACCTATGGCAAATTAAAGGGTCCTGTCCAGAAACTCTTCTCAATGATTTGCTTTCATTTACATAAGGTATAAGGTGGTCAAATTTGGACTCAAACAGTGAAAATTGAGCAAAATTGCTCCATTTTCCATAGCCTGCTTAAGGGGCTAAAATGTAACCATCGTTGAGAGCTCCAAAACCTATGGCAATTTGATGGGTCCTGTCCAGAATTTCTTCTCAATGATTTGCTTTCATTTACATAAGGTATAAGGTGGTCAAATTTGGACTCAAACAGCGAAAATTGAGCAAAGTGCTCCATTTTCACTAGCCTGCTTAAGGGGCTAAAATGTCACCATCGTTGAGAGCTCCAAAACCTATGGCAAATTAAAGAATCCTGTCCAGAAACTCTTCTCAATTATTTGCTTTCATTAAGATAAGGTATAAGGTGGTCAAATTTGGACTCAAACAGCGAAAATTGAGCAAAAGTGCTCCATTATTCCTAGCCTGCTTAAGGGGCTAAAATGTCACAATCGTTGAGAGCTCCGAAACATATGGCAAATTTAAGGGTCCTGTCAAGAAACTCTTCTCAATGATTTTCTTTTATTTACATAAGGTATAAGGTTGTCAAATTTGGACTTTTGTCAAATCTACGTCACTGAGATCAATGACTACAAACGAATGGTTAATTGTTTAATACAGGTTAAACAAAATTACAATATGCCATATTCTCTCATCGTCACTCCAGTATCCATATATATCCAACTAACCTACTTCACCATAATAAAAGTGAACGAGTCAAGAACAAAGATATGACGTCACGCTATCGTGACGTCATGATAAGCAGTCATTGATCATGTGACTACTATTTTGTCAAATCTACGTCACTGAGATCAATGACTACAAACGAATGGTTAATTGTTTAATACAGGTTAAACAAAATTACAATATGCCATAATGATGAGTAGGCAAGTTTGAATTAAAGAAAAAACAAAAAACATCAATACACGAAACAGTAACAAACTGTCAAATCTTTAGAAACCTAAAGTCTAGTATAGCGGCTGCTCCAGATATGCGCATGAATTAGATCTATGAATTATGTTGCAGCACATTGTCACAGAAACTTTCTGGGGTTCTGGCACGTACATAATGCTCAAAAAATACTTCTGAGTTTTTCCAGCGACCGACCTTCCTGACAACTTCCGGATTTATCCCCTGTTCAATCGCGGACGTTGCGCCAGTAGGCCGGAACGACTTGGCCGAGAAGCCCTGTCCACCAAGACCTGCTAAGATAATGGACTCTTCCAAAATTTTCGCGATTGAAGCGGCCTCTAAGGCTGTATACGGAGATCTTAGAGTCAGAAAAACCGGCCCGTTGCCTATGAGAATCTGTGCGCGCAATATAATCCTGAAGGGTCTGCACAGGATCCACTTTGTCATTTCTGCTGTGCGGTATTTGAACGTCGAACCCTGTACGCGCCGTATCATTCTTTATGCCGAAAAAAGTGATTTTCACATCGTGTTTTGAGAAAATCAGCTGATTAACAGAGAAAACTACCCTGCATTCGCCATGACTGTTCAACTGTCGTGCGTTCGGAGCAATATCCGAGGGCCTGAGCATTGCTGTAAGGGCCAAAAGCGTAATAGCTTTAAGACGTAATGATTTCAAGTCGAGGGCATCATTGTCTGCCCAGTTCATGAACAAATCATGAAAATGACCAACAGGCATAGCCTTAGACCTCAACATAGGCACTGACGTACCAGACTTTACAAGTGCGGTAATGAACATCCTAATCTCATATCTCTCTATAACGTCAGGCAAGTCTAAGGCCCGGTACATATGACCTAGGGCAGCAGTAGTAGTGTTCAATACAGACCTGGGTCTGGCCGATTTTTCCGCTACAGTAGTAAGAAACTCTGCCAGAATTCTAACATCGATAGGAGGAAAAGGGCAACTTTTATCTTTACAGAAGACATATAACTTTTCTAATGCGCCATTGTAAGAGTTCAAAGTACTGGGAGCAATGCAATACTGAAACTTTTCTATGCAGTCTGCTGACCAACCTTTCTGTTTTAGGTCGGATTGCCACATACCCTCCAGGCAAATAGGGACCACTTCCGGTTCCGACACGGCTCGGCCACACCCATCGCTAGACATACCCTTGGGCTGTTCGGGAGCCTTAACGGCGGTGCGACTGCCATACTTTGCAGACGACTGTACCACGGTTGAGCTAACCATTTTGGCGCAATAACTGTTGCTTGAGCGCGCTGATCTTGAATTACGTCTAAAACTTTGTGCAGTAGGCAAAACGGTGCGTTGACAAAATTGTTTTCGTAACCCCAGTTGTCCTGGGACAACGCGTCTACCGCTTCGGACAACGGCTCCCAATACCTGCTGTTGAATCGCGGAAGCTGTGTATTTTGACAATTCGCGAATCTGTCTACTGTGTGTGGACCCCATAAACGGTCCAGGTAAGCAAAAAGTCTGGGATGAAGCCTCCAATTGTGTTTGTCGGCCCTCCTGGACCAGAAGTCTGACTCCTGGTTCTCTACTCCGGCTATATGCGCGCACTTTATCGAGACACCAATCTCGATCGCCTCGGCCCAGATGGCCTTTGCTAACTTTGAAAGAGCTGGGCTCGGACCACCCTTGTGGTTCACGTAAGCCATCGCAGAAATATTGTCTGTTAGAACTTGAATGTTCTTTCCTCGTATCAGACTGGAAAACGCCTTCAAAGCCATTAGAATCGCGAGCATTTCGCGTTCGTTCGACGGCAGAAATGAGACTCGGACGTTCCAATCCCCGGACGCGACTTGTCCATCGTACACTGCGCCCCAACCAAGGTGACTCGCGTCGGTGACAATTTGTCCCTGTACTTGCTCGGAACATATTAAACGCTCGTTCCATTGATCAACTGAGTGTAACCACCACTCTAGCTCGCGAACAACCTCAGTAGATAAGCAAACTTTGCTAGCCCAACAATCACGAGTACCCAACAATCTATATGCGGATCTAAGAAAAAGTTTTCCCGGTTGTACAACCCAGGCTACCGAAACGCACTGGCCACAGATTTGTGCCAGACACCTGAAAGTTATACTTTTTTGTTGTAGGGCTTTGCGTATGCTGCGTTTAAGGTTGGATATACGAGCTGTCTGTGCTTTAATCCTAACCTGACCCTGGTCACTGCTCAAAGTGTAACCAATATAACTGATCTTATTAGACGCTACAAGCTGAGATTTTTCAGAATTGATAATAAAACCTAACTCGGTTAGAGTATGTATGAGTTGCTCAATATGGTCGGCGGAACAGGACTCCTCGGCTGCAAGTAAAAAATCGTCTACGCAAACGGTAACCCGCAAGCCAATAGACCTGAGATATGTGATCACAGGTCTAACAACTTTGCTAAAATAGTAGGGGCTACAGCAAAGGCCGAAAGGTAAGACTTTCCAGCGATAATAAAGACCTTTATAAGAGAACCCCAAATAATCTCTGTGTTCCCTAGCAACAGGCACGTGAAAAAATCCGTCCTTGATATCAGCAGTCACAAACTTATCACCTGCCCGAAGAAAATGAACTGTGTCTCTGATGTACTCGTTCCTGTAGTGGGGAACTTTGCAAAATGAATATAATTGTCTCAAATCAGTAATAAGCCTAAAACAATTATTTCGCTTAAGAACACAATGTATGGGATTAATGCAAACTGGTTTTAACCTACACTGTTCAATATAATCTAAGAGAACCAACCGTGAAATCTCGCTGTCTAAGAAGTCAACTTCTTTAGCATTAAAATGTTTATTATTCAATTCGAAAGTGCAAGTGTCACTATTTACCTGAAATGGGATCTTAATGCCTTCCTTAATCCAAGTCTTAACAAAGTCCGGAGCATTTATTGCGTCCCATGCATGCAAATTATCACTCAACCTGGCCTTACACATTTACACTGTTTTTGTCAGTCACATTTATATGAAGGGAGGTAACACTACTAAGTCCCAGCATTATTGTCCGTCACGTAGTTATCTTCCCTAGCAGGCCTTCTCGGGAACTGTCTGTTGGCAGATGACTGGAACACGTCCCTGTCCTGTGTCCTGCCGTTGTACGACCCACGTTGACGACCTCGACCAGTCCCAGGAAAACCACGTCTGGCCGTGAATCCGTCCTCTGTAGAACCGCCCGTTGGACGCCCAGCTGCCGATAACGTTGCCGCTGCTCGAAGCGTTTCGAGCGAATCCTGATCAAAACCAGATGTGTTCTTCTGCAGAGATCTGAATATTTTCGCTGTGCTAGCGTCAAGCTGTCCGTTCACCAACAAAGCAGCGTATTCCTCTTGTAGGTACTTTATTTGAGCGTACTGAATCAAGAACAAATTGTCTAGCGTCTCCTGCTTAAGCTCAGTTCCTGCTTCAAGCGAACACAAAAGTTTAATGCCAGTCTCACAATAGCAACCACATTTGGCCAGAGCGTTCATCAAAGGCTGGTCTGTCCGTTTTATGCCCTGTCGCGGGAATCATTGAGTTTCACATCAGCCGGCAATTTAACCTTACTGAGACTGTCCTTTAATGTCTGGAACTCTCCTTGTGTGTCCGGCTGACTCGTCGATCTGACAGCGTCCGGCTGGGGCGGAATGCCAGTGCCTACGTGGCTCAGATTGGGAGGCAAATTAAAGTCCTCCGAGATGCGCTAAAAACTCATCGTAAATACGTTTGGTCGGCGTCTTTATGCCGCCAATGTGACGTGCTGTTTTCGACGGGATATATTAAATATACTTGTTTACTCTCCTGCCTGTATCCTATCTTACATTTCGTTTCGGTAAGATAACAACAGTTGGGTGATGTAAACGTCATTCCTGAATACATCGATGTCTACATATGCGTACATAACCTCGCCTTCAACATAAAACATTAAAAGCCATTTATGTATATATGACATGTATACGCAAACACAAGCCGCATACAATGTGTGTCTTTTGAACATTTGTTGAAATATAGCAGTGTGGGTTTAATTGCGACTGTGGCTATGGTGACATCCGTCTTTTGTAGCAATTCGGCTGAAATTGACCGTACCTGAGCCCTAGTCGGGATTTAAAGCACTTGATGTGGATACGTAATTTTATGTGACATTCATATAACGAGCATTCTGTGAGTTCCATGCAAGTCATATAAACTTACCACTTGAATAAGAGTCTCTATATGTGACTCAAACATGAGGACAGGATGTTAAAATATTAAAACCAAACCAATAATGTATATGATGTATATATGTTCAATGTTTCTTTCTTGCTTGTGTAATTGTGCTTTATTTGTATGCTCTTCACATGTGGAGGAAATAAAGAATATTATTATTATTATTACCTAACCGCAAATCAACTGATTTTATAAATCTATCCAGCTTTTCATCCAATTCTGACATAATTTACTTCATCCTGTGAAAAACAGCTCCGACCCTGGAGTGAACGAGTCAAGGACAAAGATATGACGTCACGCTATCGTGACGTCATGATAAGCAGTCATTGATCATGTGACTACTATCAAACAGCAAAAAATGAGCAAAATTGCTCCATTTTCCCTAGCCTGCTTAAGGGGCAAAAATGTCACCATCGTTGAGAGCTCCGAAACCTATGGTAAAATAAAGGGTCCTGTCCAGAAACTCTTCTCAATAATTTGCTTTCATTTACATAAGGTATAAGGTGGTCAAATTTGGATTCAAACAGCAAAAAATGAGCAAAATTGCTCCATTTTTCCTACCCTGCTTAAGGGGCTAAAATGTCACCATCGTTGAGAGCTCCGAAACCTATCCCAAATTGAAGGGTCCTGTCCAGAAACTCTTCTAAATGATTTGCTTTCTTTAAAATAAGGTATAAGGTGGGCAAATTTGGACTAAAACAGCGAAAATTGAGCAAAATTGCTCCATTTTCCCTAGCCTGCTTAAGAGGCTAAAATGTCACCATCGTTGAGAGCTCCAAAACCTATGGCAAATTAAAGAATCCTGTCCAGAAACTCTTCTCAATGATTTGCTTTCATTTACATAAGGTATAAGGTGGTCAAATTTGGACTCAAACAGCGATAATTGAGCAAAATTGCTCCATTTTCCCAAGCCTGCTTAAGGGGCTAAAATGTCACCATCGTTGAGAGCTCCAAAACCTATGGCAAATTAAAGGGTCCTGTCGAGATATTCTTCTCAATGATTTACATTCATTAACATAATGTATAAGGTGGTCAAATTTGGACTCAAACAGCGAAAATTGAGCAAAATTGCTCCATTTTCCCCAGCCAGCTTAAGGGGCTTAAATGTCACAAACGTTGAGAGCTCTGAAACATATGGTACATTAAAGAGTCCTGTCCAGAAACTCTTCTCAATGATTTGCTTTCATTTACATAAAGTATAAGGTGGTCAAATTTGGACTCAAACAGCGAAAATTGAGCAAAAAAGCTCCATTTTCCCTAGCCTGCTTAAGGCGCAAAAAGGTCACCATCGTTGAGAGCTCCGAAACCTATGGCAAATTAAAGGGTCCCGTCCAGAAACTCTTCTCAATGATTTGCTTTCATTTACATAAGGTATAAGGTGGTCAAATTTGGACTCAAACAGTGAAAATTGAGCAAAATTGCTCCATTTTCCCTAGCCTTCTTAAGGGTCTAAAATGTCACCATCGCTGAGCGCTCCAAAACCTATGGCAAATTAAAGGGTCCTGTCCAGAATTTTTTCTCAATGATTGCTTTCATTTACATAAGGTATAAGGTGGTCAAATTAGGACTCAAACAGCGAAAATTGAGCAAAATTGCTCCATTTTCCCTAGCCTGCTTAAGGGGCTAAAATGTCACCATCGTTGAGAGCTCCAAAACCTATGGCAAATTAAAGGGTCCTATCCAGAAACTCTTCTCAATGATTTGCATTCATTAACATAATGTATAAGGTGGTCAAATTTGGACTCAAACAGCGAAAATTGAGCAAAATTGCTCCATTATTCCTAGCCTGCCTAAGGGGCTTAAATGTCACAATCGTTGAGAGCTCCGAAACCTATGGCAAATTAAAGGGTCCTGTCCAGAAACTCTTCTCAATGATTTGCTTTCATTTACATAAGGTATAAGGTGGTCAAATTTGGTTTCAAACAGTGATAATTGAGCAAAATTGTTCCATTTTTCCTAGCCTGCTTAAGGGGCTAAAATGTCACAATCGTTGAGAGCTCCGAAACCTATGACAAATTAAAGGGTCCTGTCTAGAAACTCTTCTCAATGATTTGCTTTCATTTACATAAGGTATAAGGTGGTCAAATTTGGACTCAACCAGCGAAAATTGAGCTAAATTGCTCCATTTTCCCAAGCCTGCTTAAGGGACAAAAATACCACAATCGTTGAGAGCTCCGAAATCTATGGCAAATTAAAGGGTCCTGTCAAGAAACTCTTCTCAATGATTTGCTTTCATTTACATAAGGTATAAGGTGGTCAAATTTGGACTCAAACAGCGAAAATTGAGCAAAAATGCTCCATTTTCCCTAGCCTGCTTAAGGGGCAAAAATGTCACCATCGTTGAGAGCTCCGAAACTTATGGCAAATTAAAGGGTCCTGTCCATAAACTCTTCTCAATGATTTGCTTTCATTTACATAAGGTATAAGGTGGTCAAATTTGGTTTCAAACAGTGAAAATTGAGCAAAATTACTCCATTTTTCCTAGCAGGCTTAAGGGGCTAAAATGTCACCATCGTTGAGAGCTCCAAAACCTATGGCAAATTAAAGGGTCCTGTCCAGAATTTCTTCTCAATGATTTGCTTTCATTTACATAAGGTATAAGGTGGTCAAATTTGGACTCAAACAGCGAAAATTGAGCAAAATTGCTCCATTTTCCCAAGCCTGCTTAAGGGGCTAAAATGTCACCATCGTTGAGAGCTCCAAAACCTATGGCAAATTTAAGGGTCCTGTCCAGAAATTCTTCTCAATGATTTGCATTCATTAACATAATGTATAAGGTGGTCAAATTTGGACTCAAACAGCGAAAATTGAGCAAAATTGCTCCATTTTCCCTAGTCAGCTTAAGGGTCTTAAATGTCACAAACGTTGAGAGCTCGAAACATATGGTAAATTAAAGAGCCCTGTCCAGAAACTCTTCTCAATGATTTGCTTTCATTTACATAAAGTATAAGGTGGTCAAATTTGGACTCAAACAGCGAAAATTGAGCAAAAAAGCTCCATTTTCCCTAGCCTGCTTAAGGGGCAAAATGTCACCATCGTTGAGAGCTCCAAAACCTATGGCAAATTAAAGGGTCCTGTCCAGAAACTCTTCTCAATGATTTGCATTCATTAACATAATGTATAAGGTGGTCAAATTTGGTTTTCGAGCAGTGATAATTGAGCAAAATTGTTCCATTTTCCCTAGCCTGCTTAAGGGGCTAAAATGTCTCAATCGTTGAGAGCTCCGAAACCTATGGCAAATTAAAGGGTCCTGTCCAGAAACTTTTCTCAATGATTTGCTTTCATTTACATAAGGTATAAGGTGGGCAAATTTGGACGTAAACAGCGAAAATTGAGCCAAATTGCTCCATTTTCCATAGCCTGCTTAAGGGGCTAAAATGTCAGCATCGTTGAGAGCTCCAAAACCTATGGCAAATTAAAGAATCCTGTCCAGAAACTCTTCTCAATTATTTGCTTTCATTAAGATAAGGTATAAGGTGGTCAAATTTGGACTCAAACAGCGGAGATTGAGCAAAATTGCTCCATTTTTCCTAGCCTGCTTAAGGGGCTAAAATGTCACAATCGTTGAGAGCTCCGAAACCTATGGCAAATTAAAGGGTCCTGTCTAGAAACTCTTCTCAATGATTTGCTTTCATTTACATAAGGTATAAGGTGGTCAAATTTGGACTCGAACAGCGAAAATTGAGCTAAATTGCTCCATTTTCCCAAGCCTGCTTAAGGGACAAAAATATCACAATCGTTGAGAGTCCGAAACCTATGGCAAATTAAAGGGTCCTGTCAAGAAACTCTTCTCAATGATTTGCTTTCATTTACATAAGGTATAAGGTGGTCAAATTTGGACTCAAACAGCGAAAATTGAGCTAAATTGCTCCATTCTCCCAAGCCTGCTTAAGGGACAAAAATATCACAATCGGTGAAAGTCCGAAACCTATGGCAAATTAAAGGGTCCTGTCAAGAAACTCTTCTCAATGATTTGCTTTCATTTACATAAGGTATAAGGTGGTCAAATTTGGACTCAATCAGTGAAAATTGAGCAAAATTGCTCCATTTTCCCTAGCCTGCTTAAGGGGCTAAAATGTCACCATCGTTGAGAGCTCCGAAACCTATGGCAAATTAAAGGGTCCTGTCCAGAAACTCTTCTCAATGATTTGCTTTCATTTACATAAGGTATAAGGTGGTCAAATTTGGACTCAAACAGCGAAAATTGAGCAAAATTGCTCCATTTTCCCTAGCCTGCTTAAGGGGCTAAAATGTCACCATCGTTGAGAGCTCCGAAACCTTTGGCAAATTAAAGGGTCTTGTCATGAAACTTTTCTTAATGATTTGCTTACATTTACATAAGGTATAAGGTGGTCAAATTTGGACTCAATCAATGATAATTGAGCAAAATTGCTCCATTTTCTCTAGCCTGCTAAAGGGTCTAAAATGTCACCATCGTTGAGAGCTTCGAAACCTATGGTAATTTTAAGGGTCCTGTCCAGAAACTCTTCTCAATGAATTGCTATCATTTACATAAGATATAACGTGGTCAAATTTGGATTCAAACAGCGAAAATTGAGCAAAATTGCTCCATTTTCCCTAGCCTGCTTAATAGGCAAAAATGTCACCATTATTGAGAGCTTCGAAACCTACGGCAAATTAAAGGTTCCTGTTCAAAAACTCTTCTCAATGATTTCCTTTCATTTAAATAAGGTATAAGTTGGTCAAAATTGGCCCCAAACAGTGACAATTTAGCAAAATTGCTCCATTTTCCCTAGCCAGCTTAAGGGGCAAAAATGTCACAATCGTTGAGAGCTCCGAAACCTATGGCAAATTAAAGGGTCCTGTCCAAAAACTCTTCTCAATGATTTGCTTTCATTTAATAAGGCATAAGGTGGTCAAATTTTGACTCAAACAGCGATAATTGAGCAAAATTGCTCCATTTTCCCTAGCCTGCTAAAGGGTCTAAAATGTCATCATCGTTGAGAGCTTCGAAACCTATGGTAATTTTAAGTGTCCTGTCCAGAAACTCTTCTCAATGAATTGCTTTCATTTACATAAGATATAACGTGGTCAAATTTGGACTCAAACAGCGAAAATTGAGCAAAATTGCTCCATTTTCCCTAGCCTGCTTAATAGGCAAAAATGTCACCATCATTGAGAGCTTCAAAACCTAAGGCAAATTAAAGGGTCCTGTTCAAAAACTCTTCTCAATGATTTCCTTTCATTTAAATAAGGTATAAGTTGGTCAAAATTGGCCTCAAACAGTGACAATTTAGCAAAATTGCTCCATTTTCCCCTATAGCCTGCTTAAGGGGCAAAAATGTCACAATCGTTGAGAGCTCCAAAACCTATGGCAAATTAAAGGGTCCTGTCCAAAAACTCTTCTCAATGATTTGCTTTCATTTACATAAGGTATAAGGTGGTCAAATTGGACTCAAACAGCGAAAATTGAGCAAAATTGCTCCACTTTCCCTAACCTGCTTAAGGGGCAAAAATGTCACCATCGTTGAGAGCTCCGAAACCTATGGCAAATTAAAGGGTCCTGTCCAGAAACTCTTCTCAATGATTTGCTTTCATTTACATAAGGTATAAGGTGGTCAAATTTGGACTCAAACAGCGAAAATTGAGCAAAATTGCTCCATTTTCCCTAGCCTGCTTAAGGGGCTATAATGACACCATCGTTGAGAGCTCCGAAACCTATGGCAAATTAAAGGGTCCTGTCCAGAAACTCTTCTCAATGATTTGCTTTCATTTACATAAGGTATAAGGTGGTCAAACTTGGACTTAAACAGCGAAAATTGAGCAAAATTGCTCCATTTCCCCTAGCCTGCTTATGGGGCTAAAATGTCACCATCGTTGAGAGCTCCGAAACCTATGGCAAATTGAAGGGTCCTGTCCAGAAACTCTTCTCAATGATTTGCTTTCATTTACATAAGGTATAAGGTGGTCAAATTTGAACTCAAGCAGCGAAAATTGAGCAAAATTGCTCTACTTTCCCTAGCCTGCTTAAGGGGCAAAAATGTAACCATCGTTGAGAGCTCCGAAACCTATGGCAAATTGAAGGGTCCTGTCCAGAAACTCTTCTCAATGATTTGCTTTTATTTACATAAGGTATAAGGTGGTCAAATTTGGACTCAAACAGCGAAAATTGAGCAAAATTGCTCCATTTTCCCTAGCCTGCTTAAGGGGCTAAAATGTCACCGTCGTTAAGAGCTCAAAAACCTATGGCAAATTAAAGAATCCTGTCCAGAAACTCTTCTCAATTATTTGCTTTCATTAACCTAAGGTATAAGGTGGTCAAATTTGGACTCAAACAGCGAAAATTGAGCAAAATTGCTCCATTTTTCCTAGCCTGCTTAAGGGGTTAAAATGTCACAATCGTTGAGAGCTCCGAAACCTATGGCAAATTAAAGGGTCCTGTCCAGAAACTCTTCTCAATGATTTCCTTTCATTTACATAAGGTATAAGTTGGTCAAAATTGGCCTCAAACAGTGAAAATTTAGCAAAATTGCTCCATTTTCCCCTATAGCCTGCTTAAGGGGCAAAAATGTCACAATCGTTGAGAGCTCCAAAACCTATGGCAAATTAAAGGGTCCTGTCCAGAAACTCTTCTCAATGATTTGCTTTCATTTACATAAGGTATAAGGTGGTCAAATTGGACTCAAGCAGCAAAAATTGAGCAAAATTGCTCCACTTTCCCTAGCCTGCTTAAGGGGCCTAAATGTAACCATCGTTGAGAGCTCCGAAACCTATGGCAAATTAAAGGGTCCTGTCCAGAAACTCTTCTGAATGATTTGCTTTCATTTACATAATGTATAAGGTGGTCAAATTTGGACTCAAACAGCGAAAATTGAGCCAAATTGCTCCATTTTCCCTAGCCTGCTTAAGGGGCAAAAATATCACCATCATTGAGAGCTCCGAAACCTTTGGCAAATTAAAGGGTCCTATCATGAAACTCTTCTCAATGATTTGCTTTCATTTACATAAGGTATAAGGTGGTCAAATTTGGACTCAATCAGTGATAATTGAGCAAAATTGCTCCATTTTCCCTAGCCTGCTAAAGGGTCTAAAATGTCACAATCGTTGAGAGCTTCGAAACCTATGGTAATTTTAAGGGTCCTGTCCAGAAACTCTTCTCAATGAATTGCTATCATTTACATAAGATATAACGTGGTCAAATTTGGATTCAAACAGCGAAAATTGAGCAAAATTGCTCCATTTTCCCTAGCCTGCTTAATAGGCAAAAATGTCACCATCATTGAGAGCTTCGAAACCTACGGCAAATTAAAGGGTCCTGTTCAAAAACTCTTCTCAATGATTTCCTTTCATTTAAATAAGGTATAAGTTGGTCAAAATTGGCCTCAAACAGTGACAATTTAGCAAAATTGCTCCATTTTCCCTAGCCAGCTTAAGGGGCAAAAATGTCACAATCGTTGAGAGCTCCGAAACCTATGGCAAAATAAAGGGTCCTGTCCAAAAACTCTTCACAATGATTTGCTTTCATTTACATAAGGTATAAGGTGGTCAAATTGGACTCAAACAGCGAAAATTGAGCAAAATTGCTCCGTTTTCCCTAGCCTGCTTAAGGGGCTAAAATGTCACCATCGTTGAGAGCTCCAAAACCTATTGCAAATTAAAGGGTCCTGTCAAAAAACTCTTCTCAATGATTTGCTTTCATTTACATAAGGCATAAGGTGGTCAAATTTTGACTCAAACAGCGATAATTGAGCAAAATTGCTCCATTTTCCCTAGCCTGCTTAAGGGTCTAAAATGTCATCATCGTTGAGAGCTTCGAGACCTATGGTAATTTTAAGTGTCCTGTCCAGACACTCTTCTCAATGAATTGCTTTCATTTACATAAGATATAACGTGGTCAAATTTGGACTCAAACAGCGAAAATTGAGCAAAATTGCTCCATTTTCCCTAGCCTGCTTAATGGGCAAAAATGTCACCATCATTGAGAGCTTCGAAACCTACGGCAAATTCAAGGGTCCTGTTCAAAAACTCTTCTCAATGATTTCCTTTCATTTACATAAGGTATAAGGTGGTCAAAATTGGCCTCAAACAGTGAAAATTTAGCAAAATTGCTCCATTTTCCCCTATAGCCTGCTTAAGGGGCAAAAATGTCACAATCGTTGAGAGCTCCGAAACCTATGGCAAATTAAAGGGTCCTGTCCAAAAACTCTTCTCAATGATTTGCTTTCATTTACATAAGGTATAAGGTGGTCTAATTGGACTCAAGCAGCGAAAATTGAGCAAAATTGCTCCACTTTCCCTAGCCTGCTTAAGGGGCAAAAATGTAACCATCGTTGAGAGCTCCAAAACCTATGGCAAATTAAAGGGTCCTGTCCAGAAACTCTTCTCAATGATTTGCTTTCATTTACATAAGGTATAAGGTGGTCAAATTGGACTCAAGCAGCGAAAATTGAGCAAAATTGCTCCACTTTCCCTAGCCTGCTTAAGGGGCAAAAATTTCACAATCGTTGAGAGCTCCGAAACCAATGGCAAATTAAAGGGTCCTGTCCAGAATCTCTTCTCAATGATTTGCTTTCATTTACATAAGGTATAAGGTGGTCAAATTTGGACTCAAACAGCGAAAATTGAGCAAAATTGCTCCATTTTTCCAAGCCTGCTTAAGGGGCAAAAATTTCACCATCGTTGAGAGCTCCGAAACCTATGGCAAATTAAAGGGTCCTGTCCAGAAACTCTTTTCAATGATTTGCTTTCATTTACATAAGGTATAAGGTGGTCAAATTTGGACTCAATCAGTGATAATTGAGCAAAATTGCTCCATTTTCCCTAGCCTGCTTAAGGAGCTAAAATGTCACCATCGTTGAGAGCTCCGAAACCTATGGCAAATTAAAGGGTCCTGTCCAGAAACTCTTCTCAACAATTTGCTTTTATAAGGTAGAAGGTGGTCAAATTTGGACTCAAACAGCGAAAATTGAGCCAAATTGCTCCATTTTTCCTAGCCTGCTTAAGGGGCTAAAATGTCACCATCGTTGAGAGCTCCAAAACCTATGGCAAATTAAAGAATCCTGTCCAGCAACTCTTCTCAATTATTTGCTTTCAATAACATAAGGTATAAGGTGGTCAACTTTGGACTCAAACAGCGAAAATTGAGCAATATTGCTCCATTTTTCCTAGCCTGCTTAAGGGGCTAAAATGTCACAATCGTTGAGAGCTCCGAAACCTATGGCAAATTAAAGGGTCCTGTTCAAAAACTCTACTCAATGATTTGCTTTCATTTACATAAGGTATAAGGTGGTCAAATTGGACTCAAACAGCAAAAATTGAGCAAAATTGCTCCACTTTCCCTAGCCTGCTTAAGGGGCAAAAATGTAACCATCGTTGAGAGCTCTGAAACCTATGGCAAATTAAAGGGTCCTGTCCAGAAACTCATCTCAATGATTTGCTTTCATTTACATAAGGTATAAGGTGGTCAAATTTGGACTCAAACAGCGAAGATTGAGCCAAATTGCTCCATTTTCCCTAGCCTGCTTAAGAGGCTAAAATGTCACCATCGTTGAGAGCTCCAAAACCTATGGCAAATTAAAGGGTCCTGTCCAGAAACTCTTCTCAACGATTTGCTTTTACTTACATAAGGTAGAAGGTGGTCAAATTTGGACTCAAACAGCGAAAATTGAGCCAAATTGCTCCATTTCCCCTAGCCTGCTTATGGGGCTAAAATGTCACCATCGTTGAGAGCTCCAAAACCTATGGCAAATTAAAGGGTCCTGTCCAGAAACTCTTCTCAATGATTTGCTTTCATTTACATAAGGTATAAGGTGGTCAAACTTGGACTCAAACAGCGAAAATTGAGCAAAATTGCTCCATTTTCCCAAGCCTGCTTATGGGGCAAAAATTTCACCATCGTTGAGAGCTCCGAAACCTATGGCAAATTAAAGGGTCCTGTCAAGAAACTCTTCTCAATGATTTGCTTTCATTTACATAAGGTATAAGGTGGTCAAAGTTTGACTCAATCAGCGATAATTGAGCAAAATTGCTCCATTTTCCCTAGCCTGCTAAAGGGTCTAAAATGTCACCATCGTTGAGAGCTTCGAAACCTATGGTAATTTTAATGGTCCTGTCCAGAAACTCTTCTCAATGAATTGCTTTCATTTACATAAGATATAACGTGGTCAAATTTGGACTCAAACAGCGAAAATTGAGCAAAATTGCTCCATTTTCCCTAGCCTGCTTAATTTGCAAAAATGTCACCATCATTGAGAGCTTCAAAACCTACGGCAAATTAAAGGGTCCTGTTCAAAAACTCTTCTCAATGATTTCCTTTCATTTACATAAGGTATAAGGTGGTCAAAATTGGCCTCAAACAGTGAAAATCTAGCAAAATTGCTCCATTTTCCCCTATAGCCTGCTTAAGGGGAAAAAGTGTCATAATCGTTGAGAGCTCCGAAACCTATGGCAAATTAAAGGGTCCTGTCCAGAAACTCTTCTCAATGATTTGCTTTCATTTACATAAGGTATAAGGTGGTCAAATTTGGACTCAAACAGCGAAAATTGAGCCAAATTGCTCCATTTCCCCTAGCCTGCTTTAGGGGCAAAATTTCACCATCGTTGAGAGCTCCAAAACCTATTGCAAATTAAAGGGTCCTGTCAAGAAACTCTTCTCAATGATTTGCTTTCATTTACATAAGGCATAAGGTGGTCAAATTTTAACTCAAACAGCGAAAATTGAGCAAAATTGCTCCATTTCCCCTAGCCTGCTAAAGAGGCTAAAATGTCATCATCGTTGAGAGCTTCGAAACCTATGGTAATTTGAAGGGTCCTGTCCAGAAACTCTTCTCAATGAATTGCTTTCATTAACATAAGATATTACGTGGTCAAATTTAGTCTCAAACAGCGAAAATTGAGCAAAATTGCTCCATTTTCCCTAGCCTGCTGAAGGGGCAAAAATGTGACCATCGTTGAGAGCTCCAAAACCTATGGCAAATTAAAGAATCCTGTCCAGCAACTCTTCTCAATTATTTGCTTTCATTAACATAAGGTATAAGGTGGTCAAATTTGGACTCAAACAGCGAAAATTGAGCAATATTGCTCCATTTTTCCTAGCCTGCTTAAGGGGCTAAAATGTCACAATCGTTGAGAGCTCCGAAACCTATGACAAATTAAAGGGTCCTGTCCAGAAACTCTTCTCAATGATTTGCTTTCATTTACATAAGGTATAAGGTGGTCAAATTTGGACTCAAACAGCGAAAATTTAGCAAAATTGCTCCATTTTCCCAAGCCTGCTTAAGGGGCAAAAATTTCACCATCGTTGAGAGCTCCGAAACCTATGGCAAATTAAAGGGTCCTGTCAAGAAACTCTTCTCAATGATTTGCTTTCATTTACATAAGGTATAAGGTGGTCAAATTTGGACTCAATCAGTGATAATTGAGCAAAAAAGCTCCATTTTCCCTAGCCTGCTTAAGGGGCTAAAATGTCACAATCGTTGAGAGCTCCGAAACCTAGGGCAAATTAAAGGGTCCTGTCAAGAAACTCTTCTCAACGATTTGCTTTTATTTACATAAGGTATAAGGTGGTCAAATTTGGACTCAAACAGCGAAGATTGAGCCAAATTGCTCCATTTTCCCTAGCCTGCTTAAGAGGCTAAAATGTCACCATCGTTGAGAGCTCCGAAACCTATGGCAAATTAAAGGGTCCTGTCCAGAAACTTTTCTCAACGATTTGCTTTTATTTACATAAGGTAGAAGGTGGTCAAATTTGGACTCAAACAGCGAAAATTGAGCCAAATTGCTCCATTTCCCCTAGCCTGCTTATGGGGCTAAAATGTCACCATCGTTGAGAGCTCCAAAACCTATGGCAAATTAAAGGGTCCTGTCCAGAAACTCTTCTCAATGATTTGCTTTCATTTACATAAGGTATAAGGTGGTCAAACTTGGACTCAAACAGCGAAAATTGAGCAAAATTGCTCCATTTTCCCAAGCCTGCTTATGGGGCAAAAATTTCACCATCGTTGAGAGCTCCGAAACCTATGGCAAATTAAAGGGTCCTGTCAAGAAACACTTCTCAATGATTTGCTTTCATTTACATAAGGTATAAGGTGGTCAAATTTGGACTCAATCAGTGATAATTGAGCAAAATTGCTCCATTTCCCTAGCCTGCTAAAGGGTCTAAAATGTCACAATCGTTGAGAGCTTCGAAACCTATGGTAATTTTAAGGGTCCTGTCCAGAAACTCTTCTCAATGAATTGCTATCATTTACATAAGATATAACGTGGTCAAATTTGGATTCAAACAGCGAAAATTGAGCAAAATTGCTCCATTTTCCTTAGCCTGCTTAATAGGCAAAAATGTCACCATCATTGAGAGCTTCGAAACCTACGGCAAATTAAAGGGTCCTGGTCAAAAACTCTTCTCAATGATTTCCTTTTATTTACATAAGGTATAAGTTGGTCAAAATTGGCCTCAAACAGTGACAATTTAGCAAAATTGCTCCATTTTCCCTAGCCAGCTTAAGGGGCAAAAATGTCACAATCGTTGAGAGCTCCGAAACCTATGGCACATTAAAGGGTCCTGTCCAAAAACTATTCTCAATGATTTGCTTTCATTTACATAAACCATAAGGTGGTCAAATTGGACTCAAACAGCGAAAATTGAGCAAAATTGCTCCGTTTTCCCTAGCCTGCTTAAGGGGCTAAAATGTCACCATCGTTGAGAGCTCCAAAACCTATTGCAAATTAAAGGGTCCTGTCAAAAAACTCTTCTCAATGATTTGCTTTCATTTACATAAGGCATAAGGTGGTCAAATTTTGACTCAAACAGCGATAATTGAGCAAAATTGCTCCATTTTCCCTAGCCTGCTAAAGGGTCTAAAATGTCATCATCGTTGAGAGCTTCGAGACCTGTGGTAATTTTAAGTGTCCTGTCCAGAAACTCTTCTCAATGAATTGCTTTCATTTACATAAGATATAACGTGGTCAAATTTGGATTCAAACAGCGAAAATTGAGCAAAATTGCTCCATTTTCCTTAGCCTGCTTAATAGGCAAAAATGTCACCATCTTTGAGAGCTTCGAAACCTACGGCAAATTAAAGGGTCCTGTTCAAAAACTCTTCTCAATGATTTCCTTTTATTTACATAAGGTATAAGTTGGTCAAAATTGGCCTCAAACAGTGACAATTTAGCAAAATTGCTCCATTTTCCCTAGCCAGCTTAAGGGGCAAAAATGTCACAATCGTTGAGAGCTCCGAAACCTATGGCACATTAAAGGGTCCTGTCCAAAAACTTTTCTCAATGATTTGCTTTCATTTACATAAACCATAAGGTGGTCAAATTGGACTCAAACAGCGAAAATTGAGCAAAATTGCTCCGTTTTCCCTAGCCTGCTTAAGGGGCTAAAATGTCACCATCGTTGAGAGCTCCAAAACCTATTGCAAATTAAAGGGTCCTGTCAAAAAACTCTTCTCAATGATTTGCTTTCATTTACATAAGGCATAAGGTGGTCAAATTTTGACTCAAACAGCGATAATTGAGCAAAATTGCTCCATTTTCCCTAGCCTGCTAAAGGGTCTAAAATGTCATCATCGTTGAGAGCTTCGAGACCTGTGGTAATTTTAAGTGTCCTGTCCAGAAACTCTTCTCAATGAATTGCTTTCATTTACATAAGATATAACGTGGTCAAATTTGGACTCAAACAGCGAAAATTGAGCAAAATTGCTCCATTTTCCCTAGCCTGCTTAATGGGCAAAAATGTCACCATCATTGAGAGCTTCGAAACCTACGGCAAATTCAAGGGTCCTGTTCAAAAACTCTTCTCAATGATTTCCTTTCATTTACATAAGGTATAAGTTGGTCAAAATTGGCCTCAAACAGTGAAAATTTAGCAAAATTGCTCCATTTTCCCCTATAGCCTGCTTAAGGGGCAAAAATGTCACAATCGTTGAGAGCTCCGAAACCTATGGCAAATTAAAGGGTCCTGTCCAAAAACTTTTCTCAATGATTTGCTTTCATTTACATAAGGTATAAGGTGGTCAAATTGGACTCAAGCAGCGAAAATTGAGCAAAATTGCTCCACTTTCCCTAGCCTGCTTAAGGGGCAAAAATGTAACCATCGTTGAGAGCTCCAAAACCTATGGCAAATTAAAGGGTCCTGTCCAGAAACTCTTCTCAATGATTTGCTTTCATTTACATAAGGTAAAGGGTGGTCAAATTTGGACTCAAACAGCGAAAATGGAGCCGAATTGCTCCATTTTCCCTAGCCTGCTTAAGAGGCTAAAATGTCACCATCGTTGAGAGCTCCAAAACCTATGGCAAAATAAAGGGTCCTGTCCAGAAACTCTTCTCAACGATTTGCTTTTATTTACATAAGGTAGAAGGTGGTCAAACTTGGACTCAAACAGCGAAAATTGAGCAATATTGCTCCATTTTCCCTAGCCTGCTTATGGGGCTAAAATGTCACCATCGTTGAGAGCTCCAAAACCTATGGCAAATTAAAGAATCCTGTCCAGCAACTCTTCTCAATTATTTGCATTCATTAACATAAGGTATAAGTTGGTCAAATTTGGACTCAAACAGCGAAAATTGAGCAATATTGCTCCATTTTTCCTAGCCTGCTTAAGGGGCAAAAATTTCACAATCGTTGAGAGCTCCGAAACCTATTGCAAATTAAAGGGTCCTGTCCAGAAACGCTTCTCAATGATTTGCTTTCATTTACATAAGGTATAAGGTGGTCAAATTTGGACTCAAACAGCGAAAATTGAGCAAAATTGCTCCATTTTTCCAAGCCTGCTTAAGGGGCAAAAATTTCACCATCGTTGAGAGCCCGAAACCTATGGCAAATTAAAGGGTCCTGTCCAGAAACTCTTCTCAATGATTTGCTTTCATTTACATAAGGTATAAGGTGGTCAAATTTGGACTCAATCAGTGATAATTGAGCAAAATTGCTCCATTTTCCCTAGCCTGCTTATGGAGCTAAAATGTCACCATCGTTGAGAGCTCCGAAACCTATGGCAAATTAAAGGGTCCTGTCCAGAAACTCTTCTCAACAATTTGCTTTTATTTACATAAGGTAGAAGGTGGTCAAATTTGGACTCAAACAGCGAAAATTGAGCCAAATTGCTCCATTTTTCCTAGCCTGCTTAAGGAGCTAAAATGTCACCATCGTTGAGAGCTCCAAAACCTATGGCAAATTAAAGAATCCTGTCCAGCAACTCTTCTCAATTATTTGCTTTCAATAACATAAGGTATAAGGTGGTCAACTTTGGACTCAAACAGCGAAAATTGAGCAATATTGCTCCATTTTTCCTAGCCTGCTTAAGGGGCTAAAATGTCACAATCGTTGAGAGCTCCGAAACCTATGGCAAATTAAAGGGTCCTGTTCAAAAACTCTACTCAATGATTTGCTTTCATTTACATAAGGTATAAGGTGGTCAAATTGGACTCAAACAGCGAAAATTGAGCAAAATTGCTCCACTTTCCCTAGCCTGCTTAAGGGGCAAAAATGTAACCATCGTTGAGAGCTCCGAAACCTATGGCAAATTAAAGGGTCCTGTCCAGAAACGCTTTTCAATGATTTGCTTTCATTTACATAAGGTATAAGGTGGTCAAATTTGGACTCAAACAGCGAAGATTGAGCCAAATTGCTCTATTTTCCCTAGCCTGCTTAAGAGGCTAAGATGTCACAATCGTTGAGAGCTCCAAAACCTATGGCAAATTAAAGGGTCCTGTCCAGAAACTCTTCTCAACGATTTGCTTTTATTTACATAAGGTAGAAGGTGGTCAAATTTGGACTCAAACAGCGAAAATTGAGCCAAATTGCTCCATTTCCCCTAGCCTGCTTATGGGGCTAAAATGTCACCATCGTTGAGAGCTCCAAAACCTATGGCAAATTAAAGGGTCCTGTCCAGAAACTCTTCTCAATGATTTGCTTTCATTTACATAAGGTATAAGGTGGTCAAACTTGGACTCAAACAGCGAAAATTGAGCCAAATTGCTCCATTTTCCCAAGCCTGCTTATGGGGCAAAAATTTCACCATCGTTGAGAGCTCCGAAACCTATGGCAAATTAAAGGGTCCTGTCAAGAAACTCTTCTCAATGATTTGCTTTCATTTACATAAGGTATAAGGTGGTCAAATTTTGACTCTCTCAGCGATAATTGAGCAAAATTGCTCCATTTTCCCTAGCCTGCTAAAGGGTCTAAAATGTCACCATCGTTGAGAGCTTCGAAACCTATGGTAATTTTAATGGTCCTGTCCAGAAACTCTTCTCAATGAATTGCTTTCATTTACATAAGATATAACGTGGTCAAATTTGGACTCAAACAGCGAAAATTGAGCAAAATTGCTCCATTTTCCCTAGCCTGCTTAATGGGCAAAAATGTCACCATCATTGAGAGCTTCGAAACCTACGGCAAATTAAAGGGTCCTGTTCAAAAACTCTTCTCAATGATTTCCTTTCATTTACATAAGATATAAGGTGGTCAAAATTGGCCTCAAACAGCGAAAATTTAGCAAAATTGCTCCATTTTCCCCTATAGCCTGCTAAAGGGGAAAAAGTGTCATAATCGTTGAGAGCTCCGAAACCTATGGCAAATTAAAGGGTCCTGTCCAGAAACTCTTCTCAATGATTTGCTTTCATTTACATAAGGTGTAAGGTGGTCAAATTTGGACTCAAACAGCGAAAATTGAGCCAAATTGCTCCATTTCCCCTAGCCTGCTTTAGGGGCAAAAATTTCACCATCGTTGAGAGCTCCAAAACCTATTGCAAATTAAAGGGTCCTGTCAAGAAACTCTTCTCAATGATTTGCTTTCATTTACATAAGGTATAAGGTGGTCAAATTTGGACTCAAACAGCGAAAATTTAGCAAAATTGCTCCATTTTCCCAAGCCTGCTTAAGGGGCAAAAATTTCACCATCGTTGAGAGCTCCGAAACCTATGGCAAATAAAGGGTCCTGTCAAGAAACTCTTCTCAATGATTTGCTTTCATTTACATAAGGTATAAAGTGGTCAAATTTGGACTCAATCAGTGATAATTGAGCAAAATTGCTCCATTTGCCCTAGCCTGCTTAAGGGGCTAAAATGTCACCATCGTTGAGAGCTCCGAAACCTATGGCAAATTAAAGGGTCCTGTCCAGAAACTCTTCTCAATGATTTGCTTTCATTTACATAAGGTATAAGGTGGTCAAATTTGGACTCAAACAGCGAAAATTGAGCAAAATTGCTCCATTTTCCCTAGCCTGCTTAAGGGGCTAAAATGTCACAATCGTTGAGAGCTCCGAAACCTATAGCAAATTAAAGGGTCCTGTCAAGAAACTCTTCTCAATGATTTGCTTTCATTTACATAAGGTATAAGGTGGTCAAATTTGGACTCAAACAGCAAAATTGCTCCATTTTCCCTAGCCTGCTTAAGGGGCTAAAATGTCACCATCGTTGAGAGCTCCGAAACCTATGGCAAATTAAAGGGTCCTGTCCAGAAACTCTTCTCAATGATTTGCTTTCATTTACATAAGGTATAAGACGGTCAAATTTGGACTCAAACAGCGAAAATTGAGCAAATTGCTCCATTTTCCCTAGCCTGCTAAAGGGTCTAAAATGTCACCATCGTTGAGAGCTCCAAAGCCAATGGTAATTTTAAGGATCCTGTCCAGAAACTCTTCTCAATGATTTGCTTTCATTTACATAGGATATAACGTGGTCGAATTTGGACTCAAACAGCGAAAATTGAGCAAAATTGCTCCATTTTCCCTAGCCTGCTTAAGGGGCAAAAATGTCACCATCATTGAGAGCTCCGAAACCTACGGCAAATTAAAGGGTCCTGTTCAAAAACTCTTCTCAATGATTTACTTTCTTTTACATAAGGTATAAGTTGGTCAAAATTGGCCTCAAACAGTGAAAATTTAGCAAAATTGCTCCATTTTCCCTAGCCTGCTTAAGGGGCAAAAATGTCACAATCGTTGAGAGCTCCGAAACCTATGGCAAATTAAAGGGTCCTGTCCAAAAACTCTTCTCAATGATTTGCTTTCATTTACATAAGGTATAAGGTGGTCAAATTGGACTCAAACAGAGAAAATTGAGCAAAATTGCTCCACTTTCCCTAGCCTGCTTAAGGGGCAAAAATGTAACCATCGTTGAGAGCTCCGAAACCTATGGCAAATTAAAGGGTCCTGTCCAGAAACTCTTCTCAATGATTTGCTTTCATTTACATAAGGTATAAGGTGGTCAAATTTGGACTCAAACAGCGAAAATTGAGCCAAATTGCTCCATTTTCCCTAGCCTGCTTAAGGGGCTAAAATGTCACCATCGTTGAGAGCTCCAAAACCTATGGCAAATTAAAGGGTGCTGTCCAGAAACTCTTCTCAATGATTTGCTTTTATTTACATAGGTAGAAGGTGGTCAAATTTGGACTCAAACAGCGATAATTGAGCCAAATTGTTCATTTTCCCTAGCCTGCTTAAGGGGCTAAAATGTCGCCATCGTTGAGAGCTCCAAAACCTATGGCAAATTAAAGGGTCCTGTCCAGAAACTCTTCTCAATGATTTGCTTTCATTTACATAAGGTATAAGGTGGTCAAATTTGGACTCAAACAGTAAAATTGCTCCATTTTCCCAAGCCTGTTTAAGGGGCAAAAATGTCACCATCGTTGAGAGCACAGAAACCTATGGCGAATTAAAGGGTCCTGTCAAGAAACTCTTCTCAATGATTTGCTTTCATTTACATAAGGTATAAGGTGGTCAAATTTGGACTCAATCAGTGATAATTGAGCAAAAATTGTTCCATATTCCCTAGCCTGCTTAAGGGGCTAAAATGTCACCATCGTTGAGAGCTCCGAAACCTATGGCAAATTAAAGGGTCCTGTCCAGAAACTCTTCTCAATGATTTGCTTTCATTTACATAAGGTACATGCCCCTAGTGCCAAACAAAAATCCAGTGGCATGTAATCCCTTTACGGCCTTATGGTATGCTCAACACATTGCTATATTGTGAAATTAAATAAGTTTGTCTGATCTTTAGCATGTTTTCATAGATCCAAAACTGTGAATTAGTCTGCACAGCATGCATATCCTAGAAAGCAGTTACGAACAGCTTCAAGTGAGAGTAAATCCACAACACAAAAACTGGTAATGACAGTAAGTTTTTGTCAGATTGTCATCATGTCTGGTAAAACTATCTAAGCATTAAGAAAATGAAGTTCATCAATGGTGTATATAATGTTGCAGTACCGGAGACTTCATCAAGGCTGTAAAAGCAGATCACAGATTGCTCATCAAGCGTCTCTTGGTTACTAGGGATCTTAGATGCTAAGAGGATGACTGTTCATAAAGTCTGTATAGCGTATCTTTATACTCATATGTAGAACATAATCTGAGAGGTCTCAGATAAAACTGTTCTAAGCTGTATAGAATGTTGTATAACACTGAGCACAATCTTAAACTGCAGTGCCTCAGTACATAATTATAGACTTTGAAGATAATAGCAGTTCATCAAGAACTAATCCATTGAGTCCAGGGTTAAAATTATTGAGTGCATCTTGCTGTCTTTAACATCAGCCTGTAAAGAGACCCCTAAAACCCGCGTGGAAAAATCTCAGCTAAGGTAATAAGATTATTTTGATCATATTTAGAAGCTTCAAACAGAGAGAACTCCACAACTTGGTATCAATCAGGATTATTCAGCTCAGAGCAATCCCCTGCAAGTGCTAGTGAAGCTTATAAATTGAAATGCTGCTCCAAACAATATGCAATATAATTAGCAATGGTTAAATGTCAAACTGTCAAATAAACAATATTTATCATAAAAACAAATGATCAAATAAGGGCAAAAATAGAGAAAAACACCATTTGTGGCAGGGCTTTGGTCAGCGTTAGTGCATAAATAGAGATAAACACCCTTTTTGGCGACGCTTTGGTTAGAATAAGGGCAAAAATTGAGAATAAAACCTTTTTGTTAGGGCTTTGGTTAGATTAAGGGCAAATATAGAGAAATATAGAGTAAATCATCCGTTTTGGTAGGGCCTTGGTTAAAATAAGAGCAAAATAGAGAAAAACACCCTTTTTGGTAGGGCTTTGGCTAGAAGGGCATAAATACAGTAAAACACTATTTGTTGTAGAGCTTTCGTTAAAATCAGAGCAAAAATAGAGAAAAACACCATTTGTGGCAGGGCTTTGGCAAGAAAAATGATATCAAAAATAGAGAAATAGGGTTTGGTTAGAATAAGGGTAAAAGTAGAGAAAAACACCTTTTTATGTAGGGCTTTGGCTAGAAGGGCAAAGTAAAACACTATTTGTTGTAGAGCTTTTGCTAGAATAAGAGCAAAAAAAGAGAAATACACCCTTTGTTGCAGGGCTTTGGTTAGGATTAGGGCAATAATAGAGAAAACAACCTTTTTGGCAAGCTTTGGGCAAAAATAGAGAAAGAAACATTTCGGTAGGCCTCAGACTCTATGACGCCTCTGACGTAAAGCTTTAATCGGTGGGTTGGTGCCTGATGCTTATCTGTAGCTGGACCCACCGTGGCTCAACTTGAGGTTTTCTTTAGCTCTGACTATCTGTGAGTCATGAGCCCTTTTCTTTGTTTCATCATGGAGTGTTAATTTGATTAGAGTGTTTTCCATGTTGATACATTGCATTAGTTAGATGGCCTCCATGCAAGCTGAACATTTCTTGTACTTCAACAACAGCAGAATCTAGGGCGAAGATTTGGTATCAGTAAAATGCATTTAAGCCCCCCGGTGGCTTAGGCTGCTGTCCAATCTAAGGCGGTGGTTCTGTTGATGTTGTTGACTTTTTGTTTATTGTTACTCCCATTGTGGGAGTCTGTAATTGTTCTATGTTTTGTTGTACGTTACTTTATGTCCATTCTAGTATTGCAATCATCTTGATGGGGAAGAGAGTGCTGATTGCTTTGCTTAATTTGTCTTCCTGGTGTCTTGTGATGGTTGAGCGGCTCTTCCTCGCGGTGCCACGGGGTTGTCTGCAGTTTGTGATTGTGGTATTTCCTGATCATACTCACTTACTATTTTTGGTTAGGATAAGGTCATAGACAAAAAAAACCTTTTTTGCACGGCTTTGGTTAGAATAGTTGTAAAATAGAGAAAAAAACACCCTTTGTGGCAGGGCTTTGGTAAAAATTAGGGAAAAAATACAGTAAACCACTCTTTGTTGTAGGGCTTTCATTAGAATAAGGACAAAAATAGAGATAAAACACCCTTTTTGGCACGGCTTTGGTTAGGGTTAGAGCAAAAATAAAGAAATCACCCTTATTGGTAGGGTTTTGGTTAGAATAAGGGCAAAATTAGAGAAAAACACTCTTTTTGGTTGGGCTTTGGTTAGAATAAGGGCAAAAATAGAGAAAAACACCCCTTTGGTTGGTTTATTTGACCTACATACACTTAAACAAACCATTATAAACGAACACTTTACAAACTTGTTTTTTCTGACTAAGGCACCAATAATATTGAATGAATTTTTGACCTAATTATGAACATTTCAAGGGACCAAAGTTTAGAATCGTTTCGGGATAGTTTTCATTCAGTTTACATTTTTGGAATTCCAAAACGTGAAAATCAACGTTTTTTGTGAAAAAATGTTTTGGGTGCATTTTTATCAAATTGAAGTGCATATGTTTACAAACAGGTCCAGGTGTTTTTTAACACCAAACATTTGAAATTTGACATACGGCAGATTTTTTACGCCTTTTTAAAAAAATAATGGAAAAAATCGCATCTTCCGAGAATGTTGAAAATCGTCAGTAACACACGTTAAAATCGTTGCATGCTTTTTCTCTATCTGAACTTGGTAGGAAAAAAACAACAGAACTCGATCAGACTATTCGACAGCCACAAATCTTTTAGGACTATTCCACACTTCCGGTTTCATGGTGAAATTTTAGCAATTAATTTGACGGTGTCTGTCAAAGATTTTTTTACTTTACTAAAAAGAACAGTGATTTCTGCTAAAAATGAATAATCACTAAATATGTCAATGCCGTACAGTAGATAATAAAGTGTACAGAGCAGTACAAAGTTCGTACCCAAAGTGCATTCTTAACGCCGAATTTCTTAGATTAAACTGCTGACAGCGCCTGACTTGATCTTATTACAGACAGGACATGATTACGGAAAAGAAATGACGATTTCGATTTTGTCAAAATTTTTGATTTAATTTCATCTTAAATCATTGCAGTCAGTAACATCGTCAAACAATTAAATATGCAAATGGGTAATGTTTCTGTGGAATATTTAATATTGTTATGAAAAATGTTATTTTTTGAAATGAGGGTACCTTTACTCGGATTTCGTCTGTGCAAGACGAACGAGACATTTTGAAATGAAATGACATGAATACTTTCGGCAAATCCTTGGTTTATTTATAGAATTAAAATGCTGTATGACAGATATTTACTTTCTGAGTTAGCATAAAAAAATTAACGTGTTCGTTTATAAGTTTGCTTCAGTGAATAATTACTTGAGGGCTTCAAGGAAGATTATAATGTTGAAACTTACTAAGAAACTTAATAGACGGATGGCTGAGAATGGGTTTGCTCCCCCCCCCCTAGGGAATTTTGCAGACATATCCTATCTTGTAGAGAATTGAAAGCCGGGTCTTTTAAGAGATGTTTGCACTCTGTGCTCCGGGGCGTTAGTCTGTAAGAGCCTGTAACATACGTTACTTTATCGAATTAAGAAAAAGTAAATTGAAAGTTTGGGCTAAAAATTAAAGACATTAAAACATTTATTTTTAAAAATCATTTATATAGTCTGCATACTGGATATCTTAACTATATATGACAGCGATTTGAACAAAATTGCAGCTTCCTAAGGTGTCATATACGTTACATAAATCAGATAACCCATTAAAATTTGCAAGTGTGGCTAACATCATTTACATTCACAATCTCTCTGTGTGTTTTGCAAGATGTTATTAACCATGGCTGACTAGCTTATGCAATTGGCTAACAGAAAAATTAAAGTTTGTTTCCCTAGCTTAAATATTTTTTCTGGAATAAGCAATTAAACAACCCTACCCCTACCCAGTTTTAAGGTGAAAAGTTTGGTATTAAAACTAAAGTAAAAATAGATAAAAAATATTTGCAGTTGATGAATATGTTTCATTGTTTGGGATTCATTTGCTTATATGAAAAGACTCATAAATCGGCAAGTTTGTTGCAAAAATTTGAATATCAGAGGCCGTAACATATGTTACCTGATGTAATAAATGGGCAAGCTCATTGTCTTTACGTAAGATATGCCTAAAAATGTTTTAATCGCCTTGAGGGAATTTTGCAGACATATTCCTTCTTAAAGTACAACTCAAGCTGCATCGAATAAGGGATGTTTGCACTCTCTAAGTTGGGGCGTTAGTCTGAAACAGCATGTTACATGCGTTACTATATCAAATAAAGGAAATGTTTTTTTTTGAAAGTTAGAGCTAAAATTGTGAAAAAAAAAACTCGCAGCTGCTGTATATCTTACATTGTTTAGGGATTTTAAGCTGGCTCGTATGATAAAGACTTATAGATCTGCTAGTTGTCACCAAGTTTTACAGATCAGAGAGTGTTACATATGTTAACGTGATAAGTAAAATCATCAAACAGTATTTCAACATCAAGATGAGTAAGGGCCTGCTCCATCCTAATCCCCTTTGGAATTCTGCAGACATGTTACATCTTATGTAACCATTCAAGGTGCATTTAATAAGAAATGTGTGCACTCTGTAAGTCGGGGCGTTAGCTGTAACAGCTTGTTACATATGTTACTATATCAATTTGAGCATGAGAAATTTGAATGTTTGAGCTACAGAAAGAAGATATTAAAATTATCTAATAAATTGACATTCTTATAGTCTGCATACTGGATGACTTTACTACATATGGAAGCTGTTTAACATTAATACGGCTAACTGTGGTGTTATGTGCGTTACATGAATCTATAATTTAAAAGCCATAATTGTGGCTATCGTCATTTAGTTAAACAACTACTATGACTTGGTTTCAAACTGTTTTATTGGATTTTACAATTATATACTCAATTGATGAAAAGGAAAAACCAAGTTTGCTTTTCTATCTTAAATATATTGTCTTATAAGAGCTAATACACAGCCCTACTCCCAGTTTTACTGAGAAGCAAATTTTGTTATTACTGTTAAAGTAAAACACATGAAAGCGATCGCAACGTGTGGATATTTTACATTTTCTTAGTCTGTCTTGCTGATATATCTGCAAGATGTCATTAAGTTTAAGATCAGGACACTTAATGTGTACTTATAAGTCTTTGGTGCCAAAACACTACAAATTATATTCATATTTGATTATCAAGCCCATGGACTGTTGTTACAGATGTTATCAATGACCTTTTGGACACATTTCCAAATACTGTGCATATAATGCTAAATATAGAGCCACAAATAGAATAGATAGTTTTACATTTGTACAAGGCAATACAATAAATGAAATGGTCCAAACTAATTCTCATCGATTAAACACTCATGTTCAACGTTTGTCGTTGTCTGCTTCTGTGGTAATCATAATTATCACACGCCTCCTTGCTACTAGTAGAATCATCCCACAATATTTCAATCATTTACTGTTATAAAATTTTACCACCAGTCCACTCAAAATTGATAAGCCATTATCAGCTTTCCAATTTTGCCATTCACGGCTTGGAACATTTTGAAACTGATATGAATTCCTAATAGTTGGCTCTTTGAGTATGTGTTTCAAGTGATACTCTGCAAATGGGAGAAAAACTAAAGCTTTACAATGAGGAAAATTATGCCATTAAAAGCAATGAGTACCTGAACTGATGTACCTTGATATTTCTGTGATAAAGAATCATATCTTAGCTGGTTAACTTTTATAAATTTAGCATTTCCATTCATGCAACAAACATATTTTTCATCTAATAATGTCTCTGTACTTATTATCTTTCCCCAAGCATTCAAAAACTTATTTGAAGTCTTAGCACTACTGAAGTGCTGAAACCAAGGTAACTCTTTCCCTTCAGATAAACAAACTAGATGTATCACAGCAGGTAAAGCAATGAAATGCAGGATGAACAGAATGCAAATTAGACCCTTTCACTTCAATGATTCACTAAGTTTCTAAGATAAGAGTGCTTATTAAAGGATGTAACATATATAACTCGTCATAATAAATGAGCAAGGGCTTTGTCGTGACATTTTTTGATTACACAGTCAGAGGCAAGTGTTTTCAATTTCAGTGTTTTCAATGGATCATGAAATGGGGCAACCTTATCAACTTGTTTACTCTGTATAAATCTTCCATAGAGCATAATATAGAACTACTGGTTATCCTATTCCACCCATAGTCCACTTTCCTTCTTTTGAATGCATAGCTAATGATATGGCTGCAAAAACTGAGAAATCAAAGGTTTTACATCATTTTAAGGCTTGCTTCAATGTACTGACATCAAAAAACAACCAGCTGCAAACATAATTGATGGTAATGTCCAACTTCGTGTTCTTTCTCATATACCAGATAACTTTCAAGGTGTTACAGAAATTGTTTCAGACGGTCTGCCAAAACCATCAAGAGTCAACATTGTAACTAAAGAAAACTTATTGGTATCCTGGGTCAGGTGTGGTACTTGATTGTATCAATTCCTGATCTTTGCACCCTTACTTACTTTTATAAAGTTCTTTGGGCGCAGCAAAATACTATTGATCTAAGACCTGAGGACTTAAGCACCAAAGGGCTGAAAAGGTTCCATGGCAAATGATGCAAAAAAGCAGCCTATCAAATTTCTGTTTGACCAATGTCAGAAATCTTAAAGTATTCTTAGAGGTACACGGTAGTGACATAGCTTTTGCAAATCAGAGCAAAGTTATCATTTGACTAGCACGGATTCAGAGGCAGCTGCAGTAAGATTGCTCTTGCCACTTCACAGGAAGAGACATATATCAGAGTCATACTCCCTTGTCTGCATATATGTCAAATGGCATTAAAGTAAGTAAGGGTGCAAAGATCCATATTTTATCAGGTGTTTGATCCCATGACACTGACATGCTGTTTCTGCTTTTGAAGAATGCTAAGGAGTCAAGTTATAGCTGAGTCAACTTGTTTGACGCTGGCACTGGCCATACACAAAAAGAAAATTAAGTCTTTTGATGGCAAAAGAGGAGGATCACACGAAATGCTTACATAAGTGATGTTTGTCACAATTACCAATTTTAAAAAGTAATCTTAATTAATCTAACAAATATAACACCATAGGAATCTGTGTATTTATTAAAAACACTTTCTTATGTATCAAAGGTATTCAGCATGCAAACTACATGAATTATTCAAATAAATAGATAGTTTTATGTCTTCTTTCTGTTTCTCAGACTTTCAATTCATTTATTCTTAAATCGATATGGTAACATACGTAACATACCATTACAGGCTACCCCCTGGTTAATAGAGTGCAAACATCTCTTATTTGATGCAGCTTGAATTGTTTTTTAAGGTAGGATATGTCTGCATAATTCCCAAAGGGATGGAGAGGAACAGGATTGTACTCAGTTTGCAGTCCTAATTCTATGCCATGATTCTACTGGTTGTGATGAAATGGGTGATTATTTTGCAATAGAAGCAGACACAATGATAGACATTGTGAGGGTGACTTGAATAAAGATTGTTTTTGAATAATTGTATTGAATATGAATATTTATTAAATTGTGTCATTGAATTGAGAACTTTTATTTTCTTTCTATATGTCTATACATTTTGATATTATAGGCATTAGGAAATACATGATAAAAATTGTATATAACATCTGTAACACAATTCCATGGGCTTGTTATCAGCAATGACTATAATTACTAGGAATAAGGCACCAGAGGCTAGAGTTAAATAGGAAAACATGTGAAAAATAGTATTCTTTCTGAACTATCATCTCTTACTTCCAAGAAAATTTCCTTGCTCATTCATTATGCCATGTAACATACGTTACATACTTTAATAAATGCTCTGATCCTCATATCAAACTTGCAAATGTATGATTCTTTATTGCATTAGCAAGACAGTGCCAAAAATGTAAGACATCCACGAGCGTCAAATATTTTCATATATTTTTCTTCAATAATAGATACCAAAATTGGATACTTAAAATTGGGGGTAGGGTTGTTTAATAGCTCATATAAAACAATGTATTTGAGATAGAAAAGCAAACTTTGTTTTTTCTATTAGACAAATGAGTATTTTAGTAAACTAAGATTAAAAACACTTGTAAAAATGCACAAATTGTCTGTAAAATGAATGATGTTAGTCACGATTTCAACTTTCAAAAGGGAAATTTTATCTATGTAACGCATATAACACCATTGAAGGCTGTAATTTTGATTAAAATGCTGCTTTTATGTAGCTTAGGCATCCAGCTTGCAAACTACATAAGAAATTTAAATAATTAGATGGTTTAATGTCTTCTTTCTGTAGCTCAAACTTTCATTTAGATTTTTTCCTTAGTTTGTTACAGTAACATATGTAACAGGCTGTCAGATACTAACGCCCCGGAGCACAGAGTGCAAACATCGCTTAAAAGATGCGGCTTGAAATTTTCTTTAAGATAGGATATGTCTGCGAAATTCCCTAGGGGGGGAGCAGGACCTTTTTTAGCTCGAAGTCTAAAAGTACTTTCTCACATACGGTTTGGACAAGCTTTAGAAGGAAGATGTAGGAAAATTCACTCTAGTTATAACACATAACTTTGGCAAATAAGAACCAGCTCAGTGTGAACTATAATAATACCAGCTTTAATTTTGACCTCCATGTCTGGAGTGAGTTGGCCATCACCTGTAATATCAAGCTAGTATTCGGAGGCAAAGTTTTTGCAGTCCCCAATCGAATCTGCAGAGAAGTGAAGTGAAGTAAGTTATGTTGCTTATCTTACATGAGCACATACCTTGACAGACTGTAGTAGAACGAGAGACGCAGTGCCACTGGCGGTGGCTAGCATGTACCAATGGCGATGGCACCGGAGCAAGGTACCGCTGGCGGGGGCCGCATGTGCTGCACGGCGTGGTGCGTAGCAGAAGAAAGCAGTTCAGGCTGCCAATGCAATGCCATGTAAGTACAGATGGGCAACAGGCAGACTATGAGTACATTCTAGTGACTCGGGGATTTAAAATAGCGAAATTTCTGATTAAATTGAGCTATTTTCCCCAAATCGATCAGGTGGGAAGTCAAAGTCTGGTTCAAAATTAAGGAAAAGTTAAAGTTAGAAAAGTTAAAGTAAGAAAAGTCTGTAAAGTTAGAGTGATAAATGTTTGTTTACCAACCCTCAATGTTCTGAGATGCAGTGCATGATTATTAACAAACCCTGTCATGATCAAGCTGCCAGTCTCACAGTCAGTATGTCACAGCCACAGAGTTCAAAGCAAAAGCTTGTGATGAAATATTGGCCTTGAAAAGAACCAAATTATTGCTCATCTGCATTGTTTGTTTGATTTAGATAACAACATTACACTTCTCAAGACTTAGGTAACCTAGTTTGTTATATAAAATGTCACATCACATATCCTCTGCTAATGTCAAATCTGTCAACCACAGAAGAATAGCCCCAAACTGAGAATGAATTTTTGTAGTTTATGGCTCCATCACGCGAAACCCTGTCTTGGTAGAATTCTACCAAAGTGAGACTCAAACCAGTATAGCTCAGCTATAGTAACTTGAAAGTTCCCTTGTGACCGGTTAGATACGATACTGTGCAATAAGCGTTTAATAATGGCGCTGATCAGACTGCACAGATGAGCAGGCTGTTATGCCCCTTGTTATTTACAAGCCGTCGAAGACAGGTTTCACCACGTCTTGGCCCACATATACCAATGAATCAATTTAGGAATGGCTCTTTATTATAAACCTACAACTGCTACAACTTAACATGGATTCTCTGTAAGAGTCAAAAAATGTTGGCCACGCTATGTCTGGGATTTTCATATATTTTTGTGTATATGTTGGGTGTGACCGAAAACCTACATAACTGGTGCCAAACATTTTTATTTATTGTTCGTTGCCATGGAAACGGAGATTATTTTATCCTGTGAAAATGCAGCAGAAATTGACAGTAAAAATTCCGGACCCTGACCAATTGTGCTGTTGTTTTCTTGTCATTATATAATTCTGTACTTAAGTTTTTTACGTGAGATTGAGGGTACGAAATTGGAACGACAGAATGATACAAGAATAAAACCATTATCTTCTACAGGAAATTGCAGGAGCCTTACAAGAATTTTGAAATCGCTGGTGTAAACGAGAGCATGTTCAGTCTAATGCCTTAAATAGTTAGTTTAAACATATTTTATTGCCAAATTTTTATACAGCAATGGGGTTAGGTCACAAGTTCTCACAACCTTAGTTACGACCCTTCCCCTACAATACATAAAAGCTAGTAAACATGGCTTAACATGTACAAAAACATATGAATACATGAATAACTACATATGAATACAAACCAAATTATTTAAGTTAAAGCAAAATAAACGAAGAAAAATATATGGTGAATAAATAAATAAATAAATAAATGAATAAATAAATAAATAAAATAAATAAATAAATAAATAAATAAATAAATAAATAAATAAATAAATAAATAAATAAATAAATAAATAAATAAATATAAAACTGCTATTATGAACCCCTTCAGTTTGAAATGTTAAATTGTCAGGTCATCTGGTAGAGGTTTCTAAGTATGTTTCAAAAAAGTGTCATAGAAGGCTATTAAAAGCGTTTTGAGACATGTATATACCTATGCACAGCCCTGAACAAGACCGCATTAACTTCAGTATTCCAGTTTTCATTGCCGTTAAGGATCACATTGATATTTAGAGGATGAAAGCCTCTAGCTGTATCATTAAAAACCTGTCTTTCAACAGTATATTTTCTGCATTGAAAGAAGTAATGGTAGGCATCCTCTACCACGTCACACAAATCACATAAAGGATTATTACGAATATGATTTCTAAAAAGATCACTGTTTAGACTACTGCATTTATTTCTCAGCCTTGCATGTAGGACAGACATATATCTATTTCCAACAGTAAAGTAGGGAGGAACATGTGCTATGCTAAGTTTTGAGAATATATGCCTTTTAAAGGTTGGCAATGTTGATATATCTTTTAAGTTATCATCAAGAGAATTCCATAGCCTGATGGAATACAAGATTTCTGTGAAATACTAGTTTGATTAAGAGGTACAGATATGTTTCTATTGTTTCTCAATGGGTAATCTGAAATTTCATTAACTAAAGGAGGGATTAAATCTTGTATGTAAGAAGGCACCATACCACTGTTTACATTATACATAAATGATAGTTTATGTTGCTGCCTTCTTTGTGATAGAGTTGCCCAGCCGCACTCTTTGTACAGGTTTTCCAATGATACTGACCTAGTCAACCCAGTAACAATTCGGGCTGCCTCATTTTGAATTTTTTGAAGTGTTTGTGAGTCTTGTTCAGAGCAGCCATCCCATACAACTGACGCATATTCAACAACTGGTAACAGATAAGACATATACATAGTTGGAAGATAATAAAAAAATTTAAAATTATTGATGGTAGAATTTCATTTTATTGCAACCTAAACCTAAATTCACCTTTAGACACTTGATGAAAGGGATACAAGAGTTCCATAGGAGGTTTGTTTTGGCCCCCGCAGATAAGGCTGCTAACAATGTTGTGGTCGTTTGAAAAAGATACTTTATTGTAGATGAGGACCATAGCAAGCTTCCTACGTTATACTGGTTACCTAAACTTCATAAACGGCCCTATAAATCGCATTTTATTGCTAATTTTAGTGCAGGTACAACTAATGAGTTGTCTATTCTTTTGACCTCTTGCCTCACTGCGATTACAAACCACGTCATTAAATATTGCACAACTGTTTATGAAAGAAATGGTAAAAATTTATTTTGATCTATTAAAAATTCAGGTGAAGTTCTTAATAAATTGAAGTCTAGACGTTTTCTAGCATCTGGTTTGTCTACATATAATTTCTCTACTCTTTATAATACATTGCCTAATAATCTAATCAAAGAAAACCTAACAGAATTAATTGAACAAACATTTAACAGAGAGGGCTCACTTTATTTGGCTTGTAATGATAAAAATGCCTTTTTTACTTCTGAACAACCTAAACGATATAAATTGTGGTCATGTCAGAAAATGTGTGATGCGCTCCATTATCTTTTGGACAATATATTTATAAGATTTGGCTCGAAATTATATAGACAAATTGTCGGTATTCCAATGGGTACTAATTGTGCTCCTCTTGTTGCAGATTTGTTTTTGTTTTGTTATGAGAGAGAATTTACGTTGTCTCTGTCTGACAATAATCAAACCGATATTATTGAAGCTTTTAACTCAACCTCCAGATATTTAGATGACTTACTTAATATTGATAATCCTTATTTTGAACAAATGGTAGGTCAAATAAGGCGAATTCTTCTGATACTGAAGCTCCGTTTTTGGACTTGAACTTGTCAATAACAAATGGCATAGTTTCTTCTAAAATTTATGATAAACGGGATGATTTTAATTTTGAAATAGTAAATTTCCCCTTTCTCGATGGAGATGTTCCTCGATCTCCTTCCTATGGTGTATATATTTCTCAGCTTATTCGTTTTGCGATAGTGTGTTCTAATGTTTATGACTTCAACAACAGAAACTTATTTTTAACTGCTAAGTTATTAAAACAAGGTTGTAGATATCATAAAATTAGAAAAGCATTTTCTAAATTCTACCACAGACACTCAGAGTTAATTGTTAAATATAACATCGGGTTAAAAACTCTTCTGCAACAAGGCATATCAGAACCTATATTTTATGGTGATTTAGTTTATAAGCCCTTTTCTTTGTTTCATCATGGTGTGTTAATTTGATTAGAGTGTTTCTCCATGATGATACATTGCATTAGTTAGATGGCCTTCATGCGAGTTGAACATTTCTTGTACTTCAACAACAGCAATAAGCTAGGGCGAAGATTTGGTACCAGTTAAATTCATTTAAGCCCCCGGTGGCTTAGGCTGCTGTCCGTTCTAAGGCGGTGGTTCTGTTGTTGTTGACTTTTTGTTTATTGTTACTCTCATTGTGGGAGTCTGTAATTGTTCTATGTTTTGTTGTACGCTACTTTATGTCCATTCTAGTATTGCAATCATCTTGATGGGGAAGAGAGAGCTGGTTGCTTTGCACAATTTGTCTTCCTGGTGTCTCGTGGTGGTTGAGCGGCTCTTCCTCGCGATGCCACGGGGTTGTCTGCGGTTTGTGATTGTGGTATTTCCTGATCATACTCACTTACTATCTTTTATATGTAGAAACTGTTACTCGAAATTACAGAACCTCGATTAAAGATGTGGAGTGTCATAATGTTTGCTCATACTAAAAGAATGAGTTCATCAAAAACTAATCCATTGAGTCCAGGGTTAAAATTATTGAGTGCTGCCTTTAACATCAGTCTATAACGGACCCCTCAAGCCCGCGTGGAAAAATCTCAGCTAATAAATTAGTTTATTTTGATCATATTTAGTAGCTTCAAACAGTGAGAGCTGTGTCAAACTCCACAACTTGGTATCGCAATCAGGCAGATTTATCTCAGAGCAATCCCCTGCAAGGGATAGTGTAGCAAGACTAGTCTAATGAGAACCTTTAAGCTAGGCGCTGTGCATTTGCAGAGCCTGACGTACCAGGGCTTTAGTTAGGGTAAGGACAAAAATAGAGAACCTTTTTGGCAAAGCTTTGGTTAGAATAAGGGCAAAAATACAGAAAAAATATTTTGGTAGGGCTTTGGTTAGAATAAGGGCAAAAAAGAGAAAACAACCTTTTGGGCAAAGCTTTGGTTTGAATAGTGGTAAAAATAGTTTAAAAAGCCTTAGAGGCCCTGGAGTGACTCTACCACCTTGCCGTGGTCTCTGGGGCACACTTCACATTTGGGGACGATATTGATTGTAATACTTGTCCCCATCCGGGAGTGCCAAGAGTAGAGTCCCATCTGTTCACCGTGGGTGGCTTTCTCGGTAACTCGAAGGGGATGGCCTGAAAGACTGAGAGCATGCAGAATATGGGCGTATAAAATTCTGTATGACTCAAAACGTCTCTTTGGCCTCTTTGACGGGGTAGACCCGAGGGGAAACACGGCCCGGTGTTTCTAATCGGTCTTGTCATGCTTAGCCCCAGGAAGCTGAAAATGTAAAAAAAAATATTTCTTATATCTTCGTTCTATAGCATCGTTCTGATGCCAACCACGTGTCCATTATCTTATATATTCTTTCTTTTATAAAATATTCCTGGAAGGCAGTGGCTTAACGGGTCAATTGTGCAGATTTTATTTGTGCAAGTCTATTGTGCAGATATATTTGTACAAGTATAACTTCCATGTAGCTCTAGCACTGGAGATCGGAAATCCACTCCATTAAAGTGTTCCCTTGTTGGGCTCCACGGTGGGTGGGGAGCATGGAGGCTGAATCTTACAATCAAACACGCATGGCTTCTAAATCAGCAAGAAAACGCTCGAAAAAGATATCTGATACCGATTCTGATGATGCTTACTCAGCTTCACAAACAAGTCAATCAACTTCTTTGTCATCTAAGCAACCTTATGTTCCAAGATTTCTTGTTATTCATTCAGAAGAAGAAGGAAAAGATATTTCTTCTCTTTCTCCTTTTTAATACACAAGACAATCATGAGTGTAGCAGGTGAACCAAAAATTATTAAAAATCTACGATCTGGTGATTTACTCATACAATGTGCTAAGGAACCACATGAGAAAAACCTTCTTAAAATGAAGAAATTCTGCGACGTCAAATGTACCCCTCATTCTTCATTGAATGTCTCCAAGGGTATTGTTCGATGTCCTGCCCTAAACAAGCAGACTGATGAACATATTCTGGAGTTCATGAAGGAACAGGGAGTTACTGCTGTTCGCAGAATTAACGTTTTTCGTGATAATGTCCTTAAACCATCCAACACATTTGTATTTACTTTCAGTACTCCAGTCTTACCATCAACAGTTAAAATTGGCTTCATTCAGGCAAAAGTTGACGTGTACATTCCTAACCCACTTAGGTGTTATCAATGTCAAATCTTTGGCCACCATGAACACAAGTGTGGCAGACAAGCTGTATGCGCCAACTGTGGTATGCCTGAACATTGCCCATCTGGTCAGTGTCAAAGACCTGCTAGATGTGCAAACTGTTCGGGTGACCACCCTGCCAACTCAAAGCAATGTCCTACATGGGAGAAAGAGAAGAAGATCCTTAAAATCAAATGTGAGCAGAACATAACGTTTCCAGAGGCTAGAAAACAATATGAACAATTTAATGCAGTTCAGACCTATGCAAGTGCAGCAAAGCCTAGCACTTGCAACAAACAAACACAAACAGAAGACAAAGACACTCAAACAGATAACAGCTTTGAAGAATACTTAAAAAAAAACAGCATCAGAAAAAACAAGCAAAGAAAAAAACAAATGAAAAACAAGGAAAGGTACTTCATCTCCTAGTCCAGGGCCAGCACTTAAGCCAGCAACCCTGGAAATGATGAAGAAGGAGGAGGAGAGGAAGAAAAAAGAAGAGAAAGACAAACTTAAGAAACAACAGAAAGAAGAAAGACGACAACAATATCACAAAGATAAACAGGAAAAGGAATTGAAAGAAAAAGAACAGGTTGAAAAATCCCAGCAAAATCCATTTTCTGTATTGCATAAAGATGATGAGGTAGTTTGTATGGAAGAGGAGTCTGTGGTATTCACAGACTCTTCTTCCAGTGACCATCTACCTAAAGGCACACTGCCTAGATTACCAGTAACTTAAATAATGGAGGGTTTCAATCTAACCATTATTTTAGTACCTCTTTTAATATTATTTTCAAGTATGGATTTTAAACATAAAATTATTCAATGGAATTGTCGAGGTTTGAAACCTAATTATAATGAAGTATCTCTATTGATTTCCGAATATAATCCATCTGTATTTTGTTTTCAAGAGACATTTCTTAAACCAGATGACAACATCTCATTACGAGGTTATGATATATAATTATATTCATACAGATTGTCTGAGGCCCTCTGGTGGTGCCTCAATATTTGTAAAATCATCTTTCCCTCAAAGAAAGATTGATTTACAAACAGATCTACAAGCAACTGCTGTTTCTGTCACTCTAGACAGAGAAGTAACCATATTTTCTATATATATTCCTCCATCGTTTTCTCTTAATTCCCAACACTTGGACAATTTACTGCAACAACTTCCTTCTCCTTATATTTTATTAGGTGACTTCAATGGTCACAATATCCTCTGGGGTGGTCAAAACAATGATTCCAGAGGTGAACTTATCGAAAGCTTCATTACAAAGAATGACATTTGTATTATGAATGATAAGTCTTATACTTATCATTCTCCAAGTACAAAGTCTTTTACATCCATTGATCTTTCCTTTTGTCATCCATCACTGTTTCTTGATTATAATTGGTCTGTATGTGAAGACCAACACAATAGTGATCACTTCCCTATCATCATTGAACAGAACACTTTTTCCACTGAGGATCACAATCCAAAGTGGAAATTAAATAGAGCCAACTGGGATCTATTTAATACTCTGTACCCAATTCCCAAACCTGGGAAAGATCCTGCGGAACCTAATAATTATAGACCTATAGCTTTAACAAGTTGTCTATGTAAAACACTTGAAAGAATGATAAATAAAAGACTTACTTGGTTTTTAGAATCCAATAATCATATATCGCGGTTCCAGTCTGGTTTCAGATCTGACCGCAGTACAACTGATAATTTAGTTAGATTGGAATCCTTCATACTTGATGTCTTTATTAAAAAGGAACATGTAGTTGCTGTGTTTTTTGATTTGGAAAAAGCTTATGATACCACGTGGAGATATGGCATTTTAAAAGATATCCACAAACTAGGATTAAGAGGTAGACTTCCTACATTCATTGAAAACTTCCTTGCAGACCGCACCATGCAAGTCCGAGTTGGCTCCTCTCTGTCTGACTATTATGACCAGGAGCAAGGTGTACCTCAAGGAGGCGTTCTATCAACAACACTTTTTAGCATTAAAATAAATGATATTGTGAAATGTTTAGGTAATCTTACTGATTGCTCATTATATGTTGATGACTTCTGTATCTGTTATCGCTCAAAAAGCATGGCGACGATTGAACGCCAACTGCAACAAAATTTAAATAAGATTGAAAATTGGGCAACAAGCAATGGTTTTAAGTTTTCCAAATCAAAAACACAGTGTGTACATTTCTGTCAGTTGCGAAAGCAACATGATGATCCGGTTTTACACTTATATGGATTACCTATTCCAGTTGTTGAAGAATCTAAATTCCTTGGCATTTTATTTGATAGAAAATATTAAATATCTCAAAGCATTGAATCTTTTAAAAGTGCTTTCCCATACTTCTTGGGGTGCAGACCGAACTACACTTCTCAAGCTGTATCGGTCTCTAGTCCGGTCAAAATTAGACTATGGCTGTATTATATATGGCTCTGCACGAAAATCATATCTTCAAATGCTTGATCCTATACATAACCAAGGACTTAGATTAGTTTTAGGGGCTTTTAGAACTTCTCCTGTTGCTAGTTTCTATGTGGAAGCAGATGAACCATTACTATACTCACGAAGAGAGAAACTCTCTTTGCAATATGCTATAAGACTTGCTGCTAACCCATCAAATCCTGCTCATGAAGTTACATTCCCACCAAATTATGTTAATTTATATGAACAAAAACCTAAAGCTATTATTAAATCATTTGGCATCAGAATTTCACCACTCTTAGAATCTGCCAATATCAAAGTAAGTAAGGTTGCAAAGATCAGGAATCGATACAATCAAGTACCACACCTGACCCAGGATACCAATGGGAAAGTGACAAACTCACAGAAGACACCACAAACGAAAGCCAAGAGGTCAGCCCTTTCCCAGCAGGTGACCACGAAGCACATATAAACAGAGGCGCACAAAACATAGCAAACACAAGACAGAACAAAAACATAAAAGATCCACAAAAGAAGTACCGCCTTGGAACGGTCAGTAAAATATTTTACTGGAGGGCTTAAACCGGTCAAACCACAAAATATTGAAAAACATTTTACACCAAATATTCCAGCTTGGTGTATGAAACCACCTGAAATACTTTTTGATTTACATTCTGGGAAAAAATCTGAATCAAATCCACACATATTAAAAGATGATTTCAGAAAAATGCAAAGTCGTTATAAGAATTACCAACAAATTTATACTGATGGGTCAAAGGAAGACTCAAAGGTTGGTAATGCTGTTATATCAGACAACCATAGTAATATGCAACGTATACCTGACGACTCATCAATTTTCACTTCTGAAGCCAGAGCAATTGATCTAGATTTAGATTTCATTAGCACTTGTGATGCTAACAATAAATTTATTATATTTTCTGACTCGCTTTCTGTATTGAAAGCAATGAACCATACCAGTTCAAAGAATCCACAGATTCAGAAACTTTTAGAAAAATGTCATGAGCTTTTAGCTTATAAAGAAATTACTCTCTGTTGGATTCCTAGTCATATAGGTATCCAAGGGAATGAGATGGTAGATAAGCAAGCAAAAACATCGCTTTCATTAGAACCAACTTCTTTTAAAATTCCATTTTCCAATTTTAAGCCATCTATCAATAAATTTATCTTGGAAGAATGGCAAACTTCATGGACTTACAGCATTGGTAATAAACTTCTTGACATCAAACCAACTATTGGTGAATATCAATCAGTTGTTCGAAACATTAGAAGAGAAGAAGAAGTTTTAGCTCGACTCCGCTTAGGTCATACAAGAGTCACTCATTCATACTTACTACAATGTGAAGAGCTGCCACAATGTGTTGGTTGCGACGCACCATTTACTGTACGTCACTTCCTTTTGGAGTGTGGCGATTTTGCACAAGTAAGAAATAATTGCTTCCATGTTGATAACATGAAAGAATTATTTCAAGATATACATATTGATAGTATTATGACATTTTTAAGACAAATAAATCTTTTTAACAAAATCTAATTGCTATTTTTAAAATCATGTTTTGTTTTACATTTGTATTAGACCATAATAGATTTTTAATGTTGTATTCTGTTCAGTTAAAGAACATGTACAGTTATCTGAATAGCTCTTTGAAACTGTCAGATATTGTACGTGGTCTCTCCTATCAACAATCGTATTGCAACTAATTATCATTATACAAACTCATCATCTTTCCTTTTATTTTCTCTTATAAATTTTTACTTTTTCCATCTTCATTATGTTTATTTTAATACCGTCTGACGCTAATGACCCACAAGGGTTGATGCGTCGTTAAGAACCAAACAAACAAACAAAAGCCTTAGAGGCAGGACTTTGGTTAGAATAAGGGCAAAAGTAGAGAATAAAAGTAAGTAAGGGTGCAAAGATCAGGAGTCGATACAATCAAGTACCTTTTTGGTTAGGGTTAGTGCAAAAATTGAGAAAAACACCCTTTTTGGTAGGGCTTTGGTTAGAATAAGAGCAAATAGAGAAAAACACCTTTGTGGTAGGGCTTTGGTTAGAATAAGGACATAAATAGAGAAAATTGCCCTTTTTTATAGGGCTTTGTTTAGAATAAGGCCAACAATAGAGAAAAACACCCTTTCTGGCAGAACTTTGGTTAGGGTTAGGGCAAAAAAGAGAAACAGACCCGTTTTGGTAGGGCTATGGTTAGTTTATTTGACCTACATGTAACTACTTGAGGGCCTCAAGGAAGATTATATTGTTGCTAAATGTTAACCCTCTTTAAAAAGAAACTTACTAACTATTATACTTTCTTACATACGGTTTGGACAAGCTCCAGAAGGAAGATGTTTGAAAATTCACTCTAGTTATAACACATAACTGAGGTAAATAAGAACCAGATCAGTGTGAACTATAAATACTAGTTTTAATTTTGATAGAATCTACTAGGCTCAGCAGTTCCAGTCTGGAATGAGTTGGCCATCGCCTGCAAATCAAGCTAGTATTCGGAGGCAAAGTTTTTGCAGCCCCAATCAAATCTGCAGTAAAGTGAATTGAAGTAAATTATGTTGCTTATCTTACATGAGCACATACCTTGATCGAGAGACGCAGTGCCACCGGCGGTGGCTAGCATGTACAAATAGCGATTGCACCGGAGCAAGGTACCGCTGGCGGTGACCGCATGTGCTGCATGGCGTGGTGCGGAGCAGCAGAAAGTAGTTCAGGCTGTCAATGCAATGCCATGTAAGTACAGATGGGCAGCAGGCAGAACAGGGACTATGAGTATATACAAGTGATTAGGGGAATTAATATAGCAAAATTTCTGGTAGAAATGAAGCTATTTCCCACAATCAATCAGGTTGGAAGGAAATGTTTGGTTCACAACTAAGGAATTATAGTATGTTCAGTGAAAAATGCTTCTTGACCAACCCTCAATGTTCTGAGATACAGTATTAACTGTCATGATCAAAAAAGTAAGTGAGTTTGATCAGGAAATACCACACTAACAAACCGCAGACAACCCCGTGGCACCGCGAGGAAGCTGCCAGTGTCAGAGTCATCATGTCACAGCCATAGAGTTCAAAGGAATAGCATGTAATGATATATTATCCTGGAAATGAACCAAATTATTGTTGATCTGCATTGTTTGTTTGATTTAAATAACAATGCATTACACTTGTCAAGCCTAACCTAGTATGTTAAATGAAATGCCACAGTCCAATTCCTCTGCTAATGTCAAATCTGTAAAGCAGAGAAAAATAGCCCCAAACTAAGAATGAAGTTTTGTAGCTGATGGTGTCAATGAATGGGCTCCATCGCGAGAAACTCTGTCTTGGGATAATTCTACCAAAATAAGACCCAAACCAGTTTGCTCAGCTATAGTAACTTGCTAGAAAATTGAAAGTTCCCTTGTGGCCAGTTCGATACGATACTTGCAATAAGCGTTTAACAATAGTGCCGGTAAGACTGCACAGATGAGCAGACTGCTCTGCCCCTTGTTATTTGCAAACCCACTATGACAGGTTTTCCTACGCCTTGTCCACATTTACAAATGTATCAATTGAGATAAGTACAGGAGTTTCAGCAGTTCATTCAAGAGAAAACCTGTCTTGGATAATTATACCAAAATCAGACTTAAACCAGTATAGCTCAGCTATAGTAACTTGCTGGAACATTATAATTTTCCTTGTTAGTCTAATTAGAACCTTTAAGCTAGGCACTGTGCATTTTGCAGAGCCTGTCATACGAGGGCTAAAACAGAGAAAAACACCCTTTAAACAAGCTCCAGAAGCAAGGTGTTACATCCACCGAGTTCAAAGCAATAGCATGTAATGGAATATTAGCCTGGGAATGAACCAAATTATTGCTGATCTGCATTGTTAGTTTGATTTAAATAAAAATACATTACACTTGTCAAACCTAACCTAGTATGTTAAATAAAATGCCACAGTCAAATTCCTCTGCTAATGTCAAATCTATAAAGCAGAGAAAAATAGCCCAAAACTTAGAATGAATTTTTGTAGCTGATGGTGTCGATGAATGGGCTCCAACACGAGAAACACTGTCTTGGGATAATTCTACCAAAATGGCTTTGCTTAGAATAAGGTCAAAAATAGAGAAAATCCCTTTTTGGTAGGGCTTTGGTTAGAATAGGGTAAAAATAGAGAAAAAATCCTTTGTCGTATGGCTTTGGTTAGAATAGTGGCAAAAATAGAGAGAAAAAAAACCTTAGATGCTGGGCTTTGGTTGCAATAAGGGCAAAAATAAAGTAAAACATTCTTTGTTGTGGAGATTTCGTTTGATTAAGGGCAAAAATAGAGAATAACAGCTTTGGTAAGGGTTAGAGCAACACCCTATTTGGACAAAATTAGAGAATATTACCCTTTTTGTAGGGCTTTGGTTAGAATAAGAGCAACAATAGAGTAAACACCTTTGTTGCAGGGCTTTGGTTAGAATAAGGACAAAAATGTCAAGGAAGATTATGTTAACCCTCTTTAAATAGAAACTTACTAACTATGATACTTTCTTACATACGGTTTGGACAAGCTCCAGAAGGAAAGTGTTTGAAAATTCACTCTAGTTATAACACATAACTGTGGCAAATAAGAACCAGATCAGTGTGAACTTATACTTAAATACTAGCTCTAATTTTACCTCCATGATAGAATCTACTAGGCTCAGCAGTTCCAGCCTGGAATGAGTTGGCCATCGCCTGCAAAATCAAGCTAGTATTCGGAGGCAAAGTTTTTGCAGTCCCCAATCGCATCTGCAGTGAAGTGAAGTGAAGTAAATTATGTTGCTTATCTAACATGAGCACATACCTTGTATACCGGCGGTGGCTAGCATGTACCAATAGCGATGGCACCGGAGCAAGGTATCGCTGGCGGTGACCGCATGTGCTGCATCAGAAGAAAGCAGTTCAGGCTGTCAATGCAATGCCATGTATGTACAGATGGGCAGCAGGCAGAACAGTGACTAGGGGAATTGATATAGCAAAATTTATTGCAAAAAATGGAGCTATTTCCCACAAATCAATCAGTTTGGAAGGAAATGTTTGGTTCACAACTAAGGAATTATAGTATGGTAAGTGAAAAATGTTTCTTGACCAACCCTCAATGTTCTTAGATACAGTATTCACTACACCCTGTCATGATCAAAAATAGTAAGTGAGTATAATTATGTAATACCACAATCACAAACCGCCACCGCGAGGAAGCTGCCAGTCTCAGAGTCATCATGTCACAGCCATAGAGTTCAAAGCAAATAGCATGTAATGAAATATTAGCCTGGAAATGAACCACATTATTGTTGATCTGCATTGTTTGTTTGATTTAGATAACAATGCATTACACTTGTCAAGCCTAACCTAGTATGTTAAATAAAATGCCACAGTCAAATTCCTCTGCTAATATCAAATCTTTAAAGCAGAGAAAAATAGCAAAAAAATTAGATTTTTTGTAGTTGATCGTGTCGATGAAAGGGCTCCAACGCGAGAAACCCTGTCTTGGGATAATTCTACCAAAATGGCTTTGGTTAGGGTAAGGGCAAAAATAGAGAAAACAACCTTTTGGGCAATGCTTTGCTTAGAATAAGGACAAAAATAGAGAAAACCCCTTTTTGGTAGGGCTTTGGTTAGAATAGGACAAAAATAGGGAAAAAACCCTTTGTCGTAGGGCTTTGGTTAGAATGGTGGCAAAAATAAAGAACAAAAACCCTTAGAGAAAGGGTTTTGGTTGGAATAAGGGCAAAATACAGTAAAACACTCTTTGTTGTGGAGATTTCGTTTGATTAAGGGCAAAAATAGAGAATAACAGCTTTGGTAAGGGTTAGAGCAACACCCTATTTGGTAGGGCTTTGGTTAGAATAAGGACAAAATTAGAGAATATTACCCTTTTTGTAGGGCTTTGGTTAGAATAAGAGCAACAATAGAGTAAACACCTTTGTTGCAGGGCTTTGGTTAGAATAAGGACAAAATAGAGAAAATCACCCTTGTTTTGTAGGGCTTTGTTTAGAATAAGGGCAACAATTGAGGAAAACACCCTTCCTGGCAGGGCTTTGGTTAGGGTTAGGGCAAAAAAGAGAAAAAGACCCTTTTTGGTACGGCTTTGGTTAGTTTATCTGACTTACATGTAATTACTTGAATGCCTCAAGGAAGATTATAATGTTGCTAAATGTTAACCCTCTTTAAATAGAAGCTTACTTACTAAGATACTTTCTTACATACTGTTTAAACAAGCTCCAGAAGGAAGGTGTTTTACTTCCACAGAGTTCAAAGCAATAGCGTGTAATGAAATATAAGCCTACAAATGAGCCAAATTATTGTTGATCTGCGTTGATTGTTTGATTTAAATAACAGTGCATTACACTTGTCAAGCCTAACCTAGTATGTTAAATGAAATGCCACAGTTCAATATCTCTGCTAATGTCAAATCTGTAAAGCAGAGAAAAATAGCCCCAAACTGAGAATGAATTTTTGTAGCTGATGGTGTTAATTCATGGGCTCCATCGCGAGAAATCCTGTCTTGGGATAATTCCAACAAAATGAGACTCAAACCAGTCTGCTCAGCTATAATAACTTGCTAAAAAAGTGAAAGTTCCCTTATGGCCGGTTAGATACGATACTTTGCAATAAGCGTTTAACAATGGTGCTGATCAGACTTCACAAATGAGCAGGCTGCTCTGCCCATTGTTATTTGCAAACCCGCGACGACAGGTTTTCCCACGCCTTGGCCCACATTTACAAATGTATCAATTTAGGCAAGTACACTAGTTTCAGCAGCTTCACCATGAGAAAACCAATTTTTGGATAATTCTACCAAAATCAGACTCAAATCAGTATAGCGCAGCTAAAATAACTTGCTAAAAACATTAAAAGTTCCCTTATGGCTGGTTAGATTCGATACTTCCAATAAGCGTTTAACAAAGGTGCTGATCAAACCTGCACAGATGGGCAGGCTGTAATGCCCCATGTTATTTACAAACCGGCGAAGACAGTTTTCCCCTCGTCTTGACCCACATGTCTCAGATAAAACTGTTCTATCAATTAAGGTAAGTACAGAAATTTCAACAACATTCACATTACAGACCCAATCCCCACTCTGAGAGAGATGAACAGTAATGGCTCTGTAACTATAAGCATTGAGTGATTATCTGAGACTGCATTACAGTCGAAAAGATACATTTAACTAACAGTTATACATTGCTATTAAAGCAGTTATTTTTGACTGCTATGAGAGTGTTTTGCGCATTTGGAACTTGCTCTGGTGTACAGATATAAGTTCTATCAGAAACCCATCTCAAGAGTGTTTTATCAAAGGATCTTCAAAACGCGCTTACTTGCCGAACTACTGGCCGCAATACGAAATAAGAGCTCTTCGAAAAACTAACCCAAACCCGTTAAGTCAAATCCAAGTCTGTAAAATTTGTTTGATACGAAAAAGATAGTTTGCTCTGCTCAAAGCACTGCCCGACTTATTCAAAAACAGTGGGTCAGTAGGTTCATTCTTCAATTTAAACATTTTGCAGCGTCTGTAAAGTGAAAGGACATAATTCCAAACTGTTGCTTTATTTGAACAACAATATGGTCTGTTTTTGATGCCGTCAGATGTATCCATAAATGTCATATCTCCAATATACAGATTGATGGTGAGGTCAAATTCCTGTTGGTTAATTGTAAATTCCCAATGACGTCAAAGTTTCACATGCTGCATGGAGTAAATAATCCATATATGGTGATATGTAACCAGTCGGCAAAATTTCACGATTGTACTCTTAGTCGCTTATTTGAACCTGTATACATTGAACACATTCAACAACATAATCCGTTCACCGGAATTGTCATCTTAGATGCAACGAAGATGACTGTTTTTAAAGGCTGTATAGCGTGTCTTTATACGTAAAGATAGTTCTTTGCCCTTATTCTAACCAAAACATAATCTGAGATGTCTCAGATAAAACTGTTCTAAGCTGTATACAATGTAGAACACTGAGCACAATCTTGAGATTCCATGCCAATATCAAATTGTTCATCATTAAGATAGTCCGGCAGAATTTGGGCAAATTTTAGGAGAACCTCGAACTTTTTTTCTTTATGGATTCTGGTAGTGCATATGTTGTCCTTGAAAAACTCGAGTGATGCCACTCTGGCATCATTGAGCATTTTGATATATTTAAGATGGCGTCCAAGATGGAGGCCAATTGTAAGTTAAAAAAATTGTGTGATATGGAAAAGTGTCTCAAACCTATTTGTTCCTTAATTAATTGTTGGCTATGACGTTGTTATCTACCTCATAACAAAAAATTAAAAATAAAATAAGAATTTAGACAAAATGGCCGCCAAAATGGCAATTTATTGCAAAAAAATATAAGAAAATTTTAACTGGCCCGACAAACTCCAGGGATTTGCAAGTAAAATGCTGATTTTACTGATTCTTCCCCTTGTAACATCCCAGTGATGCAGCTAATGCATCACTCAGAATTCGATATATTCAAATGGCGTTCAGGATGTTAGCTGATAAGTTTTACAATCCCGTGGGAGCCGCATCTAACCTGTAGACATGTCTGGTGGATTTGTGACCAGAATTCTCGCCTGATGGAGAAGCACTTTACAAACACGTGTACCTGAATAAATTAACCCAGCATGCATGTCTAACAGAGTTGCACTGTACAAGCAGGCATATCTGAGATTGGCACCGGATCAACAAACATGTCTGATGTAATTGCACCTCTGTAAGAGTAGCACCAGGAATTGTAGCCATCCCTCTTCCGTCTGCACTCAACTAGTCAAAATGTCGGTTGAAGTGCAAAACGGACCAGCAGGCAGGGCATATAGTGAGGTACCACGCCAACAGACATGGCCTATAGTGAGGCACCACACAAGAGGACATGACCTACAGCGAGGCACCACAACAGAACGCCGCGTGTGAGGCACTACGCAAACAGGCATGACATATAATGATTCACCTCACCAGCAGGCACAGCTGATAGTAAGACACTATACCAGCATTCACGGCTGATAGTAAAACATCATACCTGCTGGTATAGCAGATAGAGAAGCACAACGCCAGCAGACCCCGCTGCAGACATGCAATATTGAGTGACAAAATGACAGCAGGCATGCTGATTGAGTGGCCACAGTCCAGCAAGCATCCATCTTGCAGCAGTACTGAACCAGTAGGCATGTTTGAACAGCAGCGGTGTTTGTGACAGTAACCCTAGGCCAGCAGGCATATATGTTGCAGCTGCATTGACATAACAACTCTCTTCACGACAAGGTAGACGTCTTGGCTAATAAAGTTTCACAGTTTTAGTTGGCATTTCTGATAGAGGGGCATCAGTCAATTACCTTTTCTCTTTGATTTCCAATGGAATGTACCAAGTCCGCAGGCATATCTGTTGACGTTTCCCTGAACAGCGATCATGTAATGCCACCAGCTGATCATATCCGAAATGCTCAGCATCACACGTGTTTAATAATGTGGTACTGAACCGGCACAAATGCGGTTTATTGAGACTCGGGGCCAGCAGCAGTCATACGTGTTAGTTACATCGCACCGGCAAAATTACAATTGGAACTAACTAGCAGGAATGCTGGGTACTGTTGCACTGGACCAGCGGGCATATCTGTTCAAGTTACATCCGGCCAGTGTGCATTTCTGTTGTACTTTCTCCCGTCAAGCTGCCCAGGCATCATTGCTACAGGTCAGCAGACATATTTACCATTACGCATGTTTGATCATGTGGCAGTGGACCAGCAGGCAATGTCTGAAACCAAGCAATTATGTCTGTAGCAGCTTCACAAGACTAGCAGGCATGTTGCAGTACCCATGTTTTAAACGTTGCTATGAACCAACAGGCATGTTTGTTGCAGTTGATCCTGGCCACCTGGCACGTCGGTTACAATTAAACTCGACCAGAATGCATTTCTGTTAGAGTTGCATCTACCAGCAGATATGTTTGAATCAGTTGCAACTGACTTACAAGCACATCTGTAGTTGTGTGGCTGAACCAGCAAGTATATATGTTACACTTGCCTCAGACCCGCAGTAATGCCCCTATGATCGTACCCAACTAACGGACTGGTAAGCACAATTGCATGTATTTTACAGTTGCACCTGACTAGCAGCCATGTCTTTATAAAGTGCATACTATCAGCATGCATGTCTGTTGCACCCAACCATTAGCCATGTCCGTAACAAATGCATCTGGCCATTTCCCATGTCTGTAACAAATGCATCTGGCCATTTCCCATGTCTGTAACAAATGCATCTGGCCATTTCTCATGTCTTTAACAGTTGCATCTAACCAACAGTCATATTCGTAAACATGTGCATACAAGCATGCAGGTCTGATACACTTTCTCTGGACCAGCATTCATATTTGTTATAGCAATCTCCAACCATCTGTGTTGTCTGTTGCACTTGCATCAGATCAGAGAAGTAGTAATGGTTGCTACAATTGCACCGGGCAAGAAGGCCCATACCAACCAGCAGTCAAGATCTGCAGCATGCAGATACCTTATTTTTTGTAAATTTTATCTATCCATCCAGCTGACTTTTTTCCGCATATTGATTCAAAAAAGGTTTGTACTTTGACCAAACACTCTGTCACAAAGTTCACAGTGATATCGTCCGTTCAGCATACCCTGTCGTTTATCACTTCATTTTTTTTATGAAATGTTTTCCTAAAATAGGAATTTTTATAAAAAATAATATGATATTATGATATTATCAGATCCGGCCAAAAGTGGTCTGGAAAGTGCATGGTGCATGGATTGATTGTTACGATTCTCAGAAAAAAGACAAAAACATTACCATTACGAAAAATAAGAGACTGTTATTTTTTCTTTGCAGTGTATCATAAAGTGATAAAGGAGTGATTGCCTCTGCTAATGGCAAAAACCATGTGATTCCCCACCATGTTATTGGTGCTATCTTGGACGTCATCTTAAACAACGCTGAAAAACAACAATAATATGCTAGTCAAATTTTCCAAACGCAACTGAAAACTATCAGAAAATAGTTACTAACTGCGAATTTGATTTCAGGTTGAATTTTGCTTTTAATGGCGGCCATCTATGACACCATCTTTAATATTTCAACCTTGTGAATTAAACATGTGAATGCTTTGTTTTAATCGTTTGTATTACGTATTAGGCATCTAAGCATCGATAAAAGTCAAAATTGAAATGCTTTATATCGAGTTTTTTAGTCAGATAGGTCTTAGGAACCTAACTGACAGCCATCTTCGACGCCATCTTAAAAAAATTCAAACCTCTGAATCAAAACCATGCTCTTATTTGATCGTTTGTATCATTTAGCCTCTAAACATCCATAAAAGTCAACATTAAAGTGTTTTTATCGAGTATGTTGGTCATATAGGTCTTTGAAGCCTAACTGACGGCCATCTTGGACGCCATCTTTAATATTTCTACCTTCTGAATCAAAATAATATTCCATTTTAATCGGATGTAAAATTTAGCCTCTGAAAAGTCAAAAATAAAATGCTTTTGATCGAGTATGTTGGTCATATGGGTCTTAGGGGCCTAACTGACGGCCATCTTGGACGCCATCTTGAATATTTCAAAACGCTCAATGATGCCAGAGTGGCATCAGTTGGATTCATTAAGTACAATGCCTCAACAACAAGAATCAACAAAGAAAAAAACTTTAAAATCAAGTTCCAGGTCATTCTGGTTTTCCACCGGACTAAGACTGTATGGTATGCCTTCGTTCTCCGTACATAATTTTAGACTTTGAAGATAATAACAGTTCATCAAAAACTAATCCATTGAGTCCAGGGTTAAAACCATTGAGTGCTGCCATTAACATCAGCCTATAACGGACCCCTCGAACCTGCATGGAAAAATCTCAGCTAATGAAATAGTTTATTTTGATCATATTTAGTAGCTTCAAACAGTGAATTCTGTGTCAAACTCCACAACTTGGTATCGCAATCAGGCAGATTTATCTAGTGTAGCAAGACTAGTCTAATTAGAACCTTTAAGCTAGGCGCTATGCATTTGCAGGGCCTGACGTACCAGGGCTTTGGTTAGGGTAAGGGCAAAAATAGAGAACCTTTTTGGCAAAGCTTTGGTCAGAATATGGACAAAAATACAGAAAAAATATTTTGGTAGGGCTTTGGTTGGAATAAAGGCAAAAATAGAGAAAACAACCTTTTGGGAAAAGCTTTGGTTTTAATAGTGGTAAAAATAGCTTAAAAAGTCTAAGAGGCAGGACCTTGGTTAGAATAAGGGCAAAAGTAGAGAATGAAAACCTTTTTGGTTAGGGTTAGGGCAAAAATAGAGAAAAAAACACCCTTTTTGGTAGGGTTTTGGTTAGAATAAGAGCATATAGAGAAAAACACCTTTGCGGCAGGGCTTTGGTTAGAATAAGGACAAAAATAGAGAAAATCACCTTTTTTTTAGGGCTTTGTTTGAATATGGACAAAAATACAGAAAAAATATTTTGGTAGTCCAGGCGCTGATTTCTGTACAAGCCTTAGTTTTTGACTTGGCACAACTGCCAGAAAAGGTAATGACTGCAGAAATGCAATCCTGGGGTCTTCTGCAGTACTCCTAGGTACGTCGTACAGTTAAATTGTGGTAGCAGTTTTGCTGTAGGACGTCATCTTTGAACGTACCCTACGCTAATTGAGGCTTGGGTAAATTGAGAGGAAAACACGCCTCACGTTCAACCATTGCTTCATATCCAGCATATTTCCCTTTCAATTTATGCATTACATGTATGTAATGGCATACGACAGTATAGCAATATCAAAATTTTGTATATATGGTATATTAGTCGTGAAAATGTCCAACGGAGGGGGTGATTTACCCCCACCCCCTGAATAAAATGTATCCAAATTCAAAAAGAAATGAATATTCCCCATCTCGTAATTTATCAAGTAAAATAGCTTATATGTAAATAAATTTAAACATTATTCCTATAGTATGTTTGTCATGTTTTTTGTTACAAATCAAAGAAAGAGCATACCACCTGAAATGTCAATTCAGGAATGCGTGTATTACACATTTTCAGTGTACGTTCTCTGCTGCATTTTTTATTTTACTAAATTCTTATATATGGATGTGACGATAGCCTTAAAATCATTAAATGAAATGCAGCAAACAGCCAGCGTTTAACCATTATACAACATGATATTACGGTTATATACGTTACTTACTTTCAAATGTATTACTATTTAATGCAGTAATATCATTAGATTATGGGCTACCCAACGACTTCCACAAAATGAGGTTTGTAGACTGTATTTTTCTAAAACCTAATTATATTAGCCACATTATGAAGTGCGTAAGCATTTCAGCGGATAAGGCATTACCTTGCAATAGCCAAATTCACTGCGTTACCCTAAAATAATAGGAATTCCTATAGTGTTAATATCCAGTTATTTTCTTATTCTTACGTATCAATATTATTTTATTTGAAAAAAAAATTCTACCAAAATGATCTTAAACTAAGTTTGGCACCTGTTATTACAGTTATATATGTTACTTTCTGCTAAATACAATGTTTATTTACAGTATTAGTTGAAATCGAGAAATGAAACGTTAAAGCAAACGTTAATCCTTGCCATAGCAAAAACTGTTTTAATCGTAACGGTTTCTGTCCCAAATATGGCAAACGACATGCCTATTCATATGGTTAAAACCGCTTTATATCCAATCATTATCCAGTTCGGTGAAGAAACAATACAACTGATGTGAGTAACATATACAACAAAAGTATTTACACATATTAGACTAGCGTTCTTTTTGTGGGACATATATACAAATAGTATAGTATTAGACGCCACAGACTGAAAAGTCTGATCAGGTCCTCTACTGTTTGCTTATGGCATGTTCTTTTAAAATTTAAATAAGAATGAAAAACAACACCCAACAACCATGAAGACGAGAATGGACTGTTCCATTTGATAAAAGTGGGAAGTTTCATTCGACTAAAAAGGGTTAAGAAGATGGTGACATTTATCATACGCTTTGTCTGGTTCTGCAGTGTTATAGAGCATTGAAACAGGATATTTTTTCCAAGGTTCTTTATGGTTATACAGTTTAGAGGTCAAGGCTTATCACTTAGAACAACTCTCTTGCATTGTCAATGTTATACTGTAGTTGTTGCAAAATTCATGGACTCAAACAAATTATTGGAAATTTTGTTTTGCATTATTTTAAATCAAATAGGCTAAGTCTAAACGTGGAATTTGTTCATATAAACTCATATTACGATATTCAGCATGTCAAATGAGGACATAATTATTGATGCAAGAATGGCATCCCATTGATCCTTTGTATGTTCCAAATCAAACTGAATTGATGATAAATAGTAACGAAAATAAAATATCAAATTAGTAAGCACATTTGATTTTAGTTCAGCAATGAAGGCTCATGCGAGCCTGTAAAATATATCATTAGACACATCAGAGCTTTGCTGCTTGAATGTATATGTAGATGGAGACAAACGCTAGCTCCACTGCATCAGCATGGGGGATTAAACGGTGCATTTGCCCATGTGAGGTAGGTACGAAAATCACATATGGTGGTTCAAATCTTCGATTGAGCAAGTATAAATTACACAAGAGAGGTCAGCAATCGGTTTTTTGATTTATGACAACGAAATTCACACTTGTGCTACTGTCAAAGATCATATCGCAGATAAGATATTCAAAATCCTGTATATTATATCACATAACATATACAACAATAGAGGCACTGCTTTAGCAACCTCTAAGATTTGCACGTACCTTTAAAAGTAATAGAAGTATGATTTCTTTTACAAGGAAGCATTGCAAATATGACATGCATAATTCGTGTGTCAACGCAACACTGTCGTAACAATACAATAAATAATAAGGAGATACGACAGTACTGCTTTGACCCCACATACTTTCATGCACCCTTTCTAGGCATTGCATTTAAGTCTTTCATTGATGGCAATGACTACTGCACAAAGAGTTTGTAAGAACAATTGACTCTTTGCATGTCTCTATAAATCACTACCCTCAACATGTTTTGTGCGTTTATATAATTTCCTATTTATGTGTAATGCATTTGTTTTTTTCTGAAGAAGCAAGATATTTCTTTAGAAAAAAGCTGTGTTGATTTTAATTTTATATCACCTATTCATTCTTGTTTATATACAATTAGCGCTTTGTGACTAAGAATTATATTTAAAAGACCCCTGTAATAATTTGGACCTGCCACATTCTGTTATCATCAGTTATCTAAGCATTGATTGCTAAAACTGAGTAAGATCTCATTACTGCATGTTTTTAAACGTTTTATTTTTCCTTCCATTTCGTAAAGTATATTTTAACATAACTGAGTGTCACAATGTCTTAAAGAACATTTTAAAGTATGTTTTACATTACCTGAGTGTCACAATGTCTTATTCAGCTTGACATAGCTCTTAACTGATAATGTCATATGACTTTATGTTAACATAGTTTCCTAAGCAGCAATTAACATGTGTTCCTTGTATATGATATCACATGAGATTTTTACCCATTTTCAGGGAAAAGTTTCTTCAATAAAACCTCTCCATACAAAGTGATATTAGTTTAGCAAATGATCAAAGGTACTAACAGTTTCATTAAATAAACTATAAAAGGTATGCTGAAAAAAAAACTGAATTATATTTAAAAGCAAGCTAACCTAAGAAATGTGTCATCATCTGCATATGCAAATAAATGTCAGTATACAATTTGATTTTTAGAGATTATCTTTAAAAATATAACTGATTACAGACACGTATATTGCATAACCTCTATTGTAATATATATAAATTTTATCCAGCCAACTCTTAGGCAATTGATTTTGTCTGGAAGTAAGCAAAGAAAATAGTATAATTGTATTACCATCTCTCTAAACATTTAGTAATTTGTATATTTTATATGGGAAATAAACCTTGGTATTATACAAGGATCTAATCTATATTATTTTACTGACTTTGTTTGCATAATGTGTACAATAGTAAACTGGGTACATAAAAATATATTCAAATGACTGATGGGACTTCGTTCAATAAAAATTAGTTGTGTTGTTTTTCTCCTGTGATAAATATTACAAAATTCTACATCCTTAATATTTTAGCTTTTCAGGGCCCAATTGTATATTGTCTTTGATAACATTTAGGACAAACATAGGGCCTTATGAGATTTCATATGGTTATATATGTTACTTTGATACATTTGACAGAAATGGAATGTATTCTACTACTACTAAAGAGCTGTCTATTTCTTTGTTTATGTGTTTTATAATCTTTAACTCTGGACAAATCAAAATGATATTTCGTGAAGTTGAAAACTTAAAAAAAATTCTTTATTACAAATGTAAATGTTTACAGATATAGTAACTTCATAAAAACTGATAAATGTTTTAGAACAAACTGCTGTTTTGTTATAAATTTAAAACAAGACAGGAGGTTTGAAATTAAATAAAATACCATATGACATATAATATAAGGTATTAGCAATATATATAGAGGAAGTCTTAAAGTTTATAATGTACGTTACATATTGTCATACCAGCATTAAAATATGAAACTTTACAGCAGAAACGCAGTTAAGTATGGCTTTTTACTATCGTGTAGCAATAGAATGCTCAATTATGGTTAAAAAGTCAGCAGTCAGCAGATGGTATTGCATGCTAACTTGCAAATTGAAAATGATTCTAGCCATATTCACCAATTTTGGGGGTTAATCATATTCAACAGCTTATAATTCTTAAAGTAATTATGATAGAAACAAGATGTTTGCAGTTTTGAAACAGTCAGGTAAATATCTTTTCCAAACATGGTATGTAAAACGTATATACCTATTATAGAACTTATGAAATTAAACTTTGACCAAAATTAATTGATTTCATAAGGCGTAATCGAAGATATAACGTAAATGACAGTTATAAAATAAAAGTTGTGCTTCTGGATCAAAACAATTTATTTTCATAACTGTTTAGGGCCTTATCGAGGTTTTGGCAGTAAATAACGACCATATGCACGACCCGGATACAAGCTGGGTACCATTTCTTATTCAAATATCGCCATATACAAAACGACTCCCCCTGGAAAACTGCTACCACAATTTGACAGTACGACGTGCCTAGAAATGTTGTAGACGGGTAGTTCTAACTATTTCTGAAGTCAAACCTTTTCTGGCTGGACAATTGTGCCAAGTCAATTTTCAAAAACCAAGCTCCTTGACTATAGGGCTTTGGTTGGAATAAAGGCAAAAATAGAGAAAACAACCTTTTGGGAAAAGCTTTGGTTTTAATAGTGGTAAAAATAGATTAAAAAGTCTTAGAGGCAGGACTTTGGTTAGAATAAGGGCAAAAGTAGAGAATAAAAACCTTTTTGGTTAGGGTTAGGGCAAAAATAGAGACAAACACCCTTTTTGGTAGGGTTTTGGTTAGAATAAGAGCATATAGAGAAAAACACCTTTGCGGCAGGGCTTTGGTTAGAATAAGGACAAAAATAGAGAAAATCACCCTTTTTTTGTAGGGCTTTGTTTGAATAAGGGTAACAATAGAGAAAAATACCCTTTCTGGCATAACTTTGGTTAGGGTGAGGGCAAAAAAGAGAAAAAGACCCTTTTTGGTAGGGTTTTGGTTAGTTTATTTGACCTACATGTAATTACTTGAGGACCTCAAGAAAGATTATAATGTTGCTAAATGTTAATCCTCTTTAAATAGAAACTTACTAAGATACTTTCTTACATACGGTTTGGCCTAGCTCCAGAAGGAAGGTGTTTGAAAATTCACTCTAGTTATAACACATAACTGTGGCAAATAAGAACCAGATCAGTGTGAACTATACTGCTCAACAAAAGTTTAGCACGGATAAATAAAAATAATTTTTATTTGAGCAAATGGTTTAAAGTTATAAAATATCTGCTGAAATGATGGTTTGATGTGTGATAAAGTTGAGGAAGCAATTGGTGTACTTTAATTGGGTTTCTACTGCGTCGTTCGTTGCTTTAAACAAGAGAGGGGTCAAAAACGTGTTTCAACTCCATTAATGGCAATGCAAAATTGATGCAGCATCGGTTTATAAGCTCTCCTTACCTTGCATGTAGTGACAGAAATGCATTTTTTACTTCAGAAAAACCTAAAAAATATCATGCATGGTCGTGTCAAAATGTATGTGATGCGCTGACCTTTTTGTTGGACAACATTTTTATTCGATTTGGCACCAAGCTCTATAGACAAGTAGTTGGGATTCCTATGGGCACTAATTGTGCTCCCCTGGTTGCAGATTTATTCCTGTTTTGTAATGAAAGGGACTTTATGATGTCTCTTTCTGATGATAAGCAGGCTGATGTTATTGATGCGTTTAACACTACTTCCAGATATTTGGACGATATTTTAAATATTAATAATGTTTATTTTGAAAATATGGTTAGTCAAATATACCCTTTAGAGCTCCAACTTAATAAAGCCAATGCCTCTGATACCGAAGCCGCTTTTTTAGACTTGCATTTGTCAATTTCTAATGGTATTGTTTCTACAAAAATTTATGATAAACGTGACGACTTTGATTTTGAAATTGTCAATTTCCCATTTTTAGATGGTGATGTTCCTCGTTCTACATCCTATGGAGTCTATATCTCTCAACTCATTCGTTTTGCTAGAGCATCTAGCTATGTTACTGACTTCAACACTCGCAATAAATTGTTAACTCAGAAACTTCTTAAACAGGGCTATCGGTATCATAAACTTCGCAAAACATTTTCAAAATTTTATAGACGATACTTTGATTTGATTTCTAAATTCCAAGTTGGACTTAAATCTCTCGTGCGCCAAGGACTTTCGGAACCTGATTTCTATGGTGACTTGGTGTATAAGTTGAAGAAGATTGTTGGCTCTAATAATTTTTCAGCGCAGTTCATTAAAATAATTTCCCATTATAAAAAGATTGGCTATAACATTAATGTATTGCAACAGACTGCATGCTTGGTAGTCAACCCAATCACAGTTGGCAACTTTGCTTTCCTCTTTAATTGCACGCCGGTGGGTCGGACTTCAGACTCTATGATGGTTCCGACTTAAAGACTTATCTATTGATGAGATGGTAGGGGCCTGATGCTTTGGCTGTTTGTCGGGCCCACCGGGGTTTACCTGTTGGATTTCTTTTGCTCCGGTATTCAGTTTAATTTACTGTTGAGTCCTTATCCTTGCTTTATCTCCTTGTTATATCTTGATTTATATGTTTTAGGAGATGATGCATTGATAAGTTAGGGGTCTTTCATGCAAACCAAATATCTATGTGTCTTGATCCACATCTGAATTAAGGGTGAGGCTGGCGCCGTTAAACCGGTTTAAGCCCTCCAGTAAAATATTTTACTGACCGTTCCAAGGCGGTTCTTCTTTTGTGGATCTTTTATGTTTTTGTTCTGTCTTGTGTTTGCTGTGTCTTTGTAAACCTGTCTTAAGCGGCCACACAAGAAGACCAAAAAATTGGTTTCAAGACAAATTATCGCTTAGTGAAGGTTTTAAGTATTGCAGAATACTTTAAGGGTAGCATTCTGCAATACTTTGACTTTCTATGTGTCTTGATCCACATCTGAATTAAGGGTGAGGTTGGCGCCGTTAAACCGGTTTAAGCCCTCCAGTAAAATATTTTACTGACCGTTCCAAGGCGGTACTTCTTTTGTGGATCTTTTATGTTTTTGTTCTGTCTTGTGTTTGCTATGTTTTGTGCGCGTCTGTTTATATGTGCTTCGTTGTCACCTGCTGGGAAAGGGCTGACCTCTTGGCTCTCGTTTGTGGTGTCTTCTGTGAGTTTGTCACTTTCCCTTTGGTATCCTGGGTCAGGTGTGGTACTTGATTGTATCGATTCCTGATCTTTGCAACCTTACTTACATTTATAAAGTCTTTTGTTCTAGCTTGGTCGCATTGGCCATTCTGAAAGAAGGATAAAGGTCGTCTCCAATCAGCATAAGTAACAAACGTTGAGTCTTGAAAACAACTAACGTCGTTGTTATAATGACGTTTACAAGTCAAAAACAGTACTGTTTTCGCTGTGTGTACATGCTTAATTGAAAAGGTTTTCGTGTTTAAGAGGATTCTAAAAGAGAGACAGTTTAAAGAAAGGCAAGTTTATAAAATTTTGTCTTATTCTCTATAATTCATAAAAAGTGACGCTAATCTGAAGTTGAGGCTAAATTAAGGCGATAACGCTATCTAAAGAAGACGTTTTCAAATGACCAACTAACAGACATGTCGGGGGCTTGTGCCAATCTAACATCAAACAGATTACTTGATCTCTTGATTAAGTTCGCTGATAAGTCAAGAAGTGTAAAAATGCCATTTTAACGTCATAATGGAACGGTAAAACGTGGCATAAACGGATATCAAACTTTTTCGTTTTTAACGTTTTTCATCATTTAGAACCTTTATCTTTACTCTAGAATCAAAAACTTTAATTTCAGATGTAGACATGTATCCTTTGCATGCCCATGACATCAAATTTAACGTCGATCTACTGACGCCAAACCAGATTACCCTTTGCCTGGCGGACACGAAAAAACGTAAATTTCAAGATCCCCATACATGTTGATTACATTAAATAAAATGGTTCCTGCTCATTCAAAGTGGGACATCGTATTAAAATCTGTGCTAAACTTTTGTTGAGCAGTATATAATAAATACTAGCTTTAATTTTGACCTCCATGATACTAGGCTCAGCAGTTCCAGTCTGGAATGAGTTGGCCATCGCCTGCAAAATCAAGCTAGTATTCGGAGGCAAAGTTTTTGCAGTCCCCAATCGAATCTGCAGTGAAGTGAAGTGAAGTAAATTATGTTGCTTATCTTACATGAGCACGTACCTTGAACGAGAGACGCAGTGCCACCGGCGGTGGCTAGCATGTACCAATAGCGATTGCACCGGAGCAAGGTATCGCTGGCGGTGACCGCATGTGCTGCATGGCGTGGTGCGGAGCAGAAGAAAGCAGCTCAGGCTGTCAATGCAATGCCATGTAAGTACAGATGGGCAGCAGGCAGAACAGGGACTATGATTACATACAAGTGACTAGGGGAATTAAAATAGCAAAAGGGGTATGTGCATTATGAGGCTTTATTATCTACTATGTAATGAAATACAGGAAAATATATTGATTAAATATAATTCATATATTTCACAGCCCTGAAAATATACAAGATTTGATATTTTCACGGGAGAGAAACCGTAAGATTGGAACTACTTTTTTCAATTTTCTCAATATGGTCTAAGGGAAGCAACTCTTTATGGCATATCTGTTTCTTTTCTAAGGGAAACAACTATCGGTGTTTCCTATCTCTATTAGAAGCTTAATAAAAGAAAGAGCTTTTATAAGTTTGTCTGCTACAACTAGAAAATCAAAACAAAAGCTGATGTAAATTAAGATTCGCTTCTCTTTACCTTAAAAGATTATGGGAAATATGTAGATAATAAATAGAAAATTCAAATGTTTTTTGTTAAATATATCTTTTATTTCACGAGTGAAGTGGACAATATTTATATTTCATTCGTGGCTTTTTTTTCCACTCATGAAATATAAATATTGTCCACTTCACTCGTGAAATAAAAGACATATTTAACAAAAAAACATTTGAATATCCTCTATATTTTGGCCCCCTTATGAGGCCAAAAAATGAAAATTGCTTTTCACAAGTTTCTTCTTATTAGTTTATAAGAACAATAGCCCAATTGTAAAAGTCTTGGATTGATTCTATTTTTACCGTTGCTATGGTAACAAAAATGGCTGCCAAAAATAGGCTGAAAATAGGAAAGTGACCATTTTGGAGCAAATTTAAGATATTTGACAGACAAATTAACATAGAGCACAAGCAAATACCAAACAATATTTATACAGAGGATGAGAATTATCACGGCACACAATATATTAAAAAAAAAATAGGTATTCGCTTGTGCTGATATCTAATTCTTAAAAAATCGGTCTGAAAAAGCCTTACATTTGGCTCAAAATGACAATTTTTCTATTTTAATCCTATTTTGCCCGCCATTTTTGTTACCATAGCAACGGAAAGAGTAAAATAAATGCCAGGGTTTTACACTTGGACCATTCATCAAATAAACCAAGTGGGTGAAAAGCAACTTTCAGTTTTTGGCTTCAGAGGGGGCCAAATTTGCCCCTTATTGCAATTATCCCTTTCTGGTAGAAATGGAGCTATTTCCCCCAAATCAATTAGGTGGGAAGGAAATGTTTGGTTCACAACTAAGGAATTATAGTATGTTAAGTGAAAAATGTTTCTTGACCAACCCTCAATGTTCTTAGATACAGTATTAACTACACCCTGTCATGATCAAAAATAGTAAGTGAGTATGATCAGGAAATACCACAATCACAAACCGCAGACAACTCCGTGGCACCGCGAGGAAGCTGCCAGTCTCAGAGTCATCATGTCACAGCCATAGAGTTCAAAGAAATAGCATGTAACGAAATATTAGCCTGCAAATGAACCAAATTATTGTTGATCTCCATTGTTTGTTTGATTTAAATAACAAGCATTACACTTGTCAAGCCTAACCTAGTATGTTAAATGAAATGCCACATTCAAATTCCTCTGCTAATGTCAAAACTGTATAGCAGAGAAAAATAGCCCCAAATTGAGAATGAAGTTTTGTAGTTGATTGCGTCAATGAATGGGCTCCATCGCGAGAAACCCTGTCTTGGGATAATTCTACCAAAATGAGACTCAAACCAGTCGGCTCAGCTATAGTAACTTGCTAGAAAATTTAAAGTTTCCTTGTGGCCAGTTGGATACGATACTTTGCAATAAGCGTTTAACAATGGTGCTGATCAGACTGCACAGATGAGCAGACTGCACTGTCCCTTGTTATTTGCAAACCCACGAAGACAGGTTTTCCCACGCTTTGGTTAGAATAAGAGCAACAATAGAGTAAACACCTTTATTGCATGGCTTTGGTTAGAATAAGGACAAAAATAGAGAAAATCACCCTTGTTTTGTAGGGCTTTGTTAGAATAAGGGCAACAATAGGGCAAACACCCTTTCTGGCAGGGCTTTGGTTAGGGTTAGGGCAAAAAAGAGAAAAAAACCTTTTTTGCTAGGCCTTTGGTTAGTTTATTTGACCTACATGTAATTACTTGAGGGTCTCAAGGAAGATTATAATGTTGCTAGATGTTAACACTCTTTAAATAGAAGCTTACTTACTAAGATACTTTCTTACATACGGTTTAAACAAGCTCCAGAAGGAAGGTGTTACATCCACAGAGTTCAAAGCTGCCAGTCTCAGAGTCATCATGTCACAGCCATAAAGTTCAAAGGAATAGCATGTAATGAAATTTTAGCCTGGAAATTAACCAAATTATTGTTGATCTGCATTGTTTGTTTGATTGAAATAACAATGCATTACACTTGTCAAGCCTTACCTAGTATGTTAAATGAAATGCAACAGTCCAATTCCTCTGCTAATGTAAAATCTGTAGAGCAGAGAAAAAAAAGCCCCAAACTGAGAATGAATTTTTGTAGCTGATGGTGTCAATGAATGGGCTCCATCGCGAGAAACCCTGTCTTGGGATAATTCTACCAAAATGAGACTCAAACCAGTCTGCTCAGTTAATTAACTTGCTTAAAAATTGAAAGTTCCCTTGTGGTCGGTTAGATACGATACTTTGCAATAAGCGTTTAACAATGGTGCTGATCAAACTGCACAGATGAGCAGGCTGCTCTGCCCATTGTTATTTGCAAACCCGCGACGACACGCATTGGCCCACATTTACCAATGTATCAATTTAGGCGAGTACAGGAGTTTCAGCAGCTTCACCAAGAGAAAACCTAACTTTGGATAATTCTACCAAAATCAGACTCAAACCAGTATAGCTCAGCTAAAATAACTTGCTACAAACCCGCGAAGACAGGTTTCCCCTCGTCTTGAACCACATGTCTCAGATAAAACTGTTCTATGAATTAAGGTAAGTATATGAATTTCAACAACATTCACATTACAGACCCAATCCCCACTCTGAGAGAGATGAACAGTAATAGCTCTGTAACTATAAGCATTGCCATGTTGAGTGATTATCTGAGACTGCATTACAGTCGAAAAGATGCATTTAACTAACAGTTATACATTGCTATTAAAGCAGTTGTTCTTGACTACTAAATGTTCTGCTATGAGAGTGTTTTGCGCATTTGGAACTTGTTCTGGTGTATGGATATAAATCTCAAGAGTGTTTTATCAGAGGATCTTCAAAATGCGCTTACTAAACGAACAACTGGCCGCAATACGAAATGAGCTCTTGGAAAAATTACTAACCTAAACTCGGTTAAGTCAAATCCAAGTCTGTAAAATTTGTTTGATACGAAAAAGATAGTTTGCTCTGCTCAAAGCACTGCTCGACTCATTCAAAAACAGTGGGTCAGTAGGTTCATTCTTCAATGTAAACATTTTGCAGCGTCTGTAAAGTGAAAGGACATAATTTTAAACTTATGTTTAATTTGAACAACAATATATTGATTCTATATCTAGATGGTCTGTTTTTTGATGCCTTCAGATGTATCCATAAATGTCATATCTCCAATACACAGATTGATAGTGAGGTCAAATTCCTGTTGGTTAATTGTAAATTCCCAATGACGTCAAAGTAACACATGCTGCATGGAGTAAATAATCCATATATGTTGATATGCAACCAGTCTGCAAAATTTCACGATTGTACTCTTAGTCGCTTACTTGAACCTGTATACATTTAACACATTCAACATCATAATATTCCGTACACAGGAATTGTCATCTTAGATGCAACGAAGATGACTGTTTGTAAAGGCTGTTATAGCGTGTCTTTATACATAAAGATTGTTCTTTGCCCTTATTCTAACCAGAACATAATCTGAGATGTCTCAGATAAAACTGTTCTAAGCTGTATAGATCACTGAGCACGATCTTGAGATTCCATGCCAATATCAAATTGTTCATCATTAAGACTGTATGGTATGCCTTCGTTCTCCGTACATAATTTTAGACTTTAGGCTAAGGAATTATTGTATGTTAAGTGAAAAATGTTTCTTGACCAACCCTCAATGTTCTGAGATACAGTTTTAACTACACCCGGTCATGATCAAAAATAGTAAGTGAGTATGATCAGGAAATACAACAATCACAAACCGCAGACAACCCCAGACAACCCCGTGACCGATCCCGGCCCGGTACCATACTTTCGTGGAGATTGATCATGAAATAATTTCTACGTACTTATAGGAACAAGGTGTCAGAACCTCCTCATCCTGAGGATCTATTTTTATACAGACAAACAGTTTGAATGACCCCTGTACTGTTACAGCAAGTTTTTAAAATTATTGCAGTTGGGTCTAGCGCTAGTGATCTCTGATGAAGCTTATGCATGCTTGTAAGAGTTTTGTTTTATATAAAAACTAGGCACAAAAGGCATTTAAATACTCTACGAGTATGCCCTAAACCCCCATTTCTAGATTAGATTTACAATATCATCCAAGAATAATATTTGGTTTGGTTCAATTAGGAAACATTTTTGATATCAGTCAAGCAATATTTGAAGTAAGTTTAACTTTTAGACAAGTATAAAGTTTCAATAGACAATTTATTGCTCTGACTGCACTTCTACCAGATTCCAAAGCTGCTATTTGTTATCATATGTCATTTAGCCATGACCTGAGTAAATAACCAGGAAATCTCTATCAGCTGATCCAGTGGCCTTGATTTTTCAGATTTCCACCTTATTCCCTAAAGTATACGGTCATTCTCCTCCCTTCCGCTGATTTATTCAAGAAAGGTTGTCGTCAGTTACAAGCGAAAGTATGTGCACGAATTACTGGTTAACCACTTGCTCAAGCCTGCCCAGGAAAAAGTGTGGTTAAGTAAACTGACCGTCCCGCAATGACCATAGCTGTTGACATGGGACGTAAAGCAACAATAATAACAACAACAACAACAACCCCGTGGCACCGCGAGGAAGCTGCCAGTCTCAGAGTCATCATGTCACAGCCATAGAGTTCAAAGCAATAGCATGTAATGAAATATTAGCCTGGAAATGAACCAAATTATTGTTGATCTGCATTGTTTGTTTGATTTAAATAACAATGCATTACACTTGTCAAGCCTAACCTAGTATGTTAAATGAAATACCACAGTCCAATTCCTCTGCTAATGTCAAATCTGTAAGGCAAAGAGCCCCACACTGAGAATAATTTTTTGTAGCTGATGGTGTCAATGAATGGGCTCCATCGCGAGAAATCCTGTCTTGGGATAATTCTACCAAAATGAGACTCAAACCAGTCTGCTCAACTATAGTAACTTGCTAAAAAATTGAAAGTTCCCTTGTGGCCGGTTAGATACGATACTTTGCAATAAGCGTTTAACAATGGTGCTGATCAGACTGCATTGAAGAATGAACCTATTGACCCAAATGTTTTCCCACGCATTGGCCAACATTTACAAATGTATCAATTTAGGCAAGTACATGAGTTTAAGCAGCTTCACCAAGAGAAAACCTAACTGTGGATAATTCTACCAAAGTCAGACTCAAACCAGTATAGCGCAGCTAAAATAACTTGCTAAAAAACAATAAAAGTTCCCTTATGGCTGGTTAGATTCGATACTTCCAATAAGCGTTTACAAAGGTGCTGATCAAAAATGCACAGATGGGCAGGCTGTAATGGCCCATGTTATTTACAAACCGGCGAAGACAGTTTTCCCCTCGTCTTGAACCACATTTCTCAGATAAAACTGTTCTATCAATTAAGGTAAGTACAGGAATTTCAACAACATTCACATTACAGACTCATTCCCCACTCTGAGAGCGATGAACAGTAATGGCTCTGTAACTATAAGCATTGCTATGTTGAGTGATTATCTGAGACTGCATTACAGTCGAAAAGATGCATTTAACTAACAGTTATACATTGCTATTAAAGCAGTTGTTCTTGACTACTAAATGTTCTGCTATGAGAGTGTTTTGCGCATTTGGAACTTGTTCTGGTGTATAGATATAAGATCTATCAAAAACCCATCTCAAGAGTGTTTTATCAAAGGATCTTCAAAACGCGCTTACTTGCCGAACTACTGGCAGCAATACGAAATAAGAGCTCTTGGAAAAATTACAAACCCAAACAAAGTCAAATCCAAGTCTGTAAAATTTGTTTGATACGTAAAAGATAGTTTGCTCTGCTCAAAGCACTGCCCGACTCATTCAAAAACAGTGGGTCATTAGGTTCATTCTTCAATGTTAACATTTTGCAGCGTCTGTAAAGTGAAAGGACATAATTCCAAACTGTTGCTTAATTTGAACAACAATATATTGATTCCATATCTAGATGGTTCGTTTTTGATGCCTTCAGATGTATCCATAAATGTCATATCTCCAATACTCAGATTGATAGTGAGGTCAAATTCCTGTTGGTTAATTGTAAATTACCAATGACGCCAAAGTTTCACATGCTGCATGAAGTAAATAATCCATATATGGTGATATGCAACCAGTCTGCAAAATTTCACGATTGTACTCTTAGTGGCTTACTTGAACCTGTATACATTTAACACATTCAACAACATAATTATCCGTACATTAGAATTGTCATCTTAGCTGCAAAGAAGATGACTGTTTTTAAAGGCTGTATAGCGTGTCTTTATACATAAAGATTGTGTTTTGCCCTTATTCTAACCAGAACATAATCTGAGATGTCTCAGATAAAACTGTTCTAAGCTGTATACAATGTAGTAGAACACTGAGCACAATCTTGAGATTCCATGCCAATATCAAATTGTTCATCATTTAGATAGTCGAGCAGAATTTGGGCAAATTTTAGGAGGACCTCGAACTAGATTTTAAACTTTTTTTCTTTATGGATTCTGGTAGTGCATATGTTGTCCTTGAAAAATTCGAGTGATACCACTCTGGCATCATTGAGCATTTTGATATTTTTAAGATGGCGTCCAAGATGGAGGCCAATTGTAAGTTAAAAAATTGTGTGATATGGAAAAGTGTCTCAAACCTATTTTTTCCTTAAATTGTTGGCTATGACGTTGGTATCTAGTTGAAGACACTAAGCTCATAACAAAAATTTAAAAATAAAATAAGAATGGCCGCCAAAATGGCCGCCAAAATGGCAATTTGTTGCAAAAAAAATATAAGAAAATTTTCACTGGCCCGACAAACTCCAGGGATTTGCAAGTAAAATGCTGATTTTACTGATCCTTCAGTTACATACACCATCCTTGTAACATCCCAGTGATGCAGCTAATGCATCACTCAGAATTCGATATATTCAAATGGCGTTCAGGATGTTAGCTGATAAGTTTTACAATCCCGTGGGAGCCGCACCTAACCCGTAGACATGTCTGGTGGATTTGTGACCAGAATTCTCGCCTGATGGAGAAGCACTTTACAAACACGTGTATCTGAATAAATAAACCCAGCATGCATGTCTAACAGAGTTGCACTGTACAAGCAGGCATATCTGAGATTGGCACCGGATCAACAAACATGTCTGATGTAATTGCACCTCTGTAAGAGTAGCACTAGGAATTGTAGCCATCCCTCTTCCGTCTGCACTCAACTAGTCAAAATGTCGGTTGAAGTGCAAAACGGACCAGCAGGCAGGGCATATAGTGAGGTACCACGCCAACAGACATGGCCATATTTGAGGCACCACACAAGAGGACATGACCTACAGCGAGGCACCACATCAGAAGGCGTGACCTATAGTGAGGCACTACGCCAACAGGCATGATATATAATGATTCACCTCACCAGCAGGCACAGCTGATAGTGAGACACTATACCAGCATTCACGACTGATAGTTAGGCACCATACCAGCAGGTATAGCAGATAGAGAAGCACAACGCCAGCAGACCCCGCTGCAGACATGCAATATTGAGTGACAAAATGACAGCAGGCATGCTGATTGAGTGGCCACAGTCCAGCAAGCATCCATCTTGCAGCAGTACTGAACCAGTAGGCATGTTTGAACAGCAGCGGTGTATGTGACAGTAACTCTAGGCCAGCAGGCATATATGTTGCAGCTGCAGTGACATAACAACTCTCTTTACGGCAAGGTAGACGTCTTGGCTAATAAAGTTTCACAGTTTTAGTTGGCATTTCTGATAGAGGGGCATCAGTCAATTACCTTTTCTCTTTGATTTCCAATGGAATGTACCAAGTCCGCAAGCATATCTGGTGACGTTTCCCTGAACAGCGATCATGTAATGCCACCAGCTGATCATATCCGAAATGCTCAGCATCACACGTGTTTAATAATGTGGTACTGAACCGGCACAAATGCGGTTTATTGAGACTCGGGGCCAGCAGCAGTCATACGTGTTAGTTACATCGCACCGGCAAAATTACAATTGGAACTAACTAACAGGAATGCTGGGTACTGTTGCACTGGACCAGCGGGCATGTCTGTTCAAGTTACATCCGGCCAGTGTGCATTTCTGTTGTACTTTCTCCCGTCAAGCTGCCCAGGCATCATTGCTACAGATCAGCAGACATATTTACCATTACGCATGTTTGATTATGTGGCAGTGGACCAGCATACATGTCTGAAACCAAGCAATTATGACTGTAGCAGCTTCACAAGACTAGCAGGCATGTTGCAGTACCCATGTTTTAAACGTTGCTTTGAACCAACAGGCATGTTTGTTGCAGTTGTTCCTGGCCACCTGGCACGTCGGTTACAATTAAACTCGACCAGCATGCATTTCTGTTAGAGTTGCATCTACCAGCAGATATGTTTGAATCAGTTGCAACTGACTTACAAGCACATCTGTAGTTGTGTGGCTGAACCAGCAAGTATATATGTTACACTTGCCTCAGACCCGCAGTAATGCCCCTATGATCGTACCCAACTAACGGACTGGTAAGCACAATTGCATGTATTTTACAGTTGCACCTGACTAGCAGCCATGTCTTTATAAAGTGCATACTATCAGCATGCATGTCTGTTGCACCCAACCATTAGCCATGTCTGTAACAAATGCATCTGGCCATTTCCCATGTCTATAACAAATGCATCTGGCCATTTCCCATGTCTGTAACAAATGCATCCGGCCATTTCTCATGTCTTTAACAGTTGCATCTAACCAACAGTCATATTCGTAAACATGTGCATACAAGCATGCATGTCTGATACACTTGCTCTGGACCAGCATTCATATTTGTTATAGCAATATCCAACCATCTGTGCTGTCTGTTGCACTTGCATCAGATCAGAGAAATAGTAATGGTTGCTACAATTGCACCGGGCAAGAAGGCCCATACCAACCAGCAGTCAAGATCTGCAGCATGCAGATACCTTATTTTTTGTAAATTTTGTCTATCCATCCAGCTGACTTTTTTCCGCATATTGATTCAAAAAAGGTTTGTACTTTGACCAAACACACTGTCACAAAGTTTACAGTGATATCGTCCGTTCAGCATACCCTGTCGTTTATCACTTCATTTTTTTTATGAAATGTTTTCCTAAAATAGGAATTTTTATAAAAAATAATATGATATTATGGTATTATCAGATCCGGCCAAAAGTGGTCTGGGAAGTGCATGGTGCATGGATTGATTGTTACGATTCTCAGAAAAAAGACAAAAACATTACCATTACGAAAAATAAGAGACTGTTATTTTTTCTTTGCAGTGTATCATATAGTGATAAAGGAGTGATTGCCTCTGCTAATGGCAAAAACCATGTGATTCACCACCATGTTATTGGTGCTATCTTGGACGTCATCATAAATATTTTACAACGCTGAAAAACAACAATAATATGCTAGTCAAATTTTCCAAACGCAACTGAAAACTATCAGAAAATAGTTACTAACTGCGAATTTGATTTCAGGTTGAATTTTGCTTTTAATGACACCATCTTTAATATTTCAACCTTGTGAATTAAACCTGTGAATGCTTTGTTTTAATCGTTTGTATTATTAGGCATCTAAGCATCGATAAAAGTCAAAATTGAAATGCTTTATATCGAGTTTTTTGGTCAGATAGGTCTTAGGAACCTAACTGACAGCCATCTTCGACGCCATTTTAAAAAATTTCAAACCTCTGAATCAAAACCATGCTATTATTTGATCGATTGTATCATTTAGCCTCTAAACATCCATAAAAGTCAATATTAAAGTGTTTTTATCGAGTATGTTAGTCATATAGGTCTTTGAAGCCTAACTGACGGCCACCTTGGACGCCATCTTTAATATTTCTACCTTCTGAATCAAAATAATTTTCCATTTTAATCGGATGTAAAATTTAGCCTCTGAAAAGTCAAAAATAAAATGCTTTTGATCGAGTATGTTGGTCATATGGGTCTTAGGGGCCTAACTGACGGCCATCTTGGACGCCATCTTGAATATTTCAAAATGCTCAATGATGCCAGAGTGGCATCAGTTGGATTCGTCAAGTACAATGCCTCAACAACAAGAATCAACAAAGAAAAAAAACATTAAAATCAAGTTCCAGGTCATTCTGGTTTTCCACCGGTCTAAGACTGTATGGTATGCCTTCGTTCTCCGTACATAATTTTAGACTTTGAAGATAATAACAGTTCATCAAAAACTAGTCCATTGAGTCCAGGGTTAAAACCATTGAGTGCTGCCATTAACATCAGCCTATAACGGACCCCTCGAACCCGCGTGGAAAAATCTCAGCTAATGAAATAGTTTATTTTGATCATATTTAGTAGCTTCAAACAGTGAATTCTGTGTCAAACTCCACAACTTGGTATCGCAATCAGGCAGATTTATCTAGTGTAGCAAGACTAGTCTAATTAGAACCTTTAAGCTAGGCGCTATGCATTTGCAGAGCCTGACGTACCAGGGCTTTGGTAAGGGTAAGGGCAAAAATAGAGAATCTTTTTGGCAAAGCTTTGGTTAGAATATGGACAAAAATACAGAAAAAATATTTTGGTAGGGCTTTGGTTGGAATAAGGGTAAAAATAGAGAAAACAACCTTTTGGGAAAAGCTTTGGTTTTAATAGTGGTAAAAATAGAGGCCTTAGAGGCAGGACTTTGGTTAGAATAAGGGCAAAAGTAGAGAATAAAAACCTTTTTGGTTAGGGTTAGGGCAAAAATAGAGAAAAACACCCTTTTTGGTAGGGTTTTGGTTAGAATAAGAGCAAATAGAGAAAAACACCTTTGCGGCAGGGCTTTGGTTAGAATGAGGACAAAAATAGAGAAAATCACCCTTTTTTTGTAGGGCTTTGTTTGAATAAGGGCAAAAATAGTGAAAAATACCCTTTCTGGCAGAACTTTGGTTAGGGTAAGGGCAAAAAAGAGAAATAGACCCTTTTTGGTAGGGTTTTGGTTAGTTTATTTGTCCTACATGTATTTACTTGAGGGCCTCAAGGAAGATTATAATGTTGCTAAATGTTAACCCTCTTTAAATAGAAACTTACTAAGATACTTTCTTACATACGGTTTGGCCTAGCTCCAGAAGGAAGGTGTTTGAAAATTAACTCTAGTTATAACACATAACTGTGGCAAATAAAAACCAGATCAGTGTGAACTATAATAAATACTAGCTTTAATTTTGACCTCCATGATACTAGGCTCAGCAGTTCCAGTCCGGAATGAGTTGGCCATCGCCTGCAAAATCAAGCTAGTATTCGGAGGCAAAGTTTTTGCAGTCCCCAATCGAATCTGCAGTGAAGTGAAGTGAAGTAAATTATGTTGCTTATCTTACATGAGCACATACCTTGATCGAGAGACGCAGTGCCACCGGCGGTGGCTAGCATGTACCAATAGCGATTGCACCGGAGCAAAGTATCGCTGGCGGTGACCGCATGTGCTGCATGGCGTGGTGCGGAGAAGAAAAAAGCAGTTCAGGCTGTCAATGCAATGCCATGTAAGTACAGATGGGCAGCAGGCAGAACAGGGACTATGATTACATACAAGTGACTAGGGGAATTAAAATAGCAAAAGGGGTATGTGCATTAAGGGGCTATTTTGCCCCCCCCCCCCCCCCCCTATAAGGCCAAAAAATGAAAATTGCTTTTCACAAGTTTCTTCTTATTAGTTTATTAGAACAATAGCCCAATTGTAAAAGTCTGGGATTGATTCTATTTTTACCGTTGCTATGGTAACAAAAATGGCTGCCAAAAATAGGCTGAAAATAGGAAAGTGAGCATTTTGGAGCAAGTTCAAGATATATGACAGACAAATTAACATAGAGCACAAGCAAATACCAAACAATATTTTAACAGAGGATAAGAATTATCACGGCACACAATATATTATTTTTTTTTTAGGTATTCGCTTGTGCTGATATCTAATTCTTAAAAAATCGGTCTGAAAAAGCCTTACATTTGGCTCAAAATGACAATTTTTCTATTTTAATCCTATTTTGTCCGCAATTTTTGTTACCATAGCAACGGAAAAAGTAAAATAAATGCCAGAGTTTTACACTTGGACCATTCATCAAATAAACCAAGTGGGTGAATTTTGGTGAAAAGCAACTTTCAGTTTTTGGCTCCAGAGGGGGCCAAATTTGCCCCTTAATGCAATTATCCCTTTCTGGTAGAAATGGAGCTATTTCCCCCAAATCAATCAGGTGGGAAGGAAATGTTTGGTTCACAACTAAGGAATTATAGTATGTTAAGTGAAAAATGTTTCTTGACCAACCCTCAATCTTCTGAGATACAGTATTAACTACACCCTGTCATGATCAAAAATAGTAAGTGAGTATGATCAGGAAATACCACAATCACAAACCGCAGACAACTCCGTGGCACCGCGAGGAAGCTGCCAGTCTCAGAGGCATCATGTCACAGCCATAGAGTTCAAAGGAATAGCATGTAACGAAATATTAGCCTGCAAATGAACCAAATTATTGTTTGTTTGATTTAAATAACAATGCATTACACTTGTCAAGCCTAACCTAGTATGTTAAATGAAATGCCACATTCCAATTCCTCTGCTTATGTCAAATCTGTAAAGCAGAGAAAAATAGCCCCAAACTGAGAATGAAGTTTTGTAGTTGATTGCGTCAATGAATGGGCTCCACCGCGAGAAACCCTGTCTTGGGATAATTCTATCAAAATGAGACTCAAACCAGTCTGCTCAGCTATAGTAACTTGCTAGAAAATTGAAAGTTTCCTTCTTGCCAGTTGGATACGATACTTTGCAATAAGCGTTTAACAATGGTGCTGCACAGATGAGCAGAATGCTCTGTCCCTTGTTATTTGTAAACCCACGTTCTCCGTACATAGTTTTCCCACGCTATGGTTACAATAAGAGCAACAATAGAGTAAACACCTTTATTGCATGGCTTTGGTTAGAATAAGGACAAAAATAGAGAAAATCACCCTTGTTTTGTAGGGCTTTGTTTAGAATAAGGGCAACAATAGGGCAAACACCCTTTCTGGCAGGGCTTTGGTTAGGATTAGGGCAAAGAAGAGAAAAAAAAAACTTTTTTGCTAGGCCTTTGGTTAGTTTATTTGACCTACATGTAATTACTTGAGGGCCTCAAGGAAGATTATAATGTTGCTAAATGTTATCACTCTTTAAATAGAAGCTTACTTACTAAGATACTTTCTTACATGCGGTTTAAACAAGCTCCAGAAGGAAGGTGTTACATCCACAGAGTTCAAAGCAATAGCATGTAATGAAATATTAGCCTGGAAATTAACCAAATTAGTGTTAATCTGCATTGTTTGTTTGATTTAAATAACAGTGCATTACACTTGTCAAGCCTAACCTACTATGTTAAATGAAATGCCACAGTCCAATTCCTCTGCTAATGTAAAATCTGTAGAGCAGAGAAAAAAAAGCCCCAAACTGAGAATAAATTTTTGTAGCTGATGGTGTCAATGAATGGGCTCCATCGCGAGAAACCCTGTCTTGGGATAATTCCACCAAAATGAGACTCAAACCAGTCTGCTCAGTTAATTAACTTGCTAAAAAATTGAAAGTTCCCTTGTGGGCGGTTAGATTTGATACTTTGCAATAAGCGTTTAACAATGGTGCTGATCAAACTGCACAGATGAGCAGGCTGCTCTGCCCATTGTTATTTGCAAACCCGCGGCGACAGGTGTGGCCCACGCATTGGCCCACATTTACCAATGTATCAATTTAGGCAGGTACAGGAGTTTCAGCAGAAAAGAAAACCTAACTTTGGATAATTCTACCAAAATCAGACTCAAACTAGTATAGCTCAGCTAAAATAAATTGCTACAAACCCGCCAAGACAGGTTTCCCCTCGTCTTGACCCACATGTCTCAGATAAAACTGTTCTATGAATTAAGGTAAATACAGGACTTTCAACAACGTTCACATTACAGACCCAATCCCCACTCTGAGAGAGATGAACAGTAATGGCTCTGTAACTATAAGCATTGCCATGTTGAGTGATTATCTGAGACTGCATTACAGTCGAAAAGATGCATTTAACTAACAGTTATACATTGCTATTAAAGCAGTTGTTCTTGACTACTAAATGTTCTGCTATGAGAGTGTTTTGCGCATTTGGAACTTGTTCTGGTGTATGGATTTAAGTTCTATCAGACGCCCATCTCAAGAGTGTTTTATCAAAGGATCTTCAAAATGCGCTTACTAACCGAACTACTGGCCGCAATACGAAATGAGCTCTTGGAAAAATTACTAACCCAAACTCGGTTAAGTCAAATCCAAGTCTGTAAAATTTGTAAGATACGAAAAAGATAGTTGCTCTGCTCAAAGCACTGCTCGACTCATTCAAAAACAGAGGGTCAGTAGGTTCATTCTTCAATGTAAACATTTTGCAGCGTCTGTAAAGTGAAAGGACATAATTTTACACTGTTGTTTAATTTGAACAACAATATATTGATTCTATATCTAGATGGTCTGTTTTTTGATGCCTTCAGATGTATCCATAAATGTCATATCTCCAATACACAGATTGATAGTGAGGTCAAATTCCTGTTGGTTAATTGTAAATTCCCAATGACGTCAAAGTAACACATGCTGCATGGAGTAAATAATCCATATATGTTTATATGCAACCAGTCTGCACAATTTCACGATTGTACTCTTAGTCGCTTACTTGAACCTGTATACATTTAACACATTCAACATCATAATATTCCGTACACAGGAATTGTCATCTTAGATGCAAAGAAGATGACTGTTTTTAAAGGCTGTTATAGCGTGTCTTTATACATAAAGATTGTTCTTTGCCCTAATTCTAACCAGAACTTAATCTGAGATGTCTCAGATAAAACTGTTCAAAGCTGTTTAGATCACTGTGCACAATCTTGAGATTCCATGCCAATATCAAATTGTTCATCATTAAGACTGTATGGTATGCCTTCGTTCTCCGTACATAATTTTAGACTTTAGGCTAAGGAATTATAGTATGTTAAGTGAAAAATGTTTCTTGACCAACCCTCAATGTTCTGAGATACAGAATTAACTACACCCGGTCATGATAAAAAATAGTAAGAGAGTATGATCAGGAAATACAACAATCACAAACCGCAGACAACTCCGTGGCACCGCGAGGAAGCTGCCAGTCTCAGAGGCATCATGTCACAGCCATAGAGTTCAAAGGAATAGCATGTAACGAAATATTAGCCTGCAAATGAACCAAATTATTGTTGATCTGCATTGTTTGTTTGATTTAAATAACAATGCATTACACTTGTCAAGCCTAACCTAGTATGTTAAATGAAATGCCACATTCGAATTCCTCTGCTAATGTCAAATCTGTAAAGCAGAGAAAAATAGCCCCAAACTGAGAATGAAGTTTTGTAGTTGATTGCGTCAATGAATGGGCTCCATCGCGAGAAACCCTGTCTTGGGATAATTCTATCAAAATGAGACTCAAACCAGTCTGCTCAGCTATAGTTACTTGCTAGAAAATTGAAAGTTTCCTTCTGGCCAGTTGGATACGATACTTTGCAATAAGCGTTTAACAATGGTGCTGATCAGACTGCACAGATGAGCAGAATGCTCTGTCCCTTGTTATTTGTAAACCCACGTTCTCCGTACATAGTTTTCCCACGCTATGGTTACAATAAGAGCAACAATAGAGTAAACACCTTTATTGCATGGCTTTGGTTAGAATAAGGACAAAAATAGAGAAAATCACCCTTGTTTTGTAGGGCTTTGTTTAGAATAAGGGCAACAATAGGGCAAACACCCTTTCTGGCAGGGCTTTGGTAAGGGTTAGGGCAAAGAAGAGAAAAAAAACTTTTTTGCTAGGCCTTTGGTTAGTTTATTTGACCTACATGTAATTACTTGAGGGCCTCAAGGAAGATTATAATGTTGCTAAATGTTATCACTCTTTCAATAGAAGCTTACTTACTAAGATACTTTCTTACATGCGGTTTAAACAAGCTCCAGAAGGAAGGTGTTACATCCACAGAGTTCAAAGCAATAGCATGTAATGAAATATTAGCCTGGAAATTAACCAAATTATTGTTGATCTGCATTGTTTGTTTGATTTAATTAACAGTGCATTACACTTGTCAAGCCTAACCTACTATGTTAAATGAAATGCCACAGTCCAATTCCTCTGCTAATGTAAAATCTGTAGAGCAGAGAAAAAAAGCCCCAAACTGAGAATAATTTTTTGTAGCTGATGGTGTCAATGAATGGGCTCCATCGCGAGAAACCCTGTCTTGGGATAATTCTACCAAAATGAGACTCAAACCAGTCTGCTCAGTTCATTAACTTGCTAAAAAATTGAAAGTTCCCTTGTGGTCGGTTAGATACGATACTTTGCAATAAGTGTTTAACAATGGTGCTGATCAAACTGCACAGATGAGCAGGCTGCTCTGCCCATTGTTATTTGCAAACTCGCGGCGACAGGTGTGGCCCACGCATTGGCCCACATTTACCAATGTATCAATTTAGGCAGGAACAGGAGTTTCAGCAGAAAAGAAAACCTAACTTTGGATAATTCTACCAAAATCAGACTCAAACTAGTATAGCTCAGCTAAAATAACTTGCTGCAAACCCGCGAAGACAGGTTTCCCCTCGTCTTGACCCACATGTCTCAGATAAAACTTTTCTATGAATTAAGGTAAATACAGGAATTTCAACAACGTTCACATTATAGACCCAATCTCCACTCTGAGAGAGATGAACAGTAATGGCTATAAGCATTGCCATGTTGAGTGATTATCTGAGACTGCATTACAGTCGAAAAGATGCATTTAACTAACAGTTATACATTGCTATTAGAGCAGATGTTCTTGACGACTAAATGTTCTGCTATGAGAATGTTTTGCGCATTTGGAACTTGTTCTGGTGTATAGATATAAGTTCTATCAAAAACCCATCTCAAGAGTGTTTTATCAAAGGATCTTCAAAACGTGCTTACTTACCGAACTACTGGCCGCAATACGAAATAAGAGCTCTTGGAAAAATTACTAACCCAAACTCGGTTAAGTCAAATCCAAGTCTGTAAAATTTGTTTGATACGTAAAAGATAGTTTGCTCTGCTCAAAGCACTGCCCGACTCATTCAAAAACAGTGGGTCATTAGGTTCATTCTTCAATGTTAACATTTTGCAGCGTCTGTAAAGTGAAAGGACATAATTCCAAACTGTTGCTTAATTTGAACAACAATATATTGATTCCATATCTAGATGGTTTGTTTTTGATGCCTTCAGATGTATCCATAAATTTCATTTCTCCAATACACAGATTGGTAGTGAGGTCAAATTCCTGTTGGTTAATTGTAAATTACCAATGACGTCAAAGTTACACATGCTGCATGAAGTAAATAATCCATATATGGTGCTATGCAACCAGTCTGCAAAATTTCACGATTGTACACTCAGTGGCTTACTTGAACTTGTCTACATTTAACACATTCAACAACATAATAATCCGTACATTGGAATTGTCATCTTAGGTGCAAAGAAGATGACTGTTTTAAAGGCTGTATAGCGTGTCTTTTATACATAAAGATTGTGTTTTGCCCTTATTCAAACCAGAACATAATCTGAGATGTCTCAGATAAAACTGTTCTAAGCTGTATACAATGTAGATTTTATTTTATTCAGGGAAGATTTTATTGTTGCTAAATGTTAACCCTCTTTAAATAGAAACTTATTAACTATGATATTTTCTTACATACGATTTGGACAAGCTCCAGAAGGAAGGTGTTTGAAAATTCACTCTAGTTATAACACATAACTGTGGCAAATAAGAACCAGATCAGTTTGAGCTATTAATACTAGCTTTAATTTTGACCTCCATGATAGAATCTACTAGGCTCAGCAGTTCCAGCCTGGAATGAGTTGGTCATCGCCTACAAAATCAAGCTAGTATTCGGAGGCAAAGTTTTTGCAGTCCCCAATCGCATCTGCAGTGAAGTGAAGTGAAGTAAATTATGTTGCTCATCTAACATGAGCACATACCTTGTATACCGGCGGTGGCTAGCATGTACCAATAGCGATGGCACCGGAGCAATGTACCGCTGGCGGTGACCGCATGTGCTGCATGGCGTGGTGCGGAGCAGAAGAAAGCAGTTCAGGCTGTCAATGCAATGCCATGTAAGTACAGATGGGCAGCAGGCAGAACAGGGACTATGAGTGACTAGGGGAATTGATATAGCAAAATTTCTTGTAAAAAATGGAGCTATTTCCCACAAAACAATCAGTTTGGAAGGAAATGCTTGGTTCACAACTAAGGAATTATAGTATGGTAAGTGAAAAATGTTTCTTGACCAACCCTCAATGTTCTGAGATACAGTATTCACTACACCCTGTCATTATCAAAAATAGTAAGTGAGTATGATTATGTAATGCCACAATCGCAGTCCGCCACCGCGAGGAAGCTGCCAGTCTCAGAGTCATGATGTCACAGCCATAGAGTTCAAAGCAAATAGCATGTAATGAAATATTAGCCTGGAAATGAACCAAATTATTGTTGATCTGCATTGTTTGTTTGATTTAAATAACAATGCATTACACTTGTCAAGCCTAACCTAGTATGTTAAATAAAATGCCACAGTCAAATTCCTCTGCTAATATCAAACCTGTAAGCAGAGAAAAATAGCCAAAAACTTAGAATGAATTTTTGTAGTTGATCGTGTCGATGAATGGGCTCCAAAACGAGAAACCCTGTCTTGGGATAATTCTACCAAAATGGCTTTGGTTAGGGTTAGGGCAAAAATAGAGAAAACCCCTTTTTGGTAGGGCTTTGGTTAGAATAGGGCAAAAATAGGAAAAAAAACCTTTGTCGTAGGGCTTTGGTTAGAATGGTGGCAAAAATAAAGAAAAAACGTTTAGAGAAAGGGTTTTGGTTTGAATAAGGGCAAAAATATAGTAAAACACTCTTTCGTTTGATTAAGGGCAAAAATAGAGAATAACAGCTTTAGTAAGGGTTAGAGCAACACCCTATTTGGTAGGGCTTTGGTTAGAATAAGGACAAAATTAGAGAATATCACCCTTTTTGTAGGGCTTTGGTTAGAATAAGAGCAACAATAGAGTAAACACCTTTGTTGCAGGGCTTTGGTTAGAATAAGGACAAAAATAGAGAAAATCACCCTTGTTTTGTAGGGCTTTGTTTAGAATAAGGGCAACAATAGAGGAAAACACCCTTCCTGGAAGGGCTTTGGTTAGGGTTAGGACAAAAAAGAGAAAAATACCCTTTTTGGTAGGGCTTTGGTTAGTTTATCTGACTTCTGACTTGAAGGCCTCAAGGAAGATTATAATGTTGCTAAATGTTAACACTCTTTAAATAGAAGCTTACTTACTAAGATACTTTCTTACATACTGTTAAAACAAGCTCCAGAAGGAAGGTGTTACATCCACAGAGTTCAAAGCAATAGCATGTTATGAAATATAAGCCTGCAAATGAGCCAAATTATTGTTGATCTGCATTGTTTGTTTGATTTAAATAACAGTGCATAACACTTGTCAAGCCTAACCTAGTATGTTAATTGAAATGCCACAGTCCAATTCCTCTGCTAATGTCAAATCTGTAAAGCAGAGAAAAATAGCCCCAAACTGAGAATGAATTTTTGTAGCTGATGGTGTCAATGAATGGGCTCCATCGCGAGAAATCCTGTCTTGGGATAATTCTACCAAAATGAGACTCAAACCAGTCTGCTCAGCTATAGTAACTTGCTAAAAATTGAAAGTTCCCTTATGGCCGGTTAGATACGATACTTTGCAATAAGCGTTTAACAATGGTGCTGATCAGACTTTACAGGTGAGCAGGCTGCTCTGTCCATTGTTATTTGCAAACCCGCGGCGGCAGGTTTTCCCACGCCTTGGCCTACATTTACAAATGTATCAATTTAGGCAAGTACATTAGTTTCAGCAGCTTCACCAAGAGAAAACCTTTTTTTGGATAATTCTACCAAAATCAGACTCAAACCAGTATAGCGCAGCTAAAATAACTTGCTAAAAACATTAAAAGTTCCCTTAAGGCTTGTTAGATTCGATACTTCCAATAAGCGTTTAACAAAGGTGCCGATCAAAAATGCAGAGATGGGCAGGCTGTAATGCCCCATGTTATTTACAAACCGGCGAAGACAGTTTTCCCCTCGTCTTGACCAAATCCTCACTCTGAGAGCGATGAACAGTAATGGCTCTGTAACTATAAGCATTGCCATGTTGAGTGATTATCTGAGACTGCATTACAGTCGAAAAGATGCATTTAACTATTGTTGTTTCAAAGATGCATAGTAATGAGGCAATTCTATTTTTCTCATAAATAGGTAAAGCATGACTATTCACTGCCTCGCGCATATGCAGTAATCTGTTGTAGGTTCAATATAACTGTAAACTGAGACTACCTGCACACCCAAAATCAAGATAAACTCGCCACTGTTTGTTTACAACGATTCTCATCTATCTTTGAAAGTACAATAACAGTTATACATTGCTATTAAAGCAGTTATTTTTGACTACTAAATGTTCTGCTATGAGAGTGTTTTGCGCATTTGGAACTTGTTCTGGTGTATAGATATAAGTTCTATCAGAAACCCATCTCAAGAGTGTTTTATCAAAGGGTCTTCAAAATGCACTTACTTACCGAACTACTGGCCGCAATACGAAATAAGAGCTCTTGGAAAAACTAACCCAAACCCGGTTAAGTCAAATCCAAGTCTGTAAAATTTGTTTGATACGAAAAAGATTTGCTCTGCTCAAAGCACTGCCCGACTTATTCAAAAACAGTGGGTCAGTAGGTTCATTCTTCAATTTAAACATTTTGCAGCGTCTGTAAAGTGAAAGGACATAATTCCAAACCGTTGCTTTATTTGAACAACAATATATTGATTCCATCTCTAGATGGTCTGTTTTTGATGCCGTCAGATGTATCTCCAATATACAGATTGATGGTGAGGTCAAATTCCTGTTGGTTAATTGTAAATTCCCAGTGACGTCTAAGTTACACATGCTGCATGGAGTAAATAATCCATATATGGTGATATGTAACCAGTCGGCAAAATTTCACGATTGTACTCTTAGTCGCTTACTTGAACCTGTATACATTGAACACATTCAACAAAATAATAATCCGTTCACTGGAAATGTCATCTTAGATGCAACGAAGATGACTGTTTTTAAAGGCTGTATAGCGTGTCTTTATACATAAAGATTGTTCTTTGCCCTTATTCTAACCAAAACATAATCTGAGATGTCTCAGATAAAATAGTGAGTATGATCAGGAAATACCACAATCACAAACTGCAGACAACCCCGTGGCACCGCGAGGAAGAGCCGCTCAACCATCACAAGACACCAGGAAGACAAATTAAGCAAAGCAATCAGCTCTCCCTTCCCCATCAAGATGATTGCAATACTAGAATGGACATAAAGAAACGTACAACAAAACATAGAACAATTGCAGACTCCCACAATGGGAGTAACAATAAACAAAAAGTCAACAACAACAGAACCACCGCCTTAGAACGGACAGCAGCCTAAGCCACCGGGGGCTTAAATGCATTTTACTGGTACCAAATCTTCGCCCTAGATTCTGCTGTTGTTGAAAATAGTTAGTGAGTATGATCAGGAAATACCACAATCACATACTGCAGACAACTGAAGTACAAGAAATGTTCAGCTCGCATGGAGGCCATCTAACTAATGCAATGTATCATCACGGAAAACACTCTAATCAAATTAACACTCCATGATGAAACAAAGAAAAGGGCTCATGACTCACAGATAGTCAGAGCTAAAGAAAACCTCAAGTTGAGCCACGGTGGGTCCAGCTACAGATAAGCATCAGGCACCAACCCACCGATTAAAGCTTTACGTCAGAGCCGTCATAGAGTCTGAGGCCTGACCCAACGTCGAGCAATTAAAGAGGAAACCATAGCTATAAACCGTGATTGGGTTTACAACTAGGCATGCAGATTGTCGCATGATATCCAAGTTATATCCAACCCTTATATAACGTTTATACAATGTAGTAGAACACTGAGCACAATCTTGAGATTCCATGCCAAAATCAAATTGTTCATCATTAAGACTGTATGGTATGCCTTCGTTCTCCGTACATAATTTTAGACTTTAGGTTTAAGCTCTCCAGTAAAATATTTTACTGACCGTTCCAAGGCGGTACTTCTTTTGTGGATCTTTTATGTTTTTGTTCTGTCTTGTGTTTGCTATGTTTTGTGCACGTCTGTTTATGTGTGCTTTGTGGTCACCTGCTGGGGGGGGGGGGGGCTGACCTCTTGGCTCTCGTTTGTGGTGTCTTCTGTGAGTTTGTCACTTTCCCATTGGTGTCCTGGGTCAGGTGTGGTGCTTGATTGTATCGATTCCTGATCTTTGCACCATTACTTACTTTTGAAGATAATAGCAGTTCATCAAGAACTAATCCATTGAGTCCAGGGTTCAAATTATTGTGTGCATCTTGCTGCCTTTAACATCAGCCTAAAACCGACCCCCGAACCCACGTGGAAAAATCTCAGCTAATGAAATAGTTTATTTTTATCATATTTAGTAGCTTCAAACAGTAGAGCTGTGTCAAACTCCACAACTTGGTATCGCAATCAGGCAGATTTAGCTCAGAGCAATAACCCTGCAAGGGTTAGTGTAGCAAGACTAGTCTAATTAAAACCTTTAAGCTAGGCGCTGTGCATTTGCAGAGCCAGACGTACCAGGGCTTTGGTTAGGGTAAGGGCAAAAATAGAGAAAACAATCTTTTTGGCAAAGCAAAAATACAGAAAAAAAATAGGTAGGGCTTTGATTAGAATAAGGGCAAATATAGATAAAACAACCTTTTGGGAAAAGCTTTGGTTTGAATAGTGGTAAAAATAGATTAAAAGGCTTTAGAGGTTGGACTTTGGTTAGAATAAGGGCAAAAGTAGAGAATAAAAACCTTTTTGGTTAGGGTTAGGGCAAAAATAGAGAAAAAACACCCTTTTTGGTAGGGCTTTGGTTAGAATATGAGCTAAAAGAGAAAAACAACCTTTGTGGCAGGGCTTTGGTTAGAATAAGGACAAAAATAGAGAAAATTACTCTTTTTTGTAGGGCTTTGTTTAGAATACGGGCAACAATAGATAAAACACCCTTTCTGGCAGAACTTTGGTTAGGGTTAGGGCATTAAGAGATAAAAAAACAACAACCCTTTTTGGTAGGGCTTTGGTTAGTTTATTTGACCTACATGTAATTACTTGAGGGCCTCAAGGAAGATTATATTGTTGCTAAATGTTAACCCTCTTTAAATAGAAACTTACTAACTATGATACTTTCTTACATACGGTTTGGGCAAGCTCCAGAAGGAAGGTGTTTGAAAATTCACTCTAGTTATAACACATAACTGTGGCAAATAAGAACCAGATCAGTGTGAACTATAAATACTAGCTTTAATTTTGACCTCCATGATAGAATCTACTAGGCTCAGCAGTTCCAGCCTGAAATGAGTTGGCCATCGCCTGCAAAATCAAGCTAGTATTCGGAGGCAAAGTTTTTGCAGTCCCCAATCGCATCTGCAGTGAAGTGAAGTAAAGTAAATTATGTTGCTTATCTAACATGAGCACATACCTTGTATACCGGCGGTGGCTAGCAATGTACCAATAGCGATGGCACCGAGCAAGGTACCGCTGGCGGTGACCGCATGTGCTGCATGGCGTGGTACGGAGCAGAAGAAAGCAGTTCAGGCTGTCAATGCAATGCTATGTAAGTACAGATGGGCAGCAGGCAGAACAGGGACTATGAGTGACTAGGGGAATTGATATAGCAAATTTTCTTGTAAAAAATGGAGCTATTTCCCACAAAACAATCAGTTTGGAAGGAAATGTTTGGTCAAAGTGAAAAATGTTTCTTGACCAACCCTCAATGTTCTGAGATACAGTATTCACTACACCCTGTCATGATCAAAAATAGTTTGTGAGTATGATTATGTAATACCACAATCGCAATCCGCCACCGCGAGGAAGCTGCCAGTCTCAGAGTCATCATGTCACAGCCATAGAGTTCAAAGCAAATAGCATGTAATGAAATATAAGCCTGCAAATGAGCCAAATTATTGTTGATCTGCATTGTTTGTTTGATTTAAATAACAGTGCATAACACTTGTCAAGCCTAACCTAGTATGTTAATTGAAATGCCACAGTCCAATTCCTCTGCTAATGTCAAATCTGTAAGCAGAGAAAAATAGCCAAAAACTTAGAATGAATTTTTGTAGTTGATCGTGTCGATGAATTAGTAGAGGAGCCAGGGTTCAAAAATGTCAAAAATAAGCATTTAGGTATGCCCCCTTTTTAGCAGAATTTTCACTTGTTTTATCCTTTAGTTAAGAAATAGATCAGCTCCAGCAGTGAATTGTTGAGTAATAATTCACTGTTTGGAGGTCAGTTGTAAAGAAGATCAAATCACGAGCGCGCAGCGCGAGTGATTTATCGTCGTACAACTGACCGACAAACAGTGAATTATTACTCAACAATTCACGCACTGGAGCTGATCTATTTCGATTCTAACACACAGTAAACGACGAAAACACATTCGAAGTCTTCAGTTTCTTCCAACATTCCGCCATTGCACTGAAGAACTCCCGCCAATTCTTAGACTACGTCGCATAGCTTTACATGTAATTGCAACGTATTTCAAGCGTAAAAACGACGTTACACCGTCTTACGACATGAATGACGTCATTTTCTAGTGACGTCAGCTATCACACACTTTTGCAGTGAATTATTGTGCGATATATCACAGTTCGTTACCGTTGGCTCTATAGGCGAGGTGTGTTAGAATACATAGTATAGGCAGTATGAAACCAGATATTGCAATCAATTTAAGTCTTGCAAACATACCTGTTACAGTGTGTTTAATACGTTACTCCTCATTTTCTTAAAAACAAAAATATGTAATCAAGTCTATTTAAGTAGAAGTTGAAATGTTAAAATGAACAAAATATTTATGTAATCTGTAAGAACATGCTATTCTCTACACATATTGATGTTTTTAAAAGTTGTTTGGTTCCATTATAATGTCATTTACGTTACATTTTCAATTATACCCTCAAAATTATTGATATTTTGTTACAAAGTTTCATTTGACAAAATTTTCAATATGTGTTTAACTTTTGGAAAACATGTATCTAAAAGAGCGTTAACTGATCATTTCAAAACTGCAAACAGATACGTTCTAACATAAATACTTTGTCAGTTATAAGCTGTTTAATTAGATGACCAGAGATAAAACTTTATATAAGTTTAGAACCTCTTAAGTTTGAAAATAAGCATGCAATTTTTTCTGTTAGCTTTTAAAAACCTTCTGATAATTGTTTTGATATTACCGACTTTAGAGTAATACTTAACATCATTTCTGAGGTAAAATATCATTTTGTTGATCGATTTTCAATATGTAACGTATAAAACAAAGTTGAAGACAAACAAAAATTGCTCAATAACTTAAATTATACATCACTGGAATGTTTGTATTGTTAAAAAGGAGAGGGGGCTGTGTTTGATAGGCATAAAAAGAACATTTGTTCTCCAAAAGAATAACTTAGCAGTACTAATTAAGAGACTGTGTATATGGTTGTAAACTTTTCTTTTAATAAATGGTATACTCCTGGACTTAAAAAACAAAACACATTGTTTGCTAATTTTTCTATGTTATGTTATGCAATTTATAAACTTATAAAATGATAAGTCTGATGCAACATCTCAACTAGGATACATTCCCTTAAGCTTGTCCAGTCAAATTTGCTAAAGTAACATATATAACTATAAATAAACGAAATATATATCATGATTACATATTTGTCTCAACCGTTTTCCATATACAACTGAGCCTGAAAACCTAAAACAAATTTAGACATTTGCACAATTTTTCTTTTAATTGAACAAAACACTCTAATAAGCTATTCAGAAGCTGCCAAAGCTTTGTGTCGAACCTGTTCACACTCATCTTAATATATAAAATAGTAAATAACATTCTATCAAATCAGATTCATTTATGATAAAATATCTAAGAAATTTCTGAAACGATGTGTGGATGTTGGAAACTTTGTTTGTTGTTATTCCTATTGGTTGTGGGAGTTTTGTATCAGGCCTTTGTTTTCTAATTGTTACTAGTTCAGCACTCACCTTGAAAGGAAGAGAGCTGGTTGAGACATTTAAATTATATTGTAGATATCTGTGTTCCGTGTCCCTTCCTTAAGGCGCAGTGGGTCAGTCAGGAGTCTGTGATTGTGACATTTCCTAGTCATGTTCACTTATAAAAAGAAGACGTTTGCGGGCAATCTAGACAGCATCACTTCTTTATGAATATATAAAATGAAATGTTGTTTACGTTACATTAAAGTTAAGGAAACATAAGTGTTTGTTGTCATTTATTCATTAAGAGAGTGGCTCTGTTATGCAAATTGTTTAAGCCACATCTATTTATGCATATATCAAAACTCAGAAGGCGACTTTTGAATTTATTCTAGCTATGAACTTTAATCTCAGCTAATTTTTAACATGGCTTTCTTTGTTTGATTAATGAAACTGATAGTCCTTTTTACTTAACACTACTAATCATTTGTCAAAGTAATGCAAACTTTAAAACTGAGTGGGTTATTCAAAATGAATTATTGCCGTTGAAATTGGGGGAATCTTCCATAAGGATGGGTTTTACTTGGCAGGGCAGTGGTCATATCCACGAAATCTAGATTTCTTCAGTTGTAATTTACGATACCGAATTTACTTTATAAAATTTCAACAGAGAAAATGTTTAAGCCAAATTTAACTAGTACGCTTTAAAATTACCGTTTAAAAGATTATTTACGTTAATTTTGATAGGAATAGCAATATCTTAGAGTAAAAATAGCAGTCATAAGATCGAACTTAGTTTTAGCAATAAGTGCTAATATAGCTGATGTTAAGTTCTATCATAATACCATAGCAGTCATTAGACCCCATTTTAAACAAACTGCTGCAGGAATCCTGTCAGTTGATTCCTTTTATGTGCATTAAATAAAAGATTAGTTGTAAACACATCAGGGTATAGAGACAAAAAGGCATACATTAAATTATCTACTGTGCTAATAAAATAATAATTATATGGACAATAGAGAAGGCACAATAGTTAGTATCATTACTTACACAAATAATAGATTTACATGTTATGCTAAGAAAGTATGCATAAACTTAACAAATAGTATGTATGCATGTTGAATTTGTCTGTTGCTCTTTTTTTATCAATCGTCTGCATACGAAATTTTGTTTCTTTTGATTTATAAAAGTATCATGATACATCTCACTTAGTGATAACATTTTCTCTATTGTCAATTGCACTATATGTAAGTATGATACAGCATAGCATTCGTTGAGTACACGATCTGAAAGTATTCTTTGAAAGTAGCATACGTATGGATTTTGTTTCTATTAAATGAACTATCAATATATCATGAATATATAGCATCGTTTAACAAGTTGGTACATGTTTTATGGGTATTAATTAGTTAGTTTTAAGGACTGAATGACGGTTGTTATGATAACTTATTGTGAATGTAAAAAATAAATAGTGTCCTGCTGAATAAAACAAACAATAAAGCAGATTCTATCATGTATGCTGATAAGCTATATAGCTAGAAAGCAAACGTCTGCAAACGTTCTGGAATATATCATCAATCAAGTCCTATTCTAGAAAGTTGTTTGCTCAAGGTCCTGATTATCGAAGTCTAATCATTTAGAAATGTATACAATACTAACACTGCAGGGGAGCTTTTCCAACTTATTAAAAGACATGTGTCTGTTTCTAAAGTATTCAAATGGCAATTTAGAATAAATGCTGTTCTGTTTTCTTGCTTCACAAACGTGTAGAACCAGGCAACACAGTGATTAAAACTATGATCTTTATATTTTTTTGTTATATACGTTACCAACATAAATAATACTCTTTTTCCCAAGCGGACACTCTGTAGATACTAAAATATTATAACCCATAGGATAGCTAAGGCGGGTGCTAAATCAGAGACAGAAATCATCACGATTTCCACAAACTTCAGTTTTGTTTCACATGACACCGATGAAGGTATCTTAAATGTTTAACTTCTTGATTTGGACTTCTGCTTGGAATATCTTACATTTTTTGGAGTTTTAAGGTATATTTTGTGCCTTATTGTTTTAATTATAGCTGCTGTAACGAATAACTGTTTATAAATTCATATATTTGATGGCTTTTATAATGTGTGATGGATCTGATTATGTTACTGTGTGCTTTTTATTTATTCACTGAGCTGTTGACGGTGAAAGAAATGTCTTGTATATGTCATTTAACGCCATTTAATGCATAAAAAGAACCAAAACATGGTAGTGGCACAGATTTTAAAGAATCATATAAGCTTTTTTTAACAATTTAGTTATGAATAATAAATATGTATCAATTATCCTATTTACATGATTACTAAAACATATACTTAATGGCATTTATGTGCTTTATTTTCAAGTGAATCCATTTAAACCAAACATGGTTTTGGTGATGTTGCATCTCATTCATATTAAATGTTAAAAATACAATATTTCCAATCTTATTTTGAGCACTAAGATGGTAGTCAATTTCATTTTCACCTAATAGCTGTTTAAACGCATATACACATAACATTGCACAAAAATGTTGTTTTAAAAGAAAGTAACGTATATAACAGAATTTCCAGGCGCCTAAACTAATATTATTAATATGCTATTAAGCTGCATCAAATTAAAATATTAATCATAACGATATGGAAGAAAACGGTGTAAATGATAATAACACTTAACTTTACCAGGAGTTTCCTTATCATCTAATGGTAACGTATTAGACTTTGTTATTGCATGGCAAATTCACATGTTCATCAAAAACTAACAGACATTTTATAATATTTAAAGTAGCTAAGAATCTTAATGTACAAAAAGCTCACTCCACAAGTCTTTTCGCAGCCAAATGGCCAAGTAAACAATAGTAATATATTTGAAAGTAATATATTTGAATTTGAATGTAAGTAACGTATATAGCAATTACTTAAGCGTAAGTCATTTAAACTTATTGTCAGTTTGGTGATTTTAATTAAATTACTGTAAAGCAATATGCAGATAGTAGGAAATGTGACCTGTCTGGTCTAAATAACTTTTCTTTTCAGTAATGTAGCGAATAGCCTACTACATGAAGCCTGCATGAGGGTAGCTTAGGTTACCCCATAAAAAGACATCTTTTGCAAGACTTAAAATTTGTGCAACATCTGTTTTCACACTTCTGAAACACCATACTAACTGAGGATATTGTCTAAAATTCTGCTACTTTCCGGCCACTTTTTTCCAATTTTTGAATCTCTGGCTCCCCTACTAAATGGGCTCCAACGCGAGAAACCCTGTCTTGGGATAATTCTACCAAAATGGCTTTGGTTAGGGTAAGGGCAAAAATAGAGTAAACAACATTTTGGGTAAAGCTCTGCTTAGAATAAGGACAAAAATAGAGAAAACCCCTTTTTGGTAGGGCTTTGGTTAGAATAGGGCAAAAATAGGGAAAAATACCTTTGTCGTAGGGTTAGAATGGTGGCAAAAATAAAGAAAAAAAACCTTAGAGAAAGGGTTTTGGTTGGAATAAGGGCAAAAATATAGTAAAACACTATTTGTTGTGGAGTTTTCGTTTGATTAAGGGCAAAAATAGAGAATAACAGCTTTAGTAAGGGTTAGAGCAACACCCTATTTGGTAAGGCTTTGGTTAGAATAAGAGAATATTACCATTTTTGTAGGGCTTTGGTTAGAATAAGAGCAACAATAGAGTAAACACCTTTGTTGCAGGGCTTTGGTTAGAATAAGGACAAAAATAGAGTCAATCACCCTTGTTTTGTAGGGCTTTGTTTAGAATAAGGGCAACAATAGAGGAAAAAACCCTTCCTGGCAGGGCTTTGGTTAGGGTTAGGGCAAAAAAGAGAAAAAGACCCTTTTTGGTAGGGCTTTGGTTAGTTTATCTGACTTACATGTAATAACTTGAGGGCCTCAAGGAAGATTATGATGTTGCTAAATGTTAACACTCTTTAAATAGAAGCTTACTTACTTAGATACTTTCTTACATACTGTTTAAACAAGCTCCAGAAGGAAGGTGTTACATCCACAGAGTTCAAAGCAATAGCATGTAATGAAATATAAGCCTGCAAATGAGCCAAATTATTGTTGATCTGCATTGTTTGTTTGATTTAAATAACAGTGCATAACACTTGTCAAGCCTAACCTAGTATGTTAATTGAAATGCCACAGTCCAATTCCTCTGCTAATGTCAAATCTGTAAAGCAGAAGAAAATAGCCCCAAACTGAGAATGAATTTTTGTAGCTGATGGTGTCAATGATTGGGCTCCATCGCGAGAAATCCTGTTAGACGGATGGCTGAGAATGGGTTTGCTCCCCCCCCCTAGGGAATTTCGCAGACATATCCTATCTTGTAGAGAATTGAAAGCCGCATCTTTTAAGAGATGTTTGCACTCTGTGCTCCGGGGCGTTAGTCTGTAAGAGCCTGTAACATACGTTACTTTATAAAATTAAGAAAAAGTAAATTGAAAGTTTGGGCTACAAATTAAAGACATTAAAATATTAATTTTTAAAAATCATTCATATAGTCTGCATACTGGATATCTCAACTGCATATAACAGCCGTTTGAACAAAATTGTGGCTTCCTAAGGTGTCATATGCGTTACATAAATCAGATAACCCATTAAAATTTGCAAGTGTGGCTAACATCATTTACATTCACAATCTCTCTGTGTGTTTTGCAAAATGTTTTTAACCATGTCTGACTAGCTTATGCAATTGGCTAATAGAAAAATTAAAGTTTGTTTTCCTATCTTAAATATTTTTACTGTAATAAGCAATTTACGAACCCTACCCCTACTCAGTTTTAAGGTGAAAAGTTTGGTATTAAAACTAAAGTAAAAATAGTTAAAAAATATTTGCAGTTGATGAATATGTTTCATTGTTTGGCATTTATTTGCTTATATGAAAAGACTCATAAATCTGCAAGTTTTTTGCAAAATTTTTAATATCAGAGGCTGTAACATATGTTACCTAATGTAATAAATGGGCAAGCTCATTGTCTGTACGTAAGATATGCCTAAAAATGTTTTAATCTCCTCGAGGGAATTTTGCAGACATATTCCTTCTTAAAGAACAACTCAAGCTGCATCGAATAAGGGATGTTTGCACTCTCTAAGTTGGGGCGTTAGTCTGAAACAGCATGTTACATGCGTTACTATATCATATAAATGAAATGTAGTTTGAAAGTTTGAGCTAAAATTGTGAAAAAACTCTCAGCTGCTGGATATCTTACATTGTTTATGAATTTTAAGCTGGCTCGTATGATAAAGACTTATAGATCTGCTAGTTGTCACCAAGTTTTAAAGATCAGAGAGTGTTACATATGTTAGCGTGATAAGTAAAATCATCAAACAGTATTTTGACATAAAGCTGAGTAAGGGCCTGCTTTATCCTAATCCCCTTTGGAATTCTGCAGACATATTACATCCTATGTAACCCTTCAAGGTGCATTTAATAAGAAATGTTTGAACTCTGTTAGTCGGGGCATTAGCCTGTAACAGCTGGTTACATATGTTACTATATCAATTTGAGAATAATAAATTAGAATGTTTGAGCTACAGAAAGAAGACATTAAAATTATATAATAAATTGGCATTCTTATAGTCTGCATACTGTATGTCTTTACTACATATGGAAGCTGTTTAACATTTATATGGCTAACTGTGGTGTTATGTGCGTTACATGAACCTAATTATAATTTAAAAACCATAATTGTGGCTATCATCATTTAGTTAAACAACTACTATGACTTGGTTTCAAACTGTTTTATTAGATTTTACAAACATATTCTCAATTGATGAATAGGAAAAACCAAGTTTGCTTTTCTATCTTAAATATATTGGCTTATAGGAGCTAATACACAGCCCTACTCCCAGTTTTACTGAGAAGCAAATTTTGTTATTACCGTTTAAGTAAAACACATGAAAGCGATTGCAGCGTGTGGATATTTTACATTTTCTTAGTCTGTCTTGCTCATATATCTGCAAGATGTCATTAAGTTTAAGATCAGGACACTTAATGTGTACTTAAAAGTCTTTGGTGCGAAAACACTAGAAATTATATTCATTTCTGATTATCAAGCCCATAGACTGTTGTTACAGATGTTATCAATGACCTTTTGGACACATTTCCTAATACTGTGCATATAATGCTAAATATAGAGCCACAAATAGAAAAGATTGTTTTACATTTGTACAAGACAATACAATAAATGAAATGGTCCAAACTAATTCTCATCGATTTAACACTCATGTTAAACGTTTGTCATTGTCTGCTTCTGTGGTAATCATTATTATCACACGCCTCCTTGCAACTAGTAGAATCATCACACAATATTTCAATCATTTACTGTTATACAGTTTTACCACCAGTCCACTCAAATTTGATGAGCCATTATCAACTTTCCAATTTTGCCATTCATGGCTTGAAACATTCGGAAACTGATATGAATTCCTAATAGTTGGCTCTTTGAGTATGTGTTTCAAGTGATACTCTGCAAGTAGGAGACAGACTAAAGCTTTCCAAGGAGGAAAACTATGCCATTAAAAGCAATGAGTACCTGGACTGATGTACCTTGACATATCTGTGATAAAGAATCATATCTTAGCTGGATAACATTTATAAATGAAGCCTTTCCATACATGCAACAAACATATTTTCATCTAATAATGTATCTGCACTTATTATCTTTCCCCAAGCATTCAAAAACTTATTTGAAGTCTTAGTACTTCTGAAGAGCTGAAACCGAGGTAACTCTTTCCCTTCAGATAAACAAACTAGATGTATCATAGCAGGTAAAGCAATGAAATGCAGGATGAATAGAGCGCAAATTAGACCCTTTCACTTCAATGATTCGCTAAGCTTCTAAGATAAGAGCGCTTATTAAATGATGTAACATATATAACTCGTCATAATAAATGAGCAAGGGCATTGTCGTGACATCCTTTTTGATTACACAGTCAGAGGCAAGCATTTTCAATTTCAGTGTTTTCAATGGATCATGAAATGGGGCAACCTTATCAACTTGTTTACTCTGTATAAATCTTCCATAGAGCATAAAATAGAACTACTGATTATCCTATTCTATCCATAGTCCACTTTCCTTAGCTAATGATATGGCTGCAAAAACTGAGAAATCAAAGGTTTTACATTATTTTAAGGCTTGCTTCAATGTACTGACATCAAAAAACAACCAGCTGCAAACATAATTGATGGCAATGTCCAACTTCATGTTCTTTCTCATATCAAGGTGTAACAGAAATTGTTTCAGACGGTCTACCAAACCCATCAAGAGTCAACATTGTAACTAAAGAAAACTTATAAAGTTCTTTGGGCGCAGCAAAATACTATTGATCTAAGACCTGAGGACTTTAAAAGCACCAAAGGACTGAAAAGGTTCCATGGCAAATGATGCAAAAAAGCAGCCTATCAGATTTCTGTTTGACCAATGTCAGCAATCTTAAAGTATTCTTAGAGATACACAGTAGAGACATAGCTTTTGCAAAATCAGAGCAAAGTTATTATTTGACTAGCACGGATGCAGAGGCAGCTGCAAGATAAGATTGCTCTTGCCATTTCACAGGAAGAGACATATACCAGAGTCATACTCCATTGTATGCAAATATTATGTGAAATGGCATTAAACCCATATTTAATCAGGTGTTTTATCCCATGACACTGACATGCTGTTTCTGCTTTTGAAGAATGCTAAGGATTCAAGTTATAGCTGAGTCAATTTGTTTGAGGCTGGCACTGGCCACACATACAAAGAAAATTAAGTCTTTTGATGGCATAAAAGGAGGATCATACGAAATGCTTATAAGTGATGTTTGTCACAGTTACCAATTTTAAAAAGTAATCTTAATTAATGTAACACATATAACACCACAGGAAGCTGTATATTTGTTAAAAAAACACTTTCTTATATATCAAAGGTATTCAGCATGCAAACTACATGAATAGTTTAAATAAATAGATAGTTTTATGTCTTCTTTCTGTTTCTCAGACTTTCAATTCATTTATTCTTAAATTTATGGTAACATACGTAACATACCATTACAGGCTAACCCCCTGGTAAATAGAGTGCAAACATCTCTTATTTGGTGCAGCTTGAATAGTTCTTTAAGGTAGGATATGTCTGCACAATTCCCAAAGGGTTGGAGAGGAAGAGGATTGTACTCCGTTTGCAGTCCTAATACTATGCTATGATTCTACTGGTTGTGATGAAATGGGTGATTATTTTGCAATAGAAGCAGACACAATGATATAAATTGTGAGGGTGACTTGAATAAAGATTGTTTTTGAATAATTATATTTAATAGGAATATTTATTAAATTGTGTCAATTAAATGAGAACTATTACTTTCTAATTAAACATCTATATGTTTTAATATTATAGGCATTTGGTAATATGTGATAAAAAGATTACGGTATATATAACATCTGTAACACAATTCCATGGGCTTGTTATCAGCAATGACTATAATTACTAAAACTAAGACACCAGAGGCTAGAGATTAATTGGAAAACATGTGAAAATAGTTTTTTTCTGAAATATAATCTCTTACTTCCAAGACAATTTCCTTGCTCATTCATTATGCCATGTAGCATACGTTACATACTTTGATGAGTGCTTTGATCCTGATGCCAAACTTGCAAATGTATGGTTCTTTATTGCATTAGTAAGACAGTGCCAAAATGTAAGATAGCCACGAGCGTCAAACTTTTTTTATAAATTTTTCTTCAATAATAATTCCCAAAATTAGATACTTAAAATTGGGGGTAGGGTTGTTTAATAGCTCATATAAAACAATGTATTTGAGATAGAAAAGCAAACTTTATTTTTTCTATTAGATGAATAAGTATTTTAGCAAACTAAGATTAAAAACATTTGTAAAAATGCACAAATCGATCTTAAAATTAAATGATGTTAGTCACGATTTCAACTTTCAAAGGGAAATTTAATCTATGTAACGCATATAACACCATTGAAGGCTGTATTTTTGTTTAAAATGCTGCTTTTATGTAGCTTAGGCATCCAGCTTGCAAACTACATAAGAAATTTGCATAATTAGATGGTTTAATGTCTTCTTTCTGTAGCTCAAACTTTCATTTTGATTTTTTCCTTAGTTTGTTACAGTAACATATGTTACAGGCTGTCAGAGACTAACGCCCCGGAGCACAGAGTGCAAACATCTCTTAAAAGATGCGGCTTGAAATTCTCTTCAAGATAGGATATGTCTGCAAAATTCCCTAGGGGGGGGGAGCAGGACCTTTTTTAGCTTGAAGTCTATGTCGTCTTGGGATAATTCTACCAAAATGAGACTCAAACCAGTCTGCTCAGCTATAGAACTATTTTGAATTGATCACTAAAATTAGGTTTTCCAACAATTCGTTTGAGTTTATAGACTCAATCACCATAAAATATAGGTTCTGGTATGCCTTGTTGCAGAAGAGTTTTTAACCCAATGTGGTATTTAACAATTAGCTCTGAGTGTCTGTAGTAGAATTTAGAAAATGCTTTTCGAATTTTATTATATCTATAACCTTGTTTTAATAATTTAGCAGTTAAAAATAAGTTTCTGTTGTTGAAGTCATCAACATTAGAGCACACTCTAGCAAAACGAATAAGCTGAGAAATATATACACCATAGGAAGGAGAGCGAGGAACGTCTCCATCAAGAAATGGGAAATTTACTATTTCAAAATTAAAAATCATCCCGTTTATCATAAATTTTAGAAGAAACTATGCCATTTGTTATTGACAAGTTCAAGTCCAAAAACGGAGCTTCAGTATCAGAAGAATTCGCCTTATTTAACTGAAGTTCAGTGGGATATATCTGACCTACCATTTGTTCAAAATAAGGATTAGCAATATTAAGTAAGTCATCTAAATATCTGGAGGTAGAGTTAAAAGCTTCAATAATATCAGCTTGATTATTGTCTGACAGAGATAACATAAAGTCTCTCTCATAACAAAACAAAAACAAATCTGCAACAAGAGGAGCACAATTAGTACCCATTGGAATACCGACAATTTGTCTATATAATTTAGAGCCAAATCTTATAAATATATTGTCCAAAAGATAATGGAGCGCATCACACATTTTCTGACATGACCACAATTTATATCGTTTAGGTTGTTCAGAAGTAAAAAAAAGGCATTTTTATCATTACAAGCCAAAAAAGTGAGCCCTCTCTGTTAAATGTTTGTTCAATTAATTCTGTTAGTTTATCTTTTATTAGATCATGAGGCAATGTAGTATAGAGAGTAGAGAAATCATATGTAGACAAACCAGATGCTAGAAAACCTCTAGACTTCAATTTATTAAGAATTTCACCTGAATTTTTAATAGACCAAAATAAATTTTTACCATTTCTTTCATAAACTGTTGTGCAATATTTAATGACATGGTTTTTAATCGCAGTGAGGAAAGAAGTCTAAAAACTAGACAACTCAGTAGTTGTACATGCACTAGAATTAGCAATAAAACGTGACTTATAGGGCCGTTTATGAAGTTTAGGTAACCAGTATAACGTAGGAAGCTTGCTATGGTCCTCATCAACAAACAACCTAAAAACAGTTCTAAGCTGTATACAATGTAGTAGAACACTGAGCACAATCTTGAGATTCCATGCCAATATCAAATTGTTCATCATTAAGATAGTCCGGCAGAATTTGGGCAAATTTTAGGAGGACCTCGAACTTGATTTTAAACTTTTTTTCTTTATGGATTCTGGTAGTGCATATGTTGTCCTTGAAAAATTCGAGTGATGCCACTCTGGCATCATTGAGCATTTTGATATATTTAAGATGGCGTCCAAGATGGAGGCCAATTGTAAGTTAAAAAATTGTGTGATATGGAAAAGTGTCTCAAACCTATTTTTTCCTTAAATTGTTGGCTATGACGTTGGTATCTAGTTGAAGACACTAAGCTCATAACAAAAATTTAAAAATAAAATAAGAATTTAGACAAAATGGCCGCCAAAATCGCAATTTATTGCAAAAAATATAAGAAAATTTTCACTGGCCCGACAAACTCCAGGGATTTGCAAGTAAAATGCTGATTTTACTGATTCTTCAGTTACATACACCATCCTTGTAACATCCCAGTGATGCAGCTAATGCATCACTCAGAATTCGATATATTCAAATGGCGTTCAGGATGTTAGCTGATAAGTTTTACAATCCCGTGGGAGCCGCATCTAACCTGTAGACATGTCTGGTGGATTTGTGACCAGAATTCTCGCCTGATGGAGAAGCACTTTACAAACACGTGTATCTGAATAAATTAACCCAGCATGCATGTCTAACAGAGTTGCACTGTACAAGCAGGCATATCTGAGATTGGCACCGGATCAACAAACATGTCTGATGTAATTGCACCTCTGTAAGAGTAGCACCAGGAATTGTAGCCCTCCCTCTTCCGTCTGCACTCAACTAGTCAAAATGTCGGTTGAAGTGCAAAACGGACCAGCAGGCAGGGCATATAGTGAGGTACCACGCCAACAGACATGGCCTATAGTGAGGCACCACACAAGAGGACATGACCTACAGCGATGCACCACACCAGAAGGCGTGACCTATAGTGAGGCACAACGCCAACAGGCATGACATATAATGATTCACCTCACCAGCAGGCACAGCTGATAGTGAGACACTATACCAGCATTCACGGCTGATAGTAAGACACCATACCAGCAGGTATAGCAGATAGAGAAGCACAACGCCATCAGATCCCCGCTGCAGACATGCAATATTGAGTGACAAAATGACATCAGGCATGCTGATTGAGTGGCCACAGTCCAGCAAGCATCCATCTTGCAGCAGTACTGAACCAGTAGGCATGTTTGAACAGCAGCGGTGTTTGTGACAGTAACTCTAGGCCAGCAGCTGCAGTGACATAACAACTCTCTTCACGGCAAGGTAGACGTCTTGGCTAATAAAGTTTCACAGTTTTAGTTGGCATTTCTGATAGAGAGGCATCAGTCAATTACCTTTTCTCTTTGATTTCCAATGAAATGTACCAAGTCCGCAGGCATATCTGTTGATGTTTCCCTGAACAGCGATCATGTAATGCCACCAGCTGATCATATCCGAAATGCTCAGCATCACACGTGTTTAATAATGTGGTACTGAACCGGCACAAATGCGGTTTATTGAGACTCGGGGCCAGCAGCAGTCATACGTGTTAGTTACATCATACGTGTTAGTTACATCGCACCGGCAAAATTACAATTGGAACTAACTAACAGGAATGCTGGGTACTGTTGCACTGGACCAGCGGGCATGTCTGTTCAAGTTACATCCGGCCAGTGTGCATTTCTGTTGTACTTTCTCCCGTCAAGCTGCCCAGGCATCATTGCTACAGGTCAGCAGACATATTTACCATTACGCATGTTTGATTATGTGGCAGTGGACCAGCATACATGTCTGAAACCAAGCAATTATGTCTGTAGCAGCTTCACAAGACTAGCAGGCATGTTGCAGTACCCATGTTTTAAACGTTGCTTTGAACCAACAGGCATGTTTGTTAAAGTTGCTCCTGGCCACCTGGCACGTCGGTTACAATTAAACTCGACCAGCATGCATTTCTGTTAGAAAAAGTAAGTAATGGTGCAAAGATCAGGAATCGATACAATCAAGTACCACACCTGACCCAGGATACCAATAGGAAAGTGACAAACTCACAGAAGACACCACAAACGAGAGCCAAGAGGTCAGCCCTTTCCCAGCAGGTAACCACAAAGCACATATAAACAGAGTTGCATCTACCAGCAGATATGTTTGAATCAGTTGCAACTGACTTACAAGCACATCTGTAGTTGTGTGGCTGAACCAGCAAGTATATATGTTACACTTGCCTCAGACCCGCAGTAATGCCCCTATGATCGTACCCAACTAACGGACTGGTAAGCACAATTGCATGTATTTTACAGTTGCACCTGACTAGCAGCCATGTCTTTATAAAGTGCATACTATCAGCATGCATGTCTGTTGCACCCAACCATTAGCCATGTCTGTAACAAATGCATCTGGCCATTTCCCATGTCTGTAACAAATGCATCTGGCCATTTCCCATGTCTGTAACAAATGCATCTGGCCATTTCTCATGTCTTTAACAGTTGCATCTAACCAACAGTCATATTCGTAAACATGTGCATACAAGCATGCATGTCTGATACACTTGCTCTGGACCAGCATTCATATTTGTTATAGCAATCTCCAACCATCTGTGCTGTCTGTTGCACTTGCATCAGATCAGAGAAGTAGTAATGGTTGCTACGATTGCACCGGGCAAGAAGGCCCATACCAACCAGCAGTCAAGATCTGCAGCATGCAGATACCTTATCTTTTGTAAATTTTATCTATCCATCCAGCTGACTTGTTTCCGCATATTGATTCAAAAAAGGTTTGTACTTTGACCAAACACTCTGTCACAAAGTTTACAGTGATATCGTCCGTTCAGCATACCCTGTCATTTATCACTTCATTTTTTTGATGAAATGTTTTCCCAAAAGAGGAATTTTTATAAAAAATAATATGATATTATGGTATTATCAGATCCGGCCAAAAGTGGTCTGGAAAGTGCATGGTGCATGGATTGATTGTTACGATTCTCAGAAAAAAGACAAAAACATTACCATTACGAAAAATAAGAGACTGTTATTATTTCTTTGCAGTGTATCATATAGTGATAAAGGAGTGATTTCCTCTGCTAATGGCAAAAACCATGTGATTCCCCACCATGTTATTGGTGCTATCTTGGACGTTATCTTAAATATTTTACAACGCTGAAAAACAACAACAATATGCTAGTCAAATTTTCCAAACGCAACTGAAAACTATCAAACATAGTTACTAACTGCGAATTTGATTTCAGGTTGAATTTTTGCTTTTAATGGCGGCCATCTATGACACCATCTTTAATATTTCAACCTTGTGAATTAAACATGTGAATGCTTGTATTACGAGGGTCAGTCAAAAATAACTGAGAGTTGGTTCATATCTCTTACTTAGACTAATATACACTAGTGAGATTTGGCACATGCATACAGTGAACTGTCCTGCGTCAGAATATGCAATATACAAGATCATGCAAAGTATAGATTCTTGTTGCTTAGCAACCGGAGAATGTGAAATTACGTCATGCGTTCACGCTGGAATATAGCGTTGCCATTGAAACACCATACAAAATTTAAGTAATATCAACTTGTGAATTTGCTGCAAATATGGTACGTGAATGTATTATGTAAAATGCAACAACTGAGATTGAGGCGTTGGAATTTTTTTTGCATAAATAAGAGGAAAATTAACTAAATTTTATGAAATTTTCACCCTAAAATATACCCCACCCACCAGTTACGGTTTATTTTAGAGCAATACTATCAACTAAGTATCATATCATATGACCATTTCATTGTATTTAGTAATTGGATTTGACACCTGAATGCATATCTTGAGTATTCCCAGGAATAAACCGTTGCCATAGCAACAAAACCGGGTCTTTTAGTTTAAATTGGAATTTTCATCGATTTTGGTTGCTAGGCAACAAGCATTGCATTTATTGTATCTGCTATCTATTTCACTTCTTCAAAACATTGCTAACACATTGTTTGATACAATTGCAGAGATAAAAGGTCCGTTATTATACTGTTTTAGATTTGAAATGATTTTAAATTCATGGCTGCTTAGTCAGAAGTGTATTCAGCGCGAACGCACATCGCTGAGAGACGGTCTCGGTTGCCTAGCAACAGCGCATTGGAGATGATAAGACGACAGCTTCTATATGTAATGAAGCCCGAAGGCTCATTCTATATGTGTATAAAGTTTCAACCAAAACTGCCGACCCAGTAAAAAGATATTAACCAACTCTCAGTTATTTTTGACTGACCCTCGTATTAGGCATCTAAGCATCGATAAAAGTCAAAATTGAAATGCTTTATATCGAGTTTTTTAGTCAGATAGGTCTTAGGAACCTAACTGACAGCCATCTTCGACGCCATCTTAAAACAATTCAAACCTCTAAATCAAAACCATGCTCTTATTTGATCGTTTCTATCATTTAGCCTCTAAACATCCATAAAAGTCAACATTAAAGTGTTTTTATCGAGTATGTTGGTCATATAGGTCTTTGAAGCCTAACTGACGGCCATCTTGGACGCCATCTTTAATATTTCTACCTTCTGAATCAAAATAATTTTCCATTTTAATCGGATGTAAAATTTAGCCTCTGAAAAGTCAAAAATAAAATGCTTTTGATCGAGTATGTTGGTCATATGGGTCTTAGGGGCCTAACTGACGGCCATCTTGGACGCCATCTTGAATATTTCAAAACGCTCAATGATGCCAGAGTGGCATCAGCTGGATTCATTAAGTGCAATGCCTCAACAACAAGAATCAACAAAGAAAAAAACTTTAAAATCAAGTTCCAGGTCATTCTGGTTTTCCACCGGACTAAGACTGTATGGTATGCCTTCGTTCTCCGTACATAATTTTAGACTTTGAAGATAATAACAGTTCATCAAAAACTAATCCATTGAGTCCAGGGTTAAAACCTGCCATTAACATCAGCCTATAACGGACCCCTCGAACCCGCGTGGAAAAATCTCAGCTAATGAAATAGTTTATTTTGATCATATTTAGTAGCTTCAAACAGTGAATTCTGTGTCAAACTCCACAACTTGGTATCGCAATCAGGCAGATTTATCTAGTGTAGCAAGACTAGTCTAATTAGAACCTTTAAGCTAGGCGCTATGCATTTGCAGGGCCTGACGTACCAGGGCTTTGGTTAGGGTAAGGCTTTTTGGCAAAGCTTTGGTTAGAATATGGACAAAAATACAGAAAAAATATTTTGGTAGGGCTTTGGTTGGAATAAAGGCAAAAATAGAGAAAACAACCTTTTGGGAAAAGCTTTGGTTTTAATAGTGGTAAAAAAAGCTTAAAAAGTCTAAGAGGCAGGACCTTGGTTAGAATAAGGGCAAAAGTAGAGAATAAAAACCTTTTTGGTTAGGGTTAGGGCAAAAATAGAGAAAAACACCCTTTTTGGTAGGGTTTTGGTTAGAATAAGAGCATATAGAGAAAAACACCTTTGCGGCAGGGCTTTGGTTAGAATAAGGACAAAAATAGAGAAAATCACCTTTTTTGTAGGGCTTTGTTTGAATATGGACAAAAATACAGAAAAAATATTTTCGTAGTCCAGGCGCTGATTTCTGTACAAGCCTTAGTTTTTGACTTGGCACAACTGCCAGAAAAGGTTTGGCTGCAGAAATGCAATCCTGGGGTCTTCTGCAGTACTCCTAGGTACGTCGTACAGTTAAATTGTGATAGCAGTTTTGCTGTAGGACGTCATCTTTGAACGTACCCTACGCTAATCGAGGCTTAGGTAAATTGAGAGGAAAACACGCCTCACGTTCAACCATTGCTTCATATCCAGCATATTTCCCTTTCAATTTATGCATTACATGTATGTAATGGCATACGACAGTAAAGCAATATCAAAATTTTGTATATATGGTATATTAGTCGTGAAAATGTCCAACGGAGGGGGTGATTTACCCCCACCCCCTGAATATAATGTATCCAAATTCAAAAAGAAATGAATATTCCCCATTTCGTAATTTATCAAGTAAATAGCTTATATGTAAACAAATTTAAACATTATTCCTATAGTATGTTTGTCATGTTTTTTGTTACAAATCAAAGAAAGAGCATACCACCTGAAATGTCAATTCAGGAATGCGTGTATTACACATTTTCAGTGTACGTTCTCTGCTGCATTTTTTATTTTACTAAATTCTTATATATGGATGTGACGATAGCCTTAAAATCATTAAATGAAATGCAGCAAACAGCCAGCGTTTAACCATTATACAACATGATATTACGGTTATATACGTTACTTACTTTCAAATGTATTACTATTTAATGCAGTAATATCATTAGATTATGGGCTACCCAACGACTTCCACAAAATGAGGTTTGTAGACTGTATTTTTCTAAAACCTAATTATATTAGCCACATAATGAAGTGCGTTAGCTTTTCAGCGGATAAGGCATTACCTTGCAATAGCCAAATTCACTGCGTTACCCTAAAATAATAGGAATTCCTATAGTGTTAATATCCAGTTATTTTCTTATTCTTACGTATCAATATTAACTTTTATTTGAAAAAAATTACTACCAAAATGATCTTAAACTAAGTTTGGCACCTGTTATTACAGTTATATATGTTACTTTCTGCTAAATACAATGTTTATTTACAGTATTAGCTGAAATCGAGAAATGAAACGTTAAAGCAAACGTTAATCCTTGTAATAGCAAAAACTGTTTTAATCGTAACGGTTTCTGTCCCAAATATGGCAAACGACATGCCTATTCATATGGTTAAAACCGCTTTATATCCAATCATTATCCAGTTCGGTGAAGAAACAATATAACTGATGTGAGTAACATATACAACAAAAGTATTTACACATATTAGACTAGCGTTCTTTTTGTGGGACATAGTTACAAATAGTATAGTATTAGACGCCACAGACTGCAAAGTCTGATCAGGTCCTCTACTGTTTGCTTATGGCATGTTCTTTTAAAATTTAAATAAGAATGAAAAACAACACCCAACAACCATGAAGACGAGAATGGACTGTTCCATTTGATAAAAGTGGGAAGTTTCATTCGACTTAAAAGGGTTAAGAATATGGTGACATTTATCATACGCTTTGTCTGGTTCTGCAGTGTTATAGAGCATTGAAACAGGATATTTTTTCCAAGGTTCTTTATGGTAATACAGTTTAGAGGTCAAGGCTTATCACTTAGAACAACTCTCTTGCATTGTCAATGTTATACTGTAGTTGTTGCAAAATTCATGGACTCAAACAAATTATTGGAAATTTTGTGTTGCATTATTTAAATCAAATAGGCTTAGTCTAAACGTGGAATTTGTTCATATAAAATCATATTACGATATTCAGCATGTCAAATGAGGACATAATTATTGATGCAAGAATGGCATCCCATTGATCCTTTGTATGTTCCAAATCAAACTGAATTGATGATAAATTGTAACGAAAATAAAATATCAAATTAGTAAGCACATTTGATTTTAGTTCAGCAATGAAGGCTCATGCGAACCTGTAAAATATATCATTAGACACATCAGAGCTTTGCTGCTTGAATGTATATGTAGATGGAGACAAACGCTAGCTCCACTGCATCAGCATGGGGGATTAAACGGTGCATTGCCCATGTGAGGTAGGTACGAAAATCACATATGGTGGTTCAAATCTTCGATTGAGCAAGTATAAATTACACAAGAGAGGTCAGCAATCGGTTTTTTGATTTATGACAACGAAATTCACACTTGTGCTACTGTCAAAGATCATATCGCAGATAAGATATTCAAAATCCTGTATATTATATCACATAACATATACAACAATAGAAGCACTGCTTTATCAACCTCTAAGATTTGCACGTACCTTTAAAAGTAATAGAAGTATGATTTCTTTTACAAGGAAGCATTGCAAATATGACATGCATAATTCGTGTGTCAACGCAACACTGTCGTAACAATACAATAAATGATAAGGAGATACGACAGTACTGCTTTGACCCCACATACTTTCATGCACCCTTTCTAGGCATTGCATTTAAGTCTTTCATTGATGGCAATGACTACTGCACAAAGAGTTTGTAAGAACAATTGACTCTTTGCATGTCTCTATAAATCACTACCCTCAACATGTTTTGTAATGCATTTGTTTTTTTTCTGAAGAAGCAAGATATTTCTTTAGAAAAAAGATGTGTTGATTTTAATTTTATATCACTTATTCATTCTTGTTTATATACAATTAGCGCTTTGTGACTAAGAATTATATTTAAAAGACCCCTGTAATAATTTGGACCTGCCACATTCTGTTATCATCAGTTATCTAAGCATTGATTGCTAAAACTGAGTAAGATCTCATTACTGCATGTTTTTAAACGTTTTATTTTTCCATTAAATTTCTTAAAGTATATTTTACAATACCTGAGTGTCACAATGTCTTAAAGAACATTTTAAAGTATGTTTTACATTACCTGAGTGTCACATTCAGCCTGACATAGCTCTTAACTGATAATGTCATATGACTTTATGTTAACATAGTTTCTTAAGCAGCAATTAACATGTGTTCCTTGTATATTATATCACATGAGATCGTTGTCATCCATTATAACTGATTTTACCCATTTTCAGGGAAATGTTTCTTCAATAAAACCTCTCCATACAAAGTGATATTAGTTTAGCAAATGATCAAAGGTACTAACAGTTTCATTGAATAAACTATAAAAGGTATGCTGAAAATAAACTGAAATATATTTAAAAGCAAGCTAACCTAAGAAATGTGTCATCATCTGCATATGCAAATAAATGTCAGTATACAATTTGATTTTTAGAGATTATCTTTAAAAATATAACTGATTACAGACACGTATATTGCATAACCTCTATTGTAATATATATAAATTTTATCCAGCCAACTCTTAGGCAATTGATTTTGTCTGGAAGTAAGCAAAGAAAATAGTATAATTGTATTACCATCTCTCTAAACATTTAGTAATTTGTATATTTTATATGGGAAATAAACCTTGGTATTATACAAGGATCTAATCTATATTATTTTACTGACTTTGTTTGCATAATGTGTACAATAGTAAACTGGGTACATAAAAATATTTTCAAATGACTGATGGGACTTCGTTCAATAAAACTTAGTTGTGTTGTTTTTCTCCTGTGATAAATATTACAAATTCTACATCCTTAATATTTTAGCTTTTCAGGGCCCAATTGTATATTGTCTTTGATAACATTTAGGACAAACATAGGGCCTTATGAGATTTCATATGGTTATATATGTTACTTTGATACATTTGACAGAAATGGAATGTATTCTACTACTACTAAAGAGCTGTCTATTTCTTTGTTTATGTGTTTTATAATCTTTAACTCTGGACAAATCAAAATGATATTTCGTGAAGTTGAAAACTTAAAAAAAAATTCTTTATTACAAATGTAAATGTTTACAGATATAGTAACTTAATAAAAACTGATAAATGTTTTAGAACAAACTGCTGTTTTGTTATAAATTTAAAACAAGACAGGAGGTTTGAAATTTAATAAAATACCATATGACATATAAAATAAGGTATTAGCAATATATATAGAGGAAGTCTTAAAGTTTGTAATGTACGTTACATATTGTCATACAAGCATTAAAATATGAAACTTTACAGCAGAAACGCAGTTAAGTATGGCTTTTTACTATCGTGTAGCAATAGAATGCTCAATTATGGTTAAAAACTAAGCAGATGGTATTGCATGCTAACTTGCAAATTGAAAATAATTCTAGCAATATTCACCAATTTTGGGGGTTAATCATATTCAACAGCTTATAATTCTTAAAGTAATTATGATAGAAACAAGATGTTTGCAGTTTTGAAACAGTCAGGTAATTATCTTTTCCAAACATGGTATGTAAAACGTATATACCTATTATAGAACTTATGAAATTAAACTTTGACCAAAATTAATTGATTTCATAAGGCGTAATCGAAGATATAACGTAAATGACAGTTATAAAATAAAAGTTGTGCTTCTGGATCAAAACAATTTATTTTCATAACTGTTTAGGGCCTTATCGAGGTTTTGGCAGTAAATAACGACCATATGCACGACCTGGATACAAGCTGGGTACCATTTCTTATTCAAATATCGCCATTTTGTTTTTTGTAGTAAAAATGGGGTAGGTGTACAAAAGTAAGTAATGGTGCAAAGATCAGGAATCGATACAATCAAGTACCACACCTGACCCAGGATACCAATGGGAAAGTGACAAACTCACAGAAGACACCACAAACGAGAGCCAAGAGGTCAGCCCTTTCCCAGCAGGTGACCACAAAGCACATATAAACAGACGCGCACAAAACATAGCAAACACAAGACAGAACAAAAACATAAAAGATCCACAAAAGAAGTACCGCCTTGGAACGATCAGTAAAATATTTTACTGGAGGGCTTAAACCGGTTTAACGGCGCCAACCTCACCCTTAATTCAGATGTGGATCAAGACACATAGATATTTGGTTTGCATGAAAGACCCCTAACTTATCAATGCATCATCTCCTAAAACATATAAATCAAGATATAACAAGGAGATAAAACAAGGATGAGGACTCAACAGTAAATTAAACTGAATACCGGAGCAAAAGAAATCCAACAGGTAAACCCCGGTGGGCCCGACAAACAGCCAAAGCATCAGGCCCCTACCATCTCATCAATAGATAAGTCTTTAAGTCGGAACCATCATAGAGTCTGAAGTCCGACACACCGGCGTGCAATTAAAGAGGAAAGCAAAGTTGCCAACCGTGATTGGGTTGACTACCAAGCATGCAGTCTGTTGCAATACATTAATGTTATAGCCAATCTTTTTATAATGGGAAATGATTTTAATGAACTGCGCTGAAAAATTATTAGAGCCAACAATCTTCTTCAACTTATACACCAAGTCACCATAGAAATCAGGTTCCGAAAGTCCTTGGCGCAAGAGAGATTTAAGTCCAACTTGGAATTTAGAAATCAAATCATAGTATCGTCTATAAAATTTTGAAAATGTTTTGCGAAGTTTATGATACCGATAGCCTTGTTTAAGAAGTTTCTGAGTTAACAATTTATTGCGAGTGTTGAAGTCAGCAACATAGCTAGATGCTCTAGCAAAACGAATGAGTTGAGAGATATAGACTCCATAGGATGTAGAACGAGGAACATCATCTAAAAATGGGAAATTGACAATTTCAAAATCAAAGTCGTCACGTTTGTCATAAATTTTGGTAGAAACAATATCATTAGAAATTGACAAATGCAAGTCTAAAAATGCGGCTTCGGTATCAGAGGCATTGGCTTTATTAAGTTGGAGCTCTGAAGGGTATATTTGACTAACCATATTGTCAAAATAAACATTATTAATATTTAAAATATCGTCCAAATATCTGGAAGTAGTGTTAAACGCATCAATAACATCAGCCTGCTTATCATCAGAAAGAGACATCATAAAGTCCCTTTCATAACAAAACAGGAATAAATCTGCAACCAGGGGAGCACAATTAGTGCCCATAGGAATCCCAACAACTTGTCTATAGAGCTTGGTGCCAAATCGAATAAAAATGTTGTCCAACAAAAAGGTCAGCGCATCGCATACATTTTGACACGACCATGCATGATATTTTTTAGGTTTTTCTGAAGTAAAAAATGCATTTCTGTCACTACATGCAAGGTAAGGAGAGCCTTCTCTCTGGAAGGTACTAAGATCAATAAGTTTATCTTTGATTAAATTATGAGGTAAAGTAGTGTAAAGAGTAGAAAAATCATAAGTAGACAAACTGGTCGCATTGAAATCTCTAGCTTTAAGTTTATCTAAAATTTCACCTGAATTTTTAATCGACCAAAATAGGTTTTTACCAGATCTCTCATATACCTTTTCACAATATTTGATAACATGTTTTTTAACAGCTGTAAGACACGAGGTTAACAATTTAGAAAGTTCTGTTGTTGTACAAGAACTAGAATTTGCAATAAATCTTGCTTTATAGGGTTTTTTATGGAGTTAAGGTAACCAGTACAACGTAGGAACTTTGTCTTGATTTTCGACTCCCCCTGGAAAACTGCTACCACAATTTGACAGTACGACGTGCCTAGAAATGTTGTAGAAGGGTAGTTCTAACTATTTCTGAAGTCAAACCTTTTCTGGCTGGACAATTATGCCAAGTCAATTTTCAAAAACCTAGCTCCTTGACTATAGGGCTTTGGTTGGAATAAAGGCAAAAATAGAGAAAACAACCTTTTGGGAAAAGCTTTGGTTTTAATAGTGGTAAAAATAGATTAAAAAGTCTTAGAGGCAGGACTTTGGTTAGAATAAGGGCAAAAGTAGAGAATAAAAACCTTTTTGGTTAGGGTTAGGGCAAAAATAGAGACAAACACCCTTTTTGGTAGGGTTTTGGTTAGAATAAGAGCATATAGAGAAAAACACCTTTGCGGCAGGGCTTTGGTTAGAATAAGGACAAAAATAGAGAAAGTCACCCTTTTTTTGTAGGGCTTTGTTTTGAATAAGGGCAACAATAGAGAAAAATACCCTTTCTGGCATAACTTTGGTTAGGGTTAGGGCAAAAAAGAGAAAAAGACCCTTTTTGGTAGGGTTTTGGTTAGTTTATTTGACCTACATGTAAGTACTTGAGGGCCTCAAGGAAGATTATAATGTTGCTAAATGTTAACCCTCTTTAAATAGAAACTTTTTAAGATACTTTCTTACATACGGTTTGGCCTAGCTCCAGAAGGAAGGTGTTTGAAAATTCACTCTAGTTTTAACACATAACTGTGGCAAATAAGAACCAGATCAGTGTGAACTATACTGCTCAACAAAAGTTTAGCACGGATAAATAAAAAATAATTTTTATTTGAGCAAATGGTTTAAAGTTATAAAATATCTGCTGAAATGATGGTTTGATGTGTGATAAAGTTGAGGAAGCAATTGGTGTACTTTAATTGGGTTTCTACTGCGTCGTTCGTTGCTTTAAACAAGAGAGGGGTCAAAAACGTGTTTCAACTCCATTAATGGCAATGCAAAATCGGTTTGTAAAGTCTTTTGTTTTCCAGCTTGGTCGCATTGGCCATTCTGAAAGAAGGATAAAGGTCGTCTCCATTCAGCATAAGTAGCAAACGTTGAGTCTTGAAAACAACTAACGTCGTTGTTATAATGACGTTTACAAGTCAAAAACAGTACTGTTTTCGCTGTGTATACATGCTTAATTGAAAAGGTTTTCGTGTTTAAGAGGATTCCAAAAGAGAGACAGTTTAAAGAAAGGCAAGTTTATAAAATTTTGTCTTATTCTCTTTAATTCATAAAAAGTGACGTTAATCTGAAGTTGAGGCTAAATTAAGGCGATAACGCTATCTAAAGAAGACGTTTTCAAATGACCAACTAACAGACATGTCGGGGGCTTGTGCCAATCTAACATCAAACAGATTACTTGATCTCTTGATTAAGTTCGCTGATAAGTCAAGAAGTGTAAAAATGCCATTTTAACGTCATAATGGAACGGTAAAACGTGGCATAAACGGATATCAAACTTTTTCGTTTTTAACGTTTTTCATCATTTAGAATCTTTGTCTTTACTCTAGAATCAAAAACTTTAATTTCAGATGTAGACATGTATCCTTTGCATGCCCATGATATCAAATTTAACGTCGATCTACTGACACCAAACCAGATTACCTTTTGCCTGGCGGACACGAAAAAACGTAAATTTCAAGATCCCCATACATGTTGATTACATTAAATAAAATGGTTCATGTTCATTCAAAGTGGGACATCGTATTAAAATCTGTGCTAAACTTTTGTTGAGCAGTATATAATAAATACTAGCTTTAATTTTGACATCCATGATACTAGGCTCAGCAGTTCCAGTCTGGAGTGAGTTGGCCATCGCCTGCAAAATCAAGCTAGTATTCGGAGGCAGTTTTTGCAGTCCCCAATCGAATCTGCAGTGAAGTGAAGTGCAGTAAATTATGTTGCTTATCTTACATGAGCACGTACCTTGAACGAGAGACGCAGTGCCACCGGCGGTGGCTAGCATGTACCAATAGCGATTGCACCGGAGCAAGTGACTAGGGGAATTAAAATAGCAAAAGGGGTACGTGCATTAAGAGGCTTTTTTATCTACTATGCAATGAAATACAGGAAAATATTGATTAAATATAATGCATATATTTCACAGCCCTGAAAATATACAAGATTTGAAATTTTTACGGGATAGAAACCGCAAGATTGGAACTACTTTTTTCAATTTTCTCAATATGGTCTAAGGGAAGCAACTCTTTATGGCATATCTGTTTCTTTTCTAAGGGAAACAACTATCGGTGTTTCCTATTTCTATTAGAAGCTTAATAAAAGAAAGAGCTTTTTGCTTGCGGCGCTCTCGTCGCAAGCATTTGTGTCGGAATAGTGATACCCTCTACCTGGTTGTCTCTTTATATAACATACTGTTAGCATAACGGTCGTGTGTAAGCAAAAACATTTCACCGACAAGACAACTCACCGACAGCAAGCAAAACATAGTGTTAAGAGCATGTCTCCTACCATCTGACATATTACCCCCAAAATTCAATTTGTGGATAAATGTAGGGGTCATGGAATGTGGCTCACTGTTTTCAGCCACTGTGACCTTGATCTCAGGAGTCAGGTCTTGAAAAATTGCACTCACAGACAGACCGCCTATATTATTTATGGTAGCAGTTCCATATTTGGTATGCAGATACATCTTGGGCCCTGGCGAGTTACCAACTGGTTCCAGGTCACTGTGACCTTGCCTTCTGGTTTCAGTTCTAGCAAGGTCGAGCCCAGAGCATATCTGTATATAATTTGAGGTAGGAATCCCAAATTTGGTATGAGGATATATTTTGGGATCATGTCATGTCGCATACACTTCTGTGTCTTTGACATGTAGCTTGTACATAAACATGTTAAAATACAGTAGCTTTAGTTTTATAACTTTATTAATCATGTCACGATTGTCCCAACATGAACGATCTGGCGCAATTGGAATGATATTGGTCCACCTCGAATCGAACTAAAGTTGCTACTAAAGTTCTTACGTAATAGATGCGTGCGCACGTTTACATCCAAACGGCTACAGTTGCAACCTTTTAATTAGTTGCCAAGTAAACAAGGTGAATAGCCCTGTATGCCCCCCCCCCCCTCAGTTCTTCATCGTAGACAAAAAGGGTGTGCATAAACTGCACAACCTATTCTAATTAACAATAACGAATAAGAAGTACCTCAAATAAAACACATCAAGGATTTATTTTGTAAAATAAAAAAGTTTGAGGCTATTGATAGATCTTGAAACCATCTTGCTAGATAGGTCTAGAGGAGGGAACCAGACAAGCTACTAGAGTAATGGTGCTCTGACCCACCGTTGATCTATAGTAGGTTCGTGACGTCACTACAATAGCGACTATTGATGTTTGAATCGAACTTTAGGTACGATAGTAGGAACTACAGTTCGGTTCGAAGTGGGCCATTATAACTATATAGAATAGCTACCAGGCCACAGACCTGTAATTGTAAAAAGGGCACTGATTGGCTCAAAAGGTGGGTGGAAGCTCAGCACAATATTTTAAGTTGTAAGGTGTTTCATGATTGGTCAATAATAAAACTAGGAAATATATTGTATTTATTGGACGGGTATATCTTTGCTGCACTTTTTGAAACCACATCTCATTGCTTTTGTTGATTAAGTTTATCGGTGTGACTTGGAAAAAAGGACCTTGCATTTTGGTATTTTTTTCAATGAAAATTTCCTCTCATGTAGGGTGCCCACCTTCAGGGGCCAAAAAGTGGTAAAACATGGTGGTCACCATGGTATCGCATGTTTGTTTATTGGTTGAACTAGGTCCAATCTCTAATTCTATGGCAGCCTCATTGTGCTTGAAGAGTTGTGAGGACCACAGCTTACTTAAAAGCTATAATGGAGGTCTATGGAAAAACATTTACAGGTCTGGGCCCACCAGTCAGATAATAAAAGTGGTCATTAATACACGTAAAATATTGTAATAATATTCCTTTTTCTTTTTCAAATGGTTATGTTCATGGCTAGTCTTTAAATGTAATTGTCTTCAGTGGAGTTGTATGATTATCAATACTTAGCACCAGCCTATAGACTAGCGACAAAGTAGGAATATGTTTATATGGGAAAAATAAATCGACTATTTGAAAAGTTCTATGCCTTTGGGATCGGCTATCAACTATACAACGCCTAAGAGATCGTTATCAGGCTACAGGGACAGTTGAATATCGAGGCAGGTCTGGTTAACCAAAAATGACGACCCAACGTTAAGACGGCAACTTACGTCGAGTGTATCAACGATATTTGCATCAACGATATGCATTCTGGCTGGCTATCGTCAATTCCAGACAAATAATAGGGCTTCGAGGGTAATTTTTATCCAGATTATTAATAAAAATATTTTAATACAATCACTTAAAAATCACGTCTGATTTCTAGATAAATTATAAATTGCAACTTTGGAATCTAAGGGTATTGCTATTTGATAAACTGATGTTCATTGTTGCAAAAATTTAAAAAAAATGATTCATTACTCGTAAAATTAAGTAAATTTTATTAATTTCTTTTTTGCGTTTTTAAAGTCTTACAGTGTATGGTGCTAGGTGCCGCTTTAGATAACTGTTTGTGTTTTTCTTTTGCCAGAAGAGTATCTTATCGACCCACTCAATAGCTATTGTTGATGTTCGTCTATGACGTGGTTTTTGTGTAGTGTAAAAAAATAACCAATTTTGGAGGTGACCCAAACATACAAGGTGCACATGCTGTTTTTAAACTAGGCAAGCCCTCCTTTAAAAAGGAAAAAAATTATATAAGTTTGTCTGCTACAACTAGAAAATCAAAACAAAAGCTGATGTAAATTAAGATTTGCTTCTCTTTACCTTAAAAGATTATGGGAAATTTGTAGATAATAAATAGAAAATTCAAATGTTTTTTGTTAAATATGTCTTTTATTTCACGAGTGAAGTGGACAATATTAATATTTCATTCGTGGCTTTTTTTCCACTCATGAAATATAAATATTGTCCACTTCACTCGTGAAATAAAAGACATATTTAACAAAAAACATTTGAATATCCTCTATATTTTGGCCCCCCTATGAGGCCAAAAAATGAAAATTGCTTTTCACAAGTTTCTTCTTATTGGTTTATTAGAACAATAGCCCAATTGTAAAAGTCATGGATTGATTCTATTTTTACCGCTGCTATGGTAACAAAAATGGCTGCCAAAAATAGGCTGAAAATGGGAAAGTGACCATTTTGGAGCAAATTTAAGATATTTGACAGACAAATTAACATAGAGCACAAGCAAATACCAAACAATATTTATACAGAGGATGAGAATTATCACGGCACACAATATATTAAAAAAAAATAGGTATTCGCTTGTGCTGATATCTAATTCTTAAAAAATCGGTCTGAAAAAGCCTTACATTTGGCTCAAAATGACAATTTTTCTATTTTAATCCTATTTTGTCCGCCATTTTTGTTACCATAGCAACGGAAAGAGTAAAATAAATGCCAGAGTTTTACACTTGGACCATTCATCAAATAAACCAAGTGGGTGAATTTTGGTGAAAAGCAACTTTCAGTTTTTGGCTCCAGAGGGGGCCAAATTTGCCCCTTAATGCAATTATCCCTTTCTGGTAGAAATGGAGATATTTCCCCCAAATCAATTAGGTGGGAAGGAAATGTTTGGTTCACAACTAAGGAATTATAGTATGTTAAGTGAAAAATGTTTCTTGACCAACCCTCAATGTTCTAAGATACAGTATTAACTACACCCTGTCATGATCAAAAATAGTAAGTGAGTATGATCAGGAAATACCACAATCACAAACCGCAGACAACTCCGTGGCACCGCGAGGAAGCTGCCAGTCTCAGAGTCATCATGTCACAGCCATAGAGTTCAAAGGAATAGCATGTAACGAAATATTAGCCTGCAAATGAACCAAATTATTGTTGATCTGCATTGTTTGTTTGATTGAAATAACAATGCATTACACTTGTCAAGCCTTACCTAGTATGTTAAATGAAATGTAACAGTTCAATTCCTCTGCTAATGTAAAATCTGTAGAACGAGAAAAAAAGCCCCAAACTGAGAATGAATTTTTGTAGCTGATGGTGTCAATGAATGGGCTCCATCGCGAGAAACCCTGTCTTAGGATAATTCTACCAAAATGAGACTCAAACCAGTCTGCTCAGTTAATTAACTTGCTAAAAAATTGAAAGTTCCCTTGTGGTCGGTTAGATACGATACTTTGCAATAAGCGTTTAACAATGGTGCTGATCAAACTGCACAGATGAGCAGGCTGCTCTGCCCATTGTTATTTGCAAACCCGCGACGACAGGTGTTCCCACGCATTGGCCCACATTTACCAATGTATCAATTTAGGCGAGTACAGGAGTTTCAGCAGCTTCACCAAGAGAAAACCAAACTTTGGATAATTCTACCAAAATCAGACTCAAACCAGCATAGCTCAGCTAAAATAACTTGCTACAAACCCGCGAAGACAGGTTTCCCCTCGTCTTGAACCACATGTCTCAGATAAAACTGTTCTATGAATTAAGGTAAGTACAGGAATTTCAACAACATTCACATTACAGACCCAATCCCCACTCTGAGAGAGATGAACAGTAATAGCTCTGTAACTATAAGCATTGCCATGTTGAGTGATTATCTGAGACTGCATTACAGTCGAAAAGATGCCTTTAACTAACAGTTATACATTGCTATTAAAACAGTTGTTCTTGAATATTCTGCTATGAGAGTGTTTTGCGCATTTGGAACTTGTTCTGGTGTATAGATATAAGATCTATCAAAAACCCATCTCAAGAGTGTTTTATCAAAGGATCTTCAAAACGCGCTTACTTACCGAACTACTGGCCGCAATACGAAATAAGAGCTCTTGGAAAAATTACTAACCCAAACTCGGTTAAGTCAAATCCAAGTCTGTAAAATTTGTTTGATGCGTAAAAGATAGTTTGCTCTGCTCAAAGCACTGCCCAACTCATTCAAAAACAGTGGGTCATTAGGTTCATTCTTCAATGTTAACATTTTGCAGCGTCTGTAAAGTGAAAGGACATAATTCCAAACTGTTGCTTAATTTGAACAACAATATATTGATTCCATATCTAGATGGTTTGTTTTTGATGCCTTCAGATGTATCCATAAATGTCATATCTCCAATACACAGATTGATAGTGAGGTCAAATTCCTGTTGGTTAATTGTAAATTACCAATGACGCCAAAGTTTCACATGCTGCATGGAGTAAATAATCCATATATGGTGATATGCAGCCAGTCTGCAAAATTTCACGATTGTACTCTTAGTCGCTTACTTGAACCTGTATACATTTAACACATTCAACAACATAATAATCCGTATATTGGAATTGTCATCTTAGGTGCAAAGAAGATGACTGTTTTTAAAGGCTGTATAGCGTGTCTTTATACATAAAGATTGTGTTTTGCCCTTATTCTAACCAGAACATAATCTGAGATGTCTCAGATAAAACTGTTCTAAGCTGTATACAATGTAGTAGAACACTGAGCACAATCTTGAGATTCCATGCCAATATCAAATTGTTCATCATTAAGATAGTCCGGCAGAATTTGGGCAAATTTTAGGAGGACCTCGAACTTGATTTTAAACTTTTTTCTTTATGGATTCTGGTAGTGCATATGTTGTCCTTGAAAAATTCGAGTGATACCACTCTGGCATCATTGAGCATTTTGATATATTTAAGATGGCGTCCAAGATGGAGGCCAATTGTAAGTTAAAAAATTGTGTGATATGGAAAAGTGTCTCAAACCTATTTTTTCCTTAAATTGTTGGCTATGACGTTGGTATCTAGTTGAAGACACTAAGCTCATAACAAAAATTTAAAAATAAAATAAGAATTTAGACAAAATGGCCGCCAAAATCGCAATTTATTGCAAAAAAAATATAAGAAAATTTTCGATGGCCCGACAAACTCCAGGGAATTGCAAGTAAAATGCTGATTTTACTGATTCTTCAGTTACATACACCATCCTTGTAACATCCGAGTCATGCAGCTAATGCATCACTCAGAATTCGATATATTCAAATGGCGTTCAGGATGTTAGCTGATAAGTTTTACAATCCCGTGGGAGCCGCATCTAACCTGTAGACATGTCTGGTGGATTTGTGACCAGAATTCTCGCCTGATGGAGAAGCACTTTACAAACACGTGTATCTGAATAAATAAACCCAGCATGCATGTCTAACAGAGTTGCACTGTACAAGCAGGCATATCTGAGATTGGCACCGGATCAACAAACATGTCTGATGTAATTGCACCTCTGTAAGAGTAGCACCAGGAATTGTAGCCATCCCTCTTCCGTCTGCACTCAACTAGTCAAAATGTCGGTTGAAGTGCAAAACGGACCAGCAGGCAGGGCATATAGTGAGGTACCACGCCAACAGACATGGCCTATAGTGAGGCACCACACAAGAGGACATGACCTACAGCGAGGCACCACACCAGAAGGCGTGACCTATAGTGAGGCACTACGCCAACAGGCATGACATATAATGATTCACCTCACCAGCAGGCACAGCTGATAGTTAGACACTATTCCAGCATTCACGACTGATAGTAAGACACCATACCAGCAGGTATAGCAGATAGAGAAGCACAACGCCATCAGATCCCCGCTGCAGACATGCAATATTGAGTGACAAAATGACAGCAGGCATGCTGATTGAGTGGCCACAGTCCAGCAAGCATCCATCTTGCAGCAGTACTGAACCAGTAGGCATGTTTGAACAGCAGCGGTGTATGTGACAGTAACTCTAGGCCAGCAGGCATATATGTTGCAGCTGCAGTGACATAACAACTCTCTTCACGGCAAGGTAGACGTCTTGGCTAATAAAGTTTCACAGTTTTAGATGGCATTTCTGATAGAGGGGCATCAGTTAATTACCTTTTCTCCTAGATTTCCAATGGAATGTACCAAGTCCGCAAGCATATCTGTTGACGTTTCCCTGAACAGCGATCATGTAATGCCACCAGCTGATCATATCCGAAATGCTCAGCATCACACGTGTTTAATAATGTGGTACTGAACCGGCACAAATGCGGTTTATTGAGACTCGGGGCCAGCAGCAGTCATACGTGTTAGTTACATCGCACCGGCAAAATTACAACTAACAGGAATGCTGGGTACTGTTGCACTGGACCAGCGGGCATGTCTGTTCAAGTTACATCCGGCCAGTGTGCATGTCTGTTGTACTTTCTCCCGTCAAGCTGCCCAGGCATCATTGCTACAGATCAGCAGACATATTTACCATTATTGATTATGTGGCAGTGGACCAGCATACATGTCTGAAACCAAGCAATTATGTCTGTAGCAGCTTCACAAGACTAGCAGGCATGTTGCAGTACCAATGTTTTAAACGTTGCTTTGAACCAACAGGCATGTTTGTTGCAGTTGCACCTGGCCATCTGGCACGTCGGTTACAATTAAACTCGACCAGCATGCATTTCTGTTAGAGTTGCATCTTCCAGCAGATATGTTTGAATCAGTTGCAACTGACTTACAAGCACATCTGTAGTTGTGTGGCTGAACCAACAAGTATATATGTTACACTTGCCTCAGACTCGCAGTAATGCCCCTATGATCGTACCCAACTAACGGACTGGTAAGTACAATTGCATGTATTTTACAGTTGCACCTGACTAGCAGCTATGTCTTTATAAAGTGCAAACTATCAGCATGCATGTCTGTTGCACCCGACCATTAGCCATGTCTGTAACAAATGCATCTGGCCATTTCCCATGTCTGTAACAAATGCATCTGGCCATTTCTCATGTCTTTAACAGTTGCATCTTACCAACAGTCATATTCGTAAACATGTGCATAAAAGCATGCCTGTCTGATACACTTGCTCTGGACCAGCATTCATATTTGTTATAGCAATATCCAACCATCTGTGCTGTCTGTTGCACTTGCATCAGATCAGAGAAATAGTAATGGTTGCTACAATTGCACCGGGCAAGAAGGCCCATACCAACCAGCATTCAAGATCTGCAGCATGCAGATACCTTATTTTTTTGTAAATTTTATCTATCCATCCAGCTGACTTTTTTCCGCATATTGATTCAAAAAAGGTTTGTACTTTGATCAAACACTCTGTCACAAAGTTTACAGTGATATCGTCCGTTCAGCATACCCTGTCATTTATCACTTCATTTTTTTGATGAAATGTTTCCTAAAGTAGGAATTTTTATAAAAAATAATATGATATTATGGTATTATCAGATCCGGCCAAAAGTGGTCTGGAAAGTGCATGGTGCATGGATTGATTGTTACGATTCTCAGAAAAAAGACAAAAACATTACCATTACGAAAAATAAGAGACTGTTATTTTTTCTTTGCAGTGTATCATATAGTGATAAAGGAGTGATTTCCTCTGCTAATGGCAAAAACCATGTGATTCACCACCATGTTATTGGTGCTCTCTTGGACGTCATCATAAATATTTTACAACGCTGAAAAACAACAATAATATGCTAGTCAAATTTTCCAAACGCAACTGAAAACTATCAGAAAATAGTTACTTACTGCGAATTTGATTTCAGGTTGAATTTTGCTTTTAATGGCGGCCATCTATGACACCATCTTTAATATTTCAAACTTGTGACGTCAGGCTCTGCAAATGCATAGCGCCTAGCTTAAAGGTTCTAATTAGACTAATCTTGCTACAATAGATACATCTGTTTGTGAATGCTACACTAGATAAATCTGCCTGTGAATGCTACACTAGATAAATCTGCCTGTGAATGCTACACTAGATAAATCTGCCTGTGAATGCTACACTAGATAAATCTGCCTGTGAATGCTACACTAGATAAATCTGCCTGTGAATGCTACACCAGATAAAGCTGCCTGTGAATGCTTTGTTTTAATCGTTTGTATTATTAGGCATCTAAGCATCGATAAAAGTCAAAATTGAAATGCTTTATATCGAGTTTTTTTGGTCAGATAGGTCTAAGGAACCTAACTGACAGCTATCTTCGACGCCATCTTAAAAAATTTCTGAATCAAAACCATGCTCTTATTTGGTCGTTTGTATCATTTAGCCTCTAAACATCCATAAAAGTCAACATTAAAGTGTTTTTATCGAGTATGTTGGTCATATAGGTCTTTGAAACCTAACTGACGGCCATCTTGGACGCCATCTTTAATATTTCTACCTTCTGAATCAAAATAATTTTCCATTTTAATCGGATGTAAAATATAGCCTCTGAAAAGTCAAAAATAAAATGCTTTTGATCGAGTATGTTGGTCGTATGGGTCTTAGGGGCCTAACTGACGGCCATCTTGGACGCCATCTTGAATATTTCAAAACGCTCAATGATGCCAGAGTGGCACCAGTTGGATTCATCAAGTACAATGCCTCAACAACAAGAATCAACAAAGAAAAAAAACTTTAAAATCAAGTTCCAGGTCATTCTGGTTTTCCACCGGACTAAGACTGTATGGTATGCCTTCGTTTTCCGTACATAATTTTAGACTTTAAAGATAATAACAGTTCATCAAAAACTAATCCATTGAGTCCAGGGTTAAAACCATTGAGTGCTGCCATTAACATCAGCCTATAACGGACCCCTCGAACCCGCGTGGAAAAATCTCAGCTAATGAAATAGTTTATTTTGATCATATTTAGTAGCTTCAAACAGTGAATTCTGTGTCAAACTCCACAACTTGGTATCGCAATCAGGCAGATTTATCTAGTGTAGCAAGACTAGTCTAATTAGAACCTTTAAGCTAGGCGCTGTGCATTTGCAGGGCCTGACGTACCAGGGCTTTGGTTAGGGTAAGGGCAAAAAAGAGAACCTTTTTGGCAAAGCTTTGGTTAGAATATGGACAAAAATACAGAAAAAATATTTTGGTAGGGCTTTGGTTGGAATAAAGGCAAAAATAGAGAAAACAACCTTTTGGGAAAAGCTTTGGTTTTAATAGTGGTAAAAATAGATTAAAAAGCCTTAGAGGCAGGACTTTGGTTAGAATAAGGGCAAAAGTAGAGAATAAAAACCTTTTTGGTTAGGGTTAGGGCAAAAATAGAGAAAAACACCCTTTTTGGTAGGGTTTTGGTTAGAATAAGGACAAAAATAAAGAAAATCACCCTTGTTTTGTAGGGCTTTGTTCGAATAAAGGCAACAATAGAGAAAAATACCCTTTCTGGCAGAACTTTGGTTAGGGTTAGGGTAAGGGCAAAAAAGAGAAATAGACCCTTTTGGTAGGGTTTTGGTTAGTTTATTTGACCTACATGTATTTACTTGAGGGCCTCAAGGAAGATTATAATGTTGCTAAATGTTAACCCTCTTTAAATAGAAACTTACTAAGATACTTTCTTACATACGGTTTGGCCTAGCTCCAGAAGGAAGGTGTTTGAAAATTCACTCTAGTTATAACACATAACTGTGGCAAATAAGAACCAGATCAGTGTGAACTATAATAAATACTTGCTTTAATTTTGACCTCCATGATACTAGGCTCAGCAGTTCCAGTCTGGAATGAGTTGGCCATCGCCTGCAAAATCAAGCTAGTATTCGGAGGCAAAGTTTTTGCAGTCCCCAATCGAATCTGCAGTGAAGTGAAGTGAAGTAAATTGTGTTGCTTATCTTACATGAGCACATACCTTGAACGAGAGACGCAGTGCCACCGGCGGTGTCTAGCATGTACCAATAGCGATTGCACCGGAGCAAGGTATCGCTGGCGGTGACCGCATGTGCTGCATGGCGTGGTGCGGAGCAGAAAAAAGCAGTTCAGGCTGTCAATGCAATGCCATGTAAGTACAGATGGGCAGCAGGCAGAACAGGGACTATGATTACATACAAGTGACTAGGGGAATTAAAATAGCAAAAGGGGTATGTGCATTAAGAGGCTATTTTGGCCCCCCTATGAGGCCAAAAAATGAAAATTGCTTTTCACAAGTTTCTTCTTATTAGTTTATTAGAACAATAGCCCAATTGTAAAAGTCTGGGATCGATACTATTTTTACCGTTGCTATGGTAACAAAAATGGCTGCCAAAAATAGGCTGAAAATAGGAAAGTGACCATTTTGGAGCAAGTTTAAGATATTTGACAGACAAATTAACATAGAGCACAAGCAAATACCAAACAATATTTTAACAGAGGATAAGAATTATCACGGCACACAATATATTAATTTTTTTTAGGTAGTCGCTTGTGCTGATATCTAATTCTTAAAAAATCGGTCTGAAAAAGCCTTACATTTGGCTCAAAATGACAACTTTTCTATTTCAATCCTATTTTGTCCGCCATTTCTGTTACCATAGCAACGGAAAGTAAAATAAATGCCAGAGTTTTACACTTGGACCATTCATCAAATAAACCAAGTGGGTGAGTTTTGGTGAAAAGCAACTTTCAGTTTTGGCTCCAGAGGGGGCCAAATTTGCCCCTTAATGCAATTATCCCTTTCCCAAATCAATCAGGTGGGAAGGAAATGTTTGGTTCACAACTAAGGAATTATAGTATGTTAAGTGAAAAATGTTTCTTGACCAACCCTCAATGTTCTGAGATACAGTATTAACTACACCCTGTCATGATCAAAAATAGTAAGAGAGTATGATCAGGAAATACAACAATCACAAACCGCAGACAACTCCGTGGCACCACGAGGAAGCTGCCAGTCTCAGAGGCATCATGTCACAGCCATAGAGTTCAAAGGAATAGCATGTAACGAAATATTAGCCTGCAAATGAACCAAATTATTGTTGATCTGCATTGTTTGTTTGATTTAAATAACAATGCATTACACTTGTCTAGCCTAACCTAGTATGTTAAATGAAATGCCACATTCCAATTCCTCTGCTAATGTCAAATCTGTAAACCAGAGAAAAATAGCCCCAAACTGAGAATGAAGTTTTGTAGTTGATTGCGTCAATGAATGGGCTCCATCGCGAGAAACCCTGTCTTGGGATAATTCTACCAAAGTGAGACTCAAACCAGTCTGCTCAGTTAATTAACTTGCTAAAAAATTGAACGTTCCCTTGTGGTCGGTTAGATACGATACTTTGCAATAAGCGTTTAACAATGGTGCTGATCAAACTGCACAGATGAGCAGGCTGCTCTGCCCATTGTCATTTGCAAACCCACGAAGACAGGTTTTCCCACGCTTTGGTTAGAATAAGAGCAACAATAGAGTAAACACCTTTATTGCATGGCTTTGGTTAGAATAAGGACAAAACTAGAGAAAATCACCCTTGTTTTGTAGGGCTTTGTTTAGAATAAGAGCAACAATAGGGCAAACACCCTTTCTGGCAGGGCTTTGGTTAGGGTAAGGGCAAAAAAGAGAAAAACCTTTTTTGCTAGGCCTTTGGTTAGTTTATTTGACCTACATGTAATTACTTGAGGGCCTCAAGGAAGATTATAATATTGCTAAATGTTATCACTCTTTCAATAGAAGCTTACTTACTAAGATACTTTCTTACATACGGTTTAAACAAGCTCCAGAAGGAAGGTGTTACATCCACAGAGTTCAAAGCAATAGCATGTAATGAAATATTAGCCTGGAAATTAACCAAATTATTGTTGATCTGCATTGTTTGTTTGATTTAAATAACAATGCATTACACTTGTCTAGCCTAACCTACTATGTTAAATGAAATGCCACAGTCCAATTCCTCTGCTAATGTAAAATCTGTAGAGCAGAGAAAAAAAGCCCCAAACTGAGAATGAATTTTTGTAGCTGATGGTGCAATGAATAGGCTCCATCGCGAGAAACCCTGTCTTGGGATAATTCTACCAAAATGAGACTCAAACCAGTCTGCTCAGTTAATTAACTTGCTAAAAAATTGAATGTTCCCTTGTGGTCGGTTAGATACGATACTTTGCAATAAGCGTTTAACAATGGTGCTGATCAAACTGCACAGATGAGCAGGCTGCTCTGCCCATTGTTATTTGCAAACCCGCGGCGACAGGTGTTCCCACGCATTGGCCCACATTTATCAATGTATCAATTTAGGCAAGTACAGGAGTTTCAGCAGCTTCACCTAGAGAAAACCTAACTTTGGATAATTCTACCAAAATCAGACTCAAACCAGTATAGCTCAGCTAAAATAACTTGCTACAAACCCGCGAAGACAGGTTTACCCTCGTCTTGACCCACATGTCTCAGATAAAACTGTTCTATGAATTAAGGTAAGTACAGGAATTTCAACAACATTCACATTACAGACCCAATCCCCACTCTGAGAGAGATGAACAGTAATGGCTCTGTAACTATAAGCATTGCCATGTTGCGTGATTATCTGAGACTGCATTACAGACGAAAAGATGCATTTAACTAACTGTTATACATTGCTATTAAAGCAGTTGTTCTTGACTACTAAATGTTCTGCTATGAGAGTGTTTTGCGCATTTGGAACTTGTTCTGGTGTATGGATATACGTTCTATCAGAAACCCATCTCAAGAGTGTTTTATCAAAGGATCTTCAAAACGTGCTTACTTATCGAACTACTGGCCGCAATAAGAAATAAGAGCTCTTGGAAAAATTACTAACCTAAACTCGGTTTAGTCAAATCCATGTCTGTAAAATTTGTTAGATACGAAAAAGATAGTTTGCTCTGCTCAAAGCACTGCTCGACTCATTCAAAAACAGTGGGTCATTAGGTTCATTCTTCAATGTAAACATTTTGCAGCGTCTGTAAAGTGAAAGGACATAATTTTAAACTGTTGTTTAATTTGAACAACAATATATTGATTCTATATCTAGATGGTCTGTTTTTGATGCCTTCAGATGTATCCATAAATGTCATATCTCCAATACACAGATTGATAGTGAGGTCAAATTCCTTTTGATTAATTGTAAATTCCCAATGACGTCAAAGTAACACATGCTGCATGGAGTAAATAATCCATATATGTTGATATGCAACCAGTCTGCAAAATTTCACGATTGTACTCTTAGTCGCTTACTTGAACCTGTATACATTTAACACATTCAACATCATAATATTCCGTTCACAGGAATTGTCATCTTAGATGCAAAGAAGATGACTGTTTTTAAAGGCTGTTATAGCGTGTCTTTATACATAAAGATTGTTCTTTGCCCTTATTCTAACCAGAACATAATCTGAGATGTCTCAGATAAAGCTGTTCTAAGCTGTATAGATCACTGAGCACAATCTTGAGATTCCATGCCAATATCAAATTGTTCATCATTAAGACTGTATGGTATGCCTTCGTTCTCCGTACATAATTTTAGACTTTAGGCTAAGGAATTATAGTATGTTAAGTGAAAAATGTTTCTTGACCAACCCTCAATGTTCTGAGATACAGTATTAACTACACCGGGTCATGATCAAAAATAGTAAGTGAGTATGATCAGGAAATACAACAATCACAAACCGCAGACAACCGCAGACAACCCCGTGACCGATCACGACCCGGTACCATACTTTCGTGGAGATTGATCATGAAATAATTTCTACGGTCATTCTCCTCTCTTCCGCTGATTTATTCAAGAAGGGTTGTTGTCAGTTACAAGCGAAAGAATGTGCACAAATTACTGGTTAACCGCTTGCTCAAGCCTGCCGAGGAAAAAGTGTGGTTAAGTGAACTGACCGTCCCGCAATGACCATAGCTGTTGACATGGGACGTTAAGCAACAATAACAACAACAACAACAACCCCGTGGCACCGCGAGGAAGCTGCCAGTCTCATAGTCATCATGTCGCAGCCATAGAGTTCAAAGCAATAGTATGTAATGAAATATTAGCCTGGAAATGAACCAAATTATTGTTGATCTGCATTGTTTGTTTGATTTAAATAACAATGCATTACACTAATCAAGCCTAACCTAGTATGTTAAATGAAATGCCACAGTCCAATTCCTCTGCTAATGTCAAATCTGTAAGGCAAAGAGCCCCAAACTGAGAATGAATTTTTGTAGCTGATGGTGTCAATGAATAGGCTCCATCGCGAGAAATACTGTCTTGGGATAATTCAAACCAGTCTGCTCAGCTATAGTAACTTGCTAAAAAATTGAAAGTTCCCTTGTGGCCGGTTAGATACGATACTTTGCAATAAGCGTTTAACAATGGTGCTGATCAGACTGCATTAAAGAATGAACCTATTGACCCACAGGTTTTCCCATGCCTTGGCCCACATTTACAAATGTATCAATTGAGGCAAGTACATGAGTTTAAGCAGCTTCACCAAGAGAAAACCTAACTGTGGATAATTCTACCAAAATCAGACTCAAACCAGTAAAGCGCAGCTAAAATAACTTGCTAAAAACATTAAAAGTTCCCTAATGGCTGGTTAGATTCGATACTTCCAATAAGCGTTTAACAAAGGTGCTGATCAAAACTGCACAGATGGGCAGGCTGTAATGCCCCATGTTATTTACAAACCGGCGAAGACAGTTTACCCCTCGTCTTGACCCACATGTCTCAAATAAAACTGTTCTATGAATTAAGGTGAGTACAGGAATTTCAACAACATTCACATTACAGACCCAATCCCCACTCTGAGAGAGATGAACAGTAATGGCTCTGTAACTATAAGCAATGCCATGTTGAGTGATTATCTGAGACTGCATTACAGTCGAAAAGATGCATTTAACTAACAGTTATACATTGCTATTAAAGCAGTTGTTCTTGACTACTAAATGTTCTGCTATGAGAGTGTTTTGCGCATTTGGAACTTGTTCTGGTGTATGGATATAAGTTCTATCAGACGCCCATCTCAAGAGTGTTTTATCAAAGGATCTTTAAAACGCGCTTAATTACTGAACTTCTGGTCGCAATACGAAATAAGAGCTCTTGGAAAAATTACTAACCCAAACTCGGTTAAGTCAAATCCAAGTCTGTAAAATTTGGTTGATACGAAAAATTTAGTTTGCTCTTTTCAAAGACTCATTCATAAACAGTGGGTCAGTAGGTTCATATTTCAATGTAACATTTTGCAGCGTCTGTAAAGTGAAAGGACATTATTTCAAACTGTTGTTTAATTTGAACAACAATATATTGATTCCATATCTAGATGGTCTGATTTTGATGCCTTCAGATGTATCCATAAATGTCATAACTCCAATACACAGATAAGTAGTGAGGTCAAACTCCTGTTGGTTAATTGTAAATTCCCAATGACGTCAAAGTTACACATGCTGCATGGAGTAAATAATCCATATAATACCAGACTGCAAAATTTCACGATTGTACTCTTAGTGGCTTACTTGAACCTGTATACATTAAACACATTCAACAACATAATAATCAGAACACTGGAATTGTCATCTTAGGTGTAAAGAAGATGACTGTTTTTAAAGGCTGTTATAGCGTGTCTTTATACATAAAGATTGTTCTTTGCCCTTATTCTAACCAGAACATAATCTGAGATGTCTCAGATAAAACTGTTCTAAGCTGTATAGATCACTGAGCACAATCTTGAGATTCCATGCCAATATCAAATTGTTCATCATTAAGACTGTATGGTATGCCTTCGTTCTCCGTACATAATTTTAGACTTTAGGCTAAGGAATTATAGTATGTTAAGTGAAAAATGTTTCTTGACCAACCCTCAATGTTCTGAGATACAGTATTAACTACACCGGGTCATGGTCAAAAATAGTAAGTGAGTATGATCAGGAAATACAACAATCACAAACCGCAGACAACCGCAGACAACCCCGTGACCGATCACGACCCGGTACCATACTTTCGTGGAGATTGATCATGAAATAATTTCTACAGTCATTCTCCTCCCTTCCGCTGATTTATTCAAGAAGGGTTGTTGTCAGTTACAAGCGAAAGAAAGTGCACAAATTACTGGTTAACCGCTTGCTCAAGCCTGCGGAGGAAAAAGTGTGGTTAAGTGAACTGACCGTCCCGCAATGACCATAGCTGTAGACATGGGACGTAAAGCAACAATAACAACAACAACAACAACCCCGTGGCACCGCGAGGAAGCTGCCAGTCTCATAGTCATCATGTCACAGCCATAGAGTTCAAAGCAATAGTATGTAATGAAATATTAGCCTGGAAATGAACCAAATTATTGTTGATCTGCATTGTTTGTTTGATTTAAATAACAATGCATTTCACTAATCAAGCCTAACCTAGTATGTTAAATGAAATGCCACAGTCCAATTCCTCTGCTAATGTCAAATCTGTAAGGCAAAGAGCCCCAAACTGAGAATGAATTTTTGTAGCTGATGGTGTCAATGAATAGGCTCCATCGCGAGAAATACTGTCTTGGGATAATTCAAACCAGTCTGCTCAGCTATAGTAACTTGCTAAAAAATTGAAAGTTCCCTTGTGGCCGGTTAGATACGATACTTTGCAATAAGCGTTTAACAATGGTGCTGATTAGACTGCATTAAAGAATGAACCTATTGACCCACAGGTTTTCCCACGCCTTGGCCCACATTACAAATGTATCAATTGAGGCAAGTACATGAGTTTAAGCAGCTTCACCAAGAGAAAACCTAACTGTGGATAATTCTACCAAAATCAGACTCAAACCAGTAAAGCGCAGCTAAAATAACTTGCTAAAAACATTAAAAGTTCCCTTATGGCTGGTTAAATTCGATACTTCCAATAAGCGTTTAACAAAGGTGCTGATCAAAACTGCACAGATGGGCAGGCTGTAATGCCCCATGTTATTTACAAACCGGCGAAGACAGTTTACCCCTCGTCTTGACCCACATGTCTCAAATAAAACTGTTCTATGAATTAAGGTGAGTACAGGAATTTCAACAACATTCACATTACAGACCCAATCCCCACTCTGAGAGAGATGAACAGTAATGGCTCTGTAACTATAAGCATTGCCATGTTGAGTGATTATCTGAGACTGCATTACAGTCGAAAAGATGCATTTAACTAACAGTTATACATTGCTATTAAAGCAGTTGTTCTTGACTACTAAATGTTCTGCTATGAGAGTGTTTTGCGCATTTGGAACTTGTTCTGGTGTATGGATATACGTTCTATCTAAAACCCATCTCAAGAGTGTTTTATCAAAGGATCTTTAAAACGCGCTTACTTACCGAACTTCTGGCCGCAATACGAAATAAGAGCTCTTGGAAAAATTACTAACCCAAACTCGGTTAAGTCAAATCCAAGTCTGTAAAATTTGGTTGATACGAAAAATTTAGTTTGCTCTTTTCAAAGACTCATTCATAAACAGTGGGTCAGTAGGTTCATATTTCAATGTAACATTTTGCAGCGTCTGTAAAGTGAAAGGACATTATTTCAAACTGTTGTTTAATTTGAACAACAATATATTGATTCCATATCTAGATGGTCTGATTTTGATGCCTTCAGATGTATCCATAAATGTCATAACTCCAATACACAGATAAGTAGTGAGGTCAAACTCCTGTTGGTTAATTGTAAATTCCCAATGACGTCAAAGTTACACATGCTGCATGGAGTAAATAATCCATATAATACCAGTCTGCAAAATTTCACGATTGTACTCTTAGTCGCTTACTTGAACCTGTATACATTGAACACATTCAACAACATAATAATCAGAACACTGGAATTGTCATCTTAGGTGCAAAGAAGATGACTGTTTTTAAAGGCTGTATAGCGTGTCTTTATACATAAAGATTGTGTTTTGCCCTTATTCAAACCAGAACATAATCTGAGATGTCTCAGATAAAACTGTTCTAAGCAATAAAGATCACTGAGCACAATCTTGAGATTCCATGTCAATATCAAATTGTTCATCATTAAGACTGTATGGTATGCCTTCGTTCTCTGTACATGATTTTAGACTTTGAAGATAATAGCAGTTCATCAAGAACTAATCCATTGTATCCAAGGTTATAATTATTGAGTGTATCTTGTGCCTTTAACATCAGCCTATAACGGACCCCTCGAACCCGCGTGGAAAAATCTCAGCTAATGAAATAGTTTATTTTGATCATATTTAGTAGCTTCAAACAGTGAGAGCTGTGTCAAACTCCACAACTTGGTATCGCAATCAGGCAGGTTTAGCTCAGAGCAATCCCCTGCAAGGGCTAGTCTAATTAGAACCTTTAAGCAAGGCGCTGTGCATTTGCAGAGCCTGACGTACCAGGGCTTTGGTTAGGGTAAGGGCAAAAATAGAGAAAACAACCTTTTTGGCAAAGCTTTGGTTAGAATAAGGGCAAAAATACAGAACAAAAATTTTTGGTAGGGCTTTGGTTAGAATAAGGACAAAAATGGAGAAAACAACCTTTTGGGAAAAGCTTTGGTTAGAATAGTGGTAAAAAATAGAGAAAAAAGCCCTAGAAGCAGAACTTTCGTTAGAATAAGGGCAAAAATAGAGAAAAACACCCTTTTTGGTAGGGCTTTGGTTAGAATAAGAGCAAAATAGAGAAAACACTTTTGTGGCAGGGCTTTGGTTTGAATAGTGGCAAAAATAGAGAAAATCACCCTTTTTCGTAGGGCTTTGTTAAGAAAAAGGGTAACAATAAAGAAAAACACCCTTTCTTGCAGAACTTTGGTTAGGGTTAGGGCAAAAAAGAGAAAAAGACCCTTTTTGGTAGGGCTTTGGTTAGGGTAAGGGCAAAAATAGAGAAAAAATCGTTTGGCAAAGCTTTGGTTAGAATAAGGGCAAAATACAGAAAAAAAACAGTTTGGTAGGGCTTTGGTTAGAATAAGGGCAAAAATAGAGAAAACACTTTTTTTGGGAAAAGCTTTGGTTAGAATAGTGGTAAAAATAGAGAGAAAAAAGCCTAAGTGGCAGGACTTTGGTTAAAATAAGGGTAAAAATAGAGAACAAAAACCTTTTTGGTAGGACTTTGGTTAAAATAAGGGCAAAAATAGAGAAAAACACCCTTTATACAGGGGCTTTGGTTAGAATAGTGGTAAAAATGGAGATAAATCCTGAGAGGCAAGGCTTTGGTTCGAATAAGGGCAAAATACAGTAAAACACTCTTTGTTGTAGAGCTTTCGTTAAGATAAGGGCACAAATAGAGAAAAACACCCTTTTTGGTAGGGCTTTGGTTAGAACAAGGACAAAAATAGTGGTAAAAATGGAGATAAATCCTGAGAGGCAAGGCTTTAGTTCGAATAAGGGCAAAATACAGTAAAACACTCTTTGTTGTGGAGCTTTCGTTAAAATAAGGGCACAAATAGAGAAAATCGCCATTTTTGGTAGGGCTTAACCCTTTTAAGAACATATTTGGTTAGAATAAGGGCAAAAATAGAGAAAAAACACTCTTTGTGGAAGAGCTTTGATTAGGGTAAGGGCAAATTAAAGAAAACAATATTTCTGTCTTTAGACTTTAAGGTTTTGCACATATGATAATTTTACTCTCTATTTCAATATTTCGGCTAAAGGCCTTTATCAAGGAAAAACATGTCAATATCAACTACATAGTCTCTGTTCCACCATTTTGAATTTGTTTATATTGATGTGTGACATCACGTTGAGCTAAGACCCAGATCAGCCTGCACTTCTGTGCAGTCTGGTCTGTGCCTTTGTTTTCCCCTTCCAGCTAAATATTCAACAGTTTGCCTCATGCGAATTTCTGGAATATAGCATGGTCCCTAGGCCGTGGAACTTTTTTCTTGCTCAAATGGGCTGAATACGGTAATTATCCTGCTTATTGCTGTTAAAATGCTAACATTTGTTGATTTTTAACATCTGTGAGTCGAAATAATTTCAGTACTTTGTTGTTTTTTCTCAAGCGTTTGTAATTCCGTGCTCGGCTAGGTTGAGTGTGAGTTAGGGTTTGTAGCCTTGGGACCTGGTTCCTGAGGCTGGGCTCCATTGTTCAGGTAGGTGCTTAGTCGCGGACCTCTTGGACAGAGTTGTTCCATGTCGATCTAGTACTTTCCAAGACTCTTACCGGGATGCACAGGTGTGCAGTCCGGTGTGAGTCTTGATCTGGTGCTTATTTAGGAGTTGGTGTGCCCAGACTTTCATAGGCTGTTGTGCAGATTTTCTTGTGGATATTTTTTTTCTAGTACACAGTGGAGACTCTTTTCAGTCAGTGCATCTGATGCACAGTGTGGTTTGGGTCTCCATTATGTACTTTAGTCCTCTTTTTGTGTCGTTTCGCATGGGCGAAGGTTCGCATGTTTAATCCTAGATTCAGGATTTTGGGCTGATTTCCCACAGAAAGTCAGCTGTTGTTATAAGATTCTTTGACCTATGTTCAGTTTGAAAGGTTTGAGATCAGAATTTCTAATGTTCAGGACTTTCGGAAGTTTAAACTTTAGAAAAGTCGAACTGTATACCTTTGGAACAAAGATTGGGCCTTTCATCTTTTTGTACGATTTTTCTTTGCTAGCTGATGTAATTATTCATTAATGGTAAATGGTTTGAACCTGGATTAGGTCCGACAAAATGTCAGACTTGATCTGAGTTCATACTGTTTATAACCTTTTTTCTCAATGCTCACCGTTGTTTCACTGCGCATGCAAACTATATATGCTTAAAAGATGAGGGGATTTGTTTCCGGGCTCCGAGTTTGTGTTGTCATGCAAAAAAGTATGAGAATACAAATAATTGTTGATATTTGGGTACTTGTGAGCATAATGGATTTCATGCCTGGTAAGGGTGAGCAAGAAACAGGTATCTTTTACGGGAAAAGCGGTGTGACGTCGTGGCGTTACGTTCATGTCAACGTGATGTCACACATCAATATAAACAAATTCAAAATGTACTCTTGCATGTAAATGCTAATTTATTAGAATCAGGGAACAAAACTATTTTTTCTGCAGTTCAAGTATTTATCTTGAAGACTAAACGCTTCTGACCCAACTTCAACAACAACAACAACAACAGCAACAACTACAACTTATTTTTCCAACACATAATATACTTAAGGAATAAAGAAACGTAACAGACGAATGCATAATTTTTGCGTGTTTAAATAACGGTTTGGTGAAATCTCTTTTGAAAAATTCTTATTGAGCATTTATAGCATGTGATGAAATACCAAAACGTCATCTTAACGCTACATTTTACGCTACAAGATGGAAAAATATGAAAACGTAAAATATGACGTTTACGTCAGAATAAAGATCAAGAAAACCCGTCTTTTCCATGCTTGATTATTTGGCGTCGACTTGACAATGTGCAAATCAAACAAACGTCCAATCATATTCGTAATGCAGTTAAATATTGCGCCAAAACACGCTACTTGAATGGCAAGATACATCATGGTAGTGAATAATCGATAAACGTCACTTAGAGCCGTCGGGTTTGGGTCGCTGGTGAATATACGGATAAGATAAACATAGAGACATAAGAACATGCTTTCTTGTGAAAAACTGACTTTTCAGATACCGTAGAAATACGCTGGTAAGGTGTTTATATTGACGTTAGCCAAACAAAACACGGCATAATGCAAGATAAAGCATCTGATTATATGCCGAGAGTAAACACCAAACTTGTTAACTGTAACCTAAACTTTTTCACTGGACCATTTTATCATTAGAAAAACACATAAACATCATGGAAACCATTAAAACGTAGGATATCTAATTTTGACGTCAGAATTGAGGTTTTTTGACGTCTGAAGATCTCAAGTCATAATTCTTGAACAAAACGTCCTTGTAATGAATAAATCTCAAGCAGAAAAGAAAGTTTACGCGTTTCACGCAGTATTCAGAGTTGACGTCAATGACGTTAAGCTTTTTCAGAATCTTACAGAAACGTCGCCATTTGATCATTTCCTTGATCCGCAATCTGTGCCAAGACTTTTTAAAACAGTAAATCGATGGTTGATTCAAACTTTGCTTTTATTGACCCTGTTTCAGCAGTTTACTACGGGGGGTCAGGCTGGTTACACGCATACCAAAATGATTACGTAATCGATAATTACCTTGAATCTGCTGTAATTTGACGGGCATATACTGCTCTGCAATGCAATTAAATATTGCGCCAAAACACGCTACTTGAATGGCAAGATACACCATGGTAGTGAATAAACGATAACCGTCACTTAGAGCCGTCCGGTTTGGGTCGCTGGTGAATATACGGATAAGATAAACATAGAGACATAAGAACATGCTTTCTTGTGAAAAACTGACTTTTCAGATACCGTAGAAATACGCTGGTAAGGTGTTTATATTGACGTTAGCCAAACAAAACACGGCATAATGCAAGATAAAACATCTGATTATATGCCGAGAGTAAACACCAAACTTGTTAACTGTAACCTAAACTTTGTCACTGGACCATTTTATCATTAGAAAAACACATAAACATCATGGAAACCATTAAAACGTAGGATATCTAATTTTGACGTCAGAATTGAGGTTTTTTGACGTCTGAAGATCTCAAGTCATAATTCTTGAACAAAACGTCCTTGTAATGAATAAATCTCAAGCAGAAAAGAAAGTTTACGCGTTTCACGCAGTATTCAGAGTTGACGTCAATGACGTTAAGCTTTTTCAGAATCTTACAGAAACGTCGCCATTTGATCATTTCCTTGATCCGCAATCTGTGCCAAGACTTTTTAAAACAGTAAATCGATGGTTGATTCAAACTTTGCTTTTATTGACCCTGTTTCAGCAGTTTACTACGGGGGGTCAGGCTGGTTACACGTATACCAAAATGATTACGTAATCGATAATAACCTTGAATCTGCTGTAATTTGACGGGCATATACTGCTCCTATGGATAAATATCATTTGCACTAAAAACTAGCATCATATTGTATGCTTACAGTGACTCAAAGTGTTTGTTGCGTTTCTTTATTCCTTAAGTATACATTTGTGATCTCTTCAGTCATTTATGCCTCGTGTTTGTTCTTGCCTTCTGGACAGTTCTTTGCGGCCTAGTGGTCATATGCTGGAAGTGACTGGTGTAATACTTTAATGTATCGATTTCTGATCTTTGCCCCTTACTTATTTTTATATCCCTACACAAACAATTGATTTTGCCTTACGAGCCAAGCATTTGAGCTAGACTCATTATTATGCTTCCACATTATCGTAGTATAAGATAGAATGAGCTACAAAATGAAGCGCGCTGCTTGGTCCTGTTATCGCGTTTAACCTGAGTGAAAAAAAAACACACCCTAATTTCCATCCCCGTGGAGCGATATGCAACCGTTGACTGTATATTATATCCAATGGTTACTAAATGATCCAAAATATTATTTGTATATTGCATGAATACGAAGATAATCACATCTTAGCTATTGAACATGTGAGGGATACAGATTCGAATAAGTCATCGGACTTGCTTCTGAATCCCGTTTGTATAGTGCTTATATATATTATTATTGTGTTGTTTTGTAAGTATTTATGTATCTTACAGATGAAATAAAGTTTAAACTAAAGTCAAAATAAAAATCAAATTGGTAGAAAAGAGACTATGTAGTTGATACTGATATGTTTTTTTCTTAATAAAGGCCTTTGGCCGAAATATTGAAATAGAGTAAAATTATCATATGTGTTTAACATTGTTCCCTATGGAATATAAATGAATATTATTTAAGGTTTTGGTTAGAATAAGGGCACCCTTTTTCGTAGGGCTTTGGTAAGTTTATTTGACCTACATTTTTCATTTCACAGCCACAAAATTCAAAGCAATAGCTTGTAATGAAATATTAACCTGGAAATAACTCAAATTACTGTTGATCTGCATTGTTTGTTTGATTTAAATAACAATGCATTACACTTGTCAAGCCTAACCTAGTATGTTAAATGAAATGTCACAATCCAATTCCTCTGCTAATGTCAAATCTGTAGAGCAGAGAAAAATAGCCCCAAACTAAGAATGATTTTTTGTAGTTGATGGCGTCAATGAATGGGTTCCATCGCGAGAAACCCTGTCTTGGGATAATTCTACCAAAATGAGACTCAAACCAGTCTGCTCAGCTATAGTAACTAGCTAGAAAATTGAAAGTTCCCTTAGATACGGTTAGATACGATTTAACAATGGTGCTGATCAGACTGCACAGATGAGCAGGCTGCTCTGTCCATTGTTATTTGCAAACCCGCGACGACAGGTTTTCCCACGCCTTGGCTGACATTTACCAATGTATCAATTTAGGCAAGTACAGGAGTTTCAGCAGCTTCACCAACCAAAATCAAACTCAAACCAGTATAGCTCAGCTAAAGTTCCCTTATGGCTGGTTAGATTCTATACTTCCAATAAGCGCTTAACAATGGTGCTGATCAGAATTGCACAGATGGGAAGGCTGTTATGCCCCTTGTTATTTACAAACCTGCGAAGACAGGTATCTCCTCGTCTTGGCCCACATGTCTCAGATAAAACTGTTTTATCAATTTAGGTAAGTACAGGAATTTCAACAACATTCACATTAACGACCCAATCCCCACTCTTAGAAGGATGAACAGTAATTGCTCTGTAACTATAAGCATTGCCATGTTGAGTGATTATCTGAGACTGCATTACAGTCGAAAAGATGCATTTAACTAACAGTTATACATTGCTATTAAAGCAGTTATTTTTGACTACTAAATGTTCTCCAATACACATATTAGTAGTGAGGTCAAATTCCTGTTGGTTAATTGTAACTTCCCAATGACGTCAAAGTTACACATGCTACATGGAGTAAATAATCCATATATGGTGATATGCAACCAGTCTGCAAAATTTCACGATTGTACTCTTAGTCGCTTACTTGAAACTGTATACATTGAACACATTCAACAACATAATATTCCGTACACCAGAATTGTCATCTTAGATGCAAAGAAGATGAGTGTTTTTAAAGGCTGTATAGCGTGTCTTTATACATAAAGATTGTGTTTTGCCCTTATTTTAACCAAAGCCCTGGTATGTAGAACATAATCTGAGATGTCTCAGATAAAACTGTTCTAAGCTGTATAGAATGTAGTAGACCACTGAGCTCAATCTTGAGATTCCATGCCAATATCAAATTGTTTATCATTAAGACTGTAAGGTATGCCTTCGTTCTCCGTACATAATTATAGACTTTGAAGATAATAGCAGTTCATCAAGAACTATTCCATTGAGTCCAGTGTTAAAAAACTATCTGCAAATATGCAGTAGTCAGTGTTAGTGTTAAAGGTGTGCGACAGTGTAATGAACCAGCTGTCTTCGATTGTTTGACTTATATTTTTAGCTATGATAGCATAGTAATAGTCACAGACATGTACTATAGACGTGAGGAGTCACGGAATTTTATTAAGTCATAATGGTAGACTGTTGACTTGAGCAAGTCACAATGACAAAATTTTGCAACAGAGGTTGGCTGCAACGTGAAGAATCACTTTAATTTATTTTGCGCAAAGATTGTATTATGAAGGGTGTTATTAATCGGGATACTTGGCATGTGTAAACTATGGGTCTTTGCAAAAGGTATTGACTATTAAGCCTTATATATTAAATGTCATAAGACATAAAACTTTATAAACAAGTTAAAGGGGTAAAACACCATATTGATGTGTTGAGCATTAAAGCTTCAAAAATACAGGTCTATGATTATGGCAATCCCAGGGCAAGACAATGTGGGGGCAGACTATCTTTCCAGGTAGTCAGCCATTTATTTCACACTTGTAAATTTTTGTGTATAGTTTATTCTGCATTGTTCCTATTTTCTGCTTCGAGACATAGTAAGAAAAAGTCAAGCCTTTTCTTCCAAAAGGAAGGGCCTTTGTTAGGATGTAGAAAATATGGACAAACATAATCAGTCATAGTTGCGTATATGCATAGGTACGCAAAGTTTAGGCTATGCACCTGTTTACCTATATGCACTAATATAAGGTACCTTTTCTAATATAAGTCCAATATAAGGGTGGTTTGTCCGAGATTGAATTATCTGCACCATATTTAGAAACTAGGATTATTTACGAAAGTCGAGGGTTCTCGTTTTTCTCGCATATCCCTATATATATGACGAAATTGTCAATACATGTAAGGGGATATTAGCAAATATGGAGAGAGGTAGGTTAGTAAAGAAATTGTTCTTTACAGGAGGCAGTATCTATGAATAACAAAGTTATTGTACATATGTTCCAGCTTAAGCGGTCAAATGCTACAACTCTAGCGTGGTACATCTGCTGGAGAAATAAGTCATCATTTTACTATCTTGTTGTCTGTTGAGTCAACCAGCTTTTCTTGTACGGTTCTCTAGGATGTCTCAAATCAAGTCCTGTTTTTTTTTTTCGGAGAAAATAGCAAATGTTGCGCACTTACAAAGCAATCTATGCACTTGTGAGGTGCCAAAAATCCTTTAGGACCGTTCTTGTGGCTATAGTGTAGCTGTCATGGTAGACTTGGAGGATTATTTTAGCCAAAAGCGGTTGCAGACTTTGTCGGGCCTGTGCAAACACTGAAATTGCATGCTGATGGAATATCTGGGACCGATAGTGTACTAGGCATATTGGCAGATAGCTTTTTAAATTGTTGTGACTGTGGTTCTGAAAGTCGATTTGACTTTCGAAGAGAGAATCTGCTTCCAGTAGCGACCTTTGTGCGTCACATTGAGTCATAGCTAACTCATGTAAGTAAAAGGGTTAGGTGCATATACTAAACACTTACATAAATAAGGTTATAGCTGACACATGTACGTGTCATGGTTTGGCTCTTCCTCACGGTGCCATGGGGTTGTCTGCGGTTTGTGATTGTGGTTTTCCTGATCATACTCACTTACTATTTTTGGTACATAGACCAACATACATTTATAATTGTAATTACAGCTGACATATGTACGTTGAAAGGTTAGGTGCTTTCACGAAGTAAGTAAGGGTGCAAAGATCAGGAATCGATACAATCAAGTACCACACCTATCCCAGGATACCAATGGGAAAGTGACAAACTCACAGTAGACCCCACAAACGCGCACAAAGACATAGCAAACACAAGAGAGAACAAAAACATAAAAAGATCCACAAAGAAGTACCGCCTTGGAACGGTCAGTAAAATATTTTACTGGAGGGCTTAAACCAGTTTTAAGGCGCCAACCTCACCCTTAATTCTGATGTGGACCAGGACTCATTTGTATATATATTAAGCATTATTCAGGCATAAAATAGTAGAAAGAGAATATGGAATATTGATGTAAATATTATGTTTGATGATAGGTCATATTTTTGTGTTTAATACTGATACCGCGTGCAGGTACAACATTGTCACGTAGACAAAGCGGTGGCTAAGGTGACGTTGATACATTACGTTGACACCGCGTTATTCTATGTTTACCTGGAATTTTGAATAGAATAAGTATCAGTATTTGTAAACTTTGAAACTATCTAGATTGCGTGACTTCAAAGGGAAAGAGGCCACGATTCTTGATGTTTCGGCTCATTAACGTCCCAAATCAGGGTGACGTTATATTAGCGCACTGTATCTATTGATAATTTGTGGGTTTGTTAGTTTGCTTCAACGGAGGTATTTGATGAGAGGCGACACAGGTTGGTCTCTACAAATACTTTTCCCAGATTACAATTTTAGTGGCAGTGCATCCAAAGACTAATCCATCCTTACCCCATGGGGGGCCAGACACCCAAGAGTGAGGGCTAATCGCCCGCTTATGGGATTTAGGCAGGTTTTAAAAAGATCACTAAGGACTTTCTATTTCTGTTTATGAAAACGAACAACTCCACTACAAACGGTAGAGAGATTCTGCTTTACCAATATTCTATCAGTAGATTTTTTTTTTACAGAATTGTCTCTATGTTTGTCCACTCCGACACTGGGGAGAGATAGGCCGTAGAGGCCAGCAGTTCCTAAAATCCTAGGGCGTAAACACAGTTGTCCCCCTTGGACCACTAACAGAGTCAGGAACGGTTCTCCTTACCAAGCCACGAGCCTTGTGTAGATCAGTGTCACGTTATATTTTTATAAATGCCGGTGATAATAAATTAAAATATAGACTGACCCAAGTGTCAGAACCACCCGTTCTATTATAGAAGAAAAATTAAGCTGACCCAAGTGTCAGGAATATTGATATTCATAGCAAAAAAGAATAACTTACCCAAGTGTCAGGTGGTGCAGTCACCAAATATAAAGACGTAACGTTTGAAGAAGTTTCAAAATTATCAGCAGAACTCTCGGTTTAGTTAATATGTGCGTAAATGTTTTACGTTACTTATTTCTGCCTAGTTGACGTACGTCTAAAACAGGACACTCTAAGATAGCTTCCTTTGGATAATATCTTAGAGTGGGAACTTGTTTTGGGAAAGAATGGTCAACTAGTCAGAAATAACAACGTAGATATTGTCATTGCAATATTCATGCGTTGTCGATGTTTTTCTATTACATAAAGTACTTGAAAAATTGTGAACTAATTGCGTGCATTATTTTTCCCTGGTGGTATTGTCAACGCTTAAAGGGGTCTTCCAATAAAATTTTCCCTCTTCTGTCTTGACCGTCTTGATGTGCATTGATGATCCCTTACATGTTTGGCCATTGACAATAATTAGGGTTCAAAATTTCCTGATAAAACTCATTTTTCCTCGAATGTAGCTAAAAGAAGCATTCAAAATAAGTTAAGGTAGGGGTCTTTCATGCAAACCAAATATCTATGTGTCTTGATCCACATCTGAATTAAGGGTTAGTCGGTTTAAGCCCTCCAGTAAAATATTTTACTGACCGTTCCAAGGTGGTACTTCTTTTGTGGATCTTTTATGTGTTTTCTGTCTTGTGTTTGCTATGCCTTTGTGCGCATCTGTTTATATGTGCCTTGTGGTCACCTGCTGGGAAAGGGCTGACCTCTTGGCTCTCGTTTGTGGTGTCTAACTGTGAGTTTGTCACTTTCCCATTGGTATCATGGGTCAGGTGTGGTACTTGATTGTATCGAATCCTGATCTTTGCACCCTTACTTACTTTAAGAGAGTTAATAAGAAATACAAGGTCTTAAATCAGTTCATTAGAGAGAAGAGACAAGAATTGCTCACGAAGCAAGCGTCAGATGTTAAGTTGAAATATATAAGGAGAAGAGTAGAGTCTGGTAGCGTGACTAATAGTCATGGCTTCTCACGTGGTGAAATTAAGGTCATTCGTAGAAATGGGTTGATTTATAGGCATTTTAAGAAGAATGCTAAAGTTTCATTGCAATTAGTAATTTACTTCTAGTTTGATGCACAGCGTTATGAATTTGGCCCATAAATCGCTAAGGGTGGTAAATCATGTAGGCAGAAGTGAAACTATGAATAGGGTCTTAGATGAAGGATCATTGACGGTTTGGGCCTTATACGCCTATTTTTCTGATTCCCAGAACGCTGCTTATGGGCTTCTGGTGTGGTGCATGTAGTATCAGTGCAATAGGTGAAT